>OZ020526.1:4578339-4954984 GCA_963971425.1 Bryoerythrophyllum caledonicum | reverse complement strand
AGAGGTGCAAGTGTTAAATGATACTTTCCAAAATCATAATGTCCATAATGTTCTACAAACAATGTAATTATATTAGCAATGTCTTAAAATATTCCCAAATTCTACACGATTTTGGGGTGGCAATATTTGTGTTCCAAATAGAATTGGAAGTTGGGGGTTTGAACCAAGGTTGAACTTTCTAAACACACTTGGAATCAAAAAAAGGAGCGTAGAAGTTAAAAGATGAAGTGTTGGACCGGTAGAATCTGACTTCTTTATTAATATGAAAGTCCATATTTCTAATACACAATGCTCTTGACATTATAATTTATATTGCCAATTTCGGAATGGTATGGCATCTGAGAATCCGACAAAGAACCAATGACTTATAAATGGATGAAGTACTCCATTAAAAGAGTTCATCTGCATTTAACGCATCCATTAGTTATCCAATGGACTGTTGCCATACCATCTTGGAATGAACATGTCAAAAATAAGAGCGTGAAAGCCCTCAAAAGCACTTATTATAGAGATCTCAAAACTTAGAAATAGACTACAAGGTTGAGCTCATAAGCTTAAATCATTGCATGTGGACCACTTTTTTATTCTTAGAATGCCATAATAGAATTAATAGTGCCGCATTTTATGAAAAGGTACGGGTATAGTCGTAGTGGCAAAAGGTAATGGCTAGATCTTCCATAGTTAGGTATGGTAGTGGCATGTATTCCGAAATTTACATATTAAGCAAGATATATTTCGAGAACCAACCACCATCAAAATTTGTATATATTCATGCTTGAATTGCATATCAATAAACATGTAGTATGGAATATCACTCTTGTACCTATTATGCTAGTAGTATTGATTTAAATAGATGATGCGTTCAAGGAAAAAACAATGATTATTTAGAATAATTATTTTTATTGTTTTCCTCAGAAAGACCACAATAATAGTTGTCGTTGGAAACACTGTTGGCAACATCTGTAACAAGAATCTAAACTCATCTTACTCTTGCATCATATAAGTTTAACCCCTGCAAGCCTAAGTGTACTTTACAAGGTTTATTATGTTTACCTTCAGTGCGATCATCTTTCAATTCAAGTGGTTAAATTTCACGAAATTTTGACCACATCATCTCATATAAGTTGGAAAAACTTTCCTATCGATACATTATCATTAATTTTTTTTTGCAAGGTGAACCCCTAAAATTCTCAGTATTTGTCATTAAAATGCACGTTTACTTTAGAATGTACATTTACTTTGTGCAAAAAGAAATGAAGGGAAAAAAAGCTTGAAACTCTACTTTAACCCTCACATTTAGAATAACATACTTTCAAAATTTCATGAAAGTTGATGGTATGGATTGAGAGATTATATGTTTTGAAGCAAAAAACAAGGTTCTTTTTCACTTCCATGTATTTTAAGGATCATCTCCTTTTGAATTATTGTGATGTAAATTTCATGCTTTAGATTAGAATCAAATTTTGTGCAAAAATTTGATATACAATGTTAGGTCCTTGCAAGAAAAATCAAAGTGAAATATGAAGGGTGCAAAATATTCAAAAACATTGTGGAAGGGATTGGGGTTCAAATACTATTATGATATATATATTTATTTATTTTTGTGGTGTACCTAATTTGCCATAAACTGATAATCCCAATAGTAAAAAGGATGACATATAACGCATCATATAGTAAAATAAAACCGTAGAGCCGAACCATTAAAAATAGCTCTTTTCAAAATATTAAGTGTAGTAAGGGTTGTGTATATATTCAAAAATTAGTAATTAGTGTTAAAAGTTCATATCAATTGGTTAAAATAGCTAAAATACATATTAAGCTAAGAGTTCATTAAAAGTTAGTTAAGATTTGAAGAAGTGCATCCATTTAATGAACGGTTGTAGAAGTTAAAGTACTTATAATACACACCTCTTTTCAAGAGGTGTCTTCCCTAAAATTTAGATTATACATAGCATTGGAAAGACAATAATTCCACCACTACCATGTTAAAGATTGGAGTGTGTCCTACCTTTGGAAGCTAGTTTTTTGTGAAACTCTTGAGTTTGTAAGAGTAATTGTTGCTATATGTATTGGATTTATGGTTGGTATATGTGATTATTCATTGTGTATTTATTGTCTTGATTTTGTGAATTGAGTCATTTGTAATACATTGAATATTAGTACTTCATTATAAATTAGTGAAATACTCTAATTTGTCTAACTAATACAATTTTGCGTGTATGAAGATTAATTATAAACATTGTGATGAGATGTGAGTGTGATTGAATTAAATTAATGTAAAACTTGAGTGCAAGTAAGAGTATGATTTGATTGAAGCTTTAAGTGGCATTGTAGCTGTTTAAGGAGTAATTTCATGAATGAGATATTCATGTGTGTATGTTAATGTGTAATCAGTGACCTAATGCAATACTTCCAGGAATGCATGGGCACTTGCAACTTTATAAAGATTTAAGTTTGAGTGTTGAAAATTAAAAATGCATAAGAGTAAGAGTAATTTTTAATACTAATGATAAAAAAATTATCAAGAGAGATGCATTCCTTGATGCATAGCATGTTAAGAGTGTTATGTGCATGTTAATAAGTTGAATTAAGTCTAACCTAGAAAGGAGAGACTCCTTAAGGTAGATTAATCGCATTTGTGTTTTATGACAAGTGTAAAGACAAATGAATTTACAATTTCCATTACACTCAATTCCTCAAGGTGGATTAATCGCATTTCGTTTTGATTTCTAAGAAGAACATATTTAATGATTTGTATTGAAATTCAATGGAATCTTCCATTGGTCTATCTAGGCATGGATTAAGAGTCTTCACAGTTGACCACATGCACAATTGATAAAGGAATAATGTTCCTTCTAGGCACTTAGTCCTTGGGTTTAATGAATACTTTGTTCCTTTAGAGGGATGCATAACAACCTTAAATTCTTAAGAGTTTGGGTTAAACTTAAGTTTTGTTGATGGAAGAAAGTTTTTGTATAGAAATTAGAGTTAAATTAAAATACAATAGACGCTAGACCATCCGAGAAATGAGTTTAGAATCAAAAGGAGAATATGTGTGAGTCTTGGTGTTTTGTGAGTTGACCCGTTTTAAAACCTTACAAAAATCTAAACCCAAAGATGTAAAAATGTCCAAAATTATTAGTGGTTCTCTTCACACTACCCAGAAATGTGTGAACATTTTTGACTTTGCTTGAAAATTAGATCTTTCATTGAAGGCATGAAATATTTATTGACATTTTTAAGAAACCTAGGTACGATTTAGTAATACAAAGACTCTTAAAATCAATGGAAGCTTCTGGCAAAATGTTTGGAGTTGCGCGGAGTCAAAGTATGTGTGATTAGAAGAGCATTGCTTTTTCTTTAGGAATTCAAGTGGGACAAAATAAATGTTTCCACTAGGCTTGCATTATGGAAATCTTTGTTTAACATTCTACAATATTCCAATTAAAATCACAATCATAGGAACATACACCAAGTGAAAAGTTTCTCCCCGGGGGTGATTTTTTCCTTCAAGGATTAGACCAAGGTCTTGCATGATCAATACATCTCAATAAAAGAAAGATCCATTAGTCGAAGGAATTTTTTTGAACCATTACAAATTTGTCTTCGCCATTCACACGGGATGCCATAATTTTAATGCTTTACGCTCCGGACGTTATGCTGCCAACTCCAAAATGGTGTGGCAACTGACAATCCGACAAAGGACAAAGCGCTTATGAACGGATGAAGTATTCCGCCGGAAATGTTCATCCGCTCATAACTCATGCAATTTTCATCCGATGAGCAATTGCCACACCAACTTAGAATCAGCAAGTCATAGAGAAGAGTGTGATGTGCAAAAAACGGCGGGCCGTCCGCCGATCGGACGGCCAATCCGACGGACGGTCGATGGCCTGTCCGACAATCGAACGGCCAATCTGAGGGCCGGCATGCCATCTAACAATCGGACGGCTAGTCAGACGGCCACTCCGACAGCCGGTGGGCTGTCCGCCGATCGGACGGCCGCTCCGACGGCCGGTGGGCCGTCCGCCGATCGGCCGCCCAATCGGACGGCCGTCGCGCACCAGCGCGATCAAATCACGGCCATCCGATTAGGCGGACGGCCGAGGTGCTATCCGACAGCCCCAACGGTAGCGACCGATCGGACGGCCTAGCGCAATTTGACGGCTGCGATGTGGCCGCGTGGCACTTCGTTGAATCCAATGGTCAAAAAACTTACTAGGGCCTTCCGTAAATGCATTTTATCCCCCTCGGACGGTGCGTCCGACTTGACGTCAGGACGTCCTCGTCCTAGGACGCTTTCAGACCCCCAAGGACGTCGGATTGGTAACCTTGGTGGGGGTGAACCGTCAGATTCATATTGTATAAACAAATAAGACGTGTTGCCTGATTGAAGTGCGCATTTGCGTCAATCAGCTTAGTGGCCAGTTCCTCCATCTCCGTCCTAGTCTCGGTAAGTCCTCTTCTCTAAAAAGCAGAGTTTTCGGTTTCATTTTGAGTAACATCTGAGTAGTCCTATTGATTTCATTACTACTGACTTTACTGGAAGGTATAGCCGGCGCTGTTAGTGTTGAAGAATAAGCTCGTGGAGAGCTTCCTCATCTGATAACCCACTTATGTGTCGTGTTGTCTTTCCCTAAATCCCATGCATCATTTTTGTTTTGACTTGTTTAGATGGCCTAGGGTTTCATTTGGTAGTTTGTTCCTTGTAATTTCTTCTTGAGTGTGACAGTATGTTTACCTTTTGGATATGTTGTGCAGATGAGGAGGAGAAACTATGTTAAGGTCATGGAAGTCGTGATCAGAGGAACCCCCCCTCTTATCCACGCAGTGCCCGGTAGGGGACACCGTATCAACCCCAATGCTTCTAATCTGACGGATCTCAAAGATAATGAGATGGCTATCAAGCGGATTCTCTCATCTCAAGAGAAAACCGCTGATCATGTTGTTTTGCAGGATCGTAGAGTCGTTAAGCTTCTTCAGGACCACGTGCAGGAAGCTATACAGCGTGCAATTCTAGAAGCCTCGGAGGAGTTTTCAAAACAGATGAAGGCTTAGCTGGAGTCCATTCTGGATGCTGAAGATCTTGCTACTGTGAAGCAGCTTACCAAGTCGAGGGTGATTAAGTGCTTGATGGATAAGAGCATCTCCACCCCAAGACGGAGAACCACCAAATTGGAGTTTTGTGAGGTCAAAAAGTTGCATCCATCACCTCAAAACGGGGAAACTTTATAAAATTTAGAAGTTTTGGTGCATGGCACACACCAAAATCTCCTTGGATGGGGGGAGTGCGCCATTTTTTGACGTTGGTGACACACCCATACCCTCGCGACACGTGGCGCCATGTCATTGATGTCGGCACGTGGCGCCGTGTCATTGGTGGCGGGAGGTAAAAGGTCAAAGCATTTTTTTGGGTACATTTTTTTGGAGCTTGGGGTGGAGCCAAGCAAGCACCAAACCCTAAACCACTCCTGGCGTGAAATTTTTTTTCCGTCCTAGCGTGGAAAATTCCACGCCAGGAGTGGAGATGCTCTAAGTGGTTAAAGAGTAAAGACGGAAAAGCAGCACTACGGGATATGAATAAGGTAACCGGGAGCCTGGATGTTCTAAGTGACATCAAAGCGTACATCAAGAATGAGGACGCAGAGAAGCTCGAAGAGATTCGGCGCGCAATCGACAATCTCAGTAGTGTACCTGGTGGCCAAGGATTCGTCGATCTGATCTCTGGCTACATCGCCGCTAATATGCTTATCTACAATAAACTCTCAGCAGATGACCTAACTCTCATTCAAGAAAAGGTTGCGAACAGCGACACCTATGGACTAGGGGAGTCTTCCCAGCTTTGGTTAACTCATATTACTTCAGATCTCTTGCGAGGCTGATAGAGAGCCCGAGATTCCATTCTAGTGAGAGCGGTAGCTATCTCATGACATGTGTTTTTGTAGATATGAGCTTTTATGTAGAGGATCTGTTTTTGTAGATATGAGCTGTGATTGTAGACTATATAAACACGTTTTTCAAATCACGGCTAACTCAGTTCAATCAAATGAGCTGATGACCCACATCCAGTGATCTGCAGATTGAAGCAGGGTCTCGTCACGTAATGTAAATATCGTTGGGGATGGATCATGGTCTGATTTGCATTTTGCTCGTTTCAGAATCTGTCATGTGCTCTCACTGTGCCGGTAGATGGAGTCTGGTCCTACCACTCCCAAACTATTTTGTTTATCAAAGAACTCCGTGCACCAGATTGTCTATGATTTTCGCCTCAGCTTCTGTCTGTGTTGTGCGCTGCGCCTCTCTTTGCTCGATTGCGCCTTGTCTCTATGCGCTATGGCGTCTGTCGTTGCTCCCGCCCCCGCGGACTCTACCACGCAAGTCGACTCGCTCACGCGCATTCGCCTCGAATTGGCCACTCTCCCGCAGATCAGGTGATGCTGCTTCTCTCTCGCTTTTTCCATCATCGTTTCCTTTCATGTTCATCAATTTGAAGGCGTACAATTACTGACTATTCTAGAGTACTTCACGGACAATGTTGGAACTTAATGTTATTATTTGTGATGCGAATCATGCTGCCTCGGTCTCTCCTCACGTAGACAGACTCGCTTGAGCAACCTGCTGATGCGTCTACGCAATGTTTTTTTGAGGACGGAGATTTATGATTTGGCCACTGAGATGCGTAGTTTTTGAAGTGTCTCGGAATCTTTTGCACTTACCGGAATTCAATGTGTGCTTGCAGCGACAATGAGAAGCAAGGTTTCCTGAAGCTGATTGGACGCCACTTGAGGTTTGTTCTGATACATTGTATTCGTTATTGCGTATCGAGATGTGTAATTTGTTTTGTTTTGTACCTTTATTAGGGATTTACCTCAATGCGATGGTTCTTTCATTTAACGAAATTCTTATCAAAGTTCTGCTGGCTTGGAGTGGTGTCATTGAACTAGGGTGCAGTCTACACAGAACTCGTCGTGTACAAGTTTCCTCGTCTTTTGGAAAGCACGTCGTGTCAGATTTCATTAGTCACGTTTCCCTGTTATGAATTTGTCTATTGCAGAATCGTCAAATTGCCAACACGACTTGCTCTCTAAGTGCAATTTCCTGAATATGTAAATGCTTATCAGTCTACCTCTTATTTTGACAGTGGAAAGAATGAAGCGATTGAGTGGGAGAAGATCAAGCCTCCTACTGATGAGGTCGTCGTTCCTTATGACAAAATGTCCGAGTTCTCAGATGGTATTTTCCTACGCTCTTAGTATACCAGCCTGACTATTGGATGGACATAAATGATGCTTTTGAGTTGCCATGCTGTAGAGCTGTTGCTGACATAATTTGGTACCTCCTTCAGTTCGCTCCTTTGATTGGATTTCTAAGTCGTTTTCAGTGCTTTGTCTATATCTGCGAATGCAGACCCGGCCAAAATCAAGGCTCTTCTCGACAAGCTTGCAGTGCTCAAGCTGAATGGAGGGCTGGGAACAACAATGGGATGTACTGGTCCAAAGTGAGCATTGAGAAACTTATGGAGTGGAAATGTTGCTTTGGAAGCTCTTTGCACTATGCTATTCTGTCCGAGTATAACTTCTACCTGGGTTCTATTTAAATGAAAACAGTATGTGGCATTCGTTACCTCTGTATGAAGTATGTTTGGGTAGTTAATAATAATCTTCTGTTGTGAAAATCTAGATCAGTTATTGAGGTTCGCAACGGCCTGACGTTTCTGGATCTCATAGTGAAACAAATTGAGGTAGATATCTCATGACCGGCCAACCATTTGTTGATGTAATTTGATTAGTCTGTACGTGTCTGGATGCGGTCGTTATTTTCTTCTGACCAGTTGAGACGTAGTTCCTGAACGATCACTTGTGACTTCTTATTTTGTGTCCTCTTCTGTTTACAAGGATAATTCAAACAGGTGTCGTTTGACCGTGTTTTAGGAACAGGATTCTCATATTTGTTGGTGTTTTCTTCTAGAACCTCAATCATACTTACAACGCCACTGTACCGCTCGTTCTGATGAACTCATTCAACACGCACGAGGATACCTTGAAGGTTCGTGAGCTCATTAATGATACTCTGTTCGTGTCTGTTTGGTTTGGTATAAAATGTCTTCTAGTTTATATTGTTTGATTTGTAGCCATATGTAAAGTACTTCAACTTCGTTTGTTACTACATTGAGTAGCTTCACATGATTTTCATTGTGAGGTTCCTCTCCAAAGAGCACCTTCATTTTTCTAATGCATGTATATTGGGTTTTTTCAGATCGTGGAAAGATACAAAGATTCGAAATTGGAGGTTATCACCTTCAACCAAGTAACGTCAACTTTTCTTCGGTTTCTTCTCTAATTTTTCTCGAAATTGTTGCCAGGACGTGTTTCAAAAAGATGCAAACTGACATGTTGGTCATCGACTCCAGAGCCAATACCCTCGCGTTGTTGCAGAAGACATGGTTCCATGGCCTGCCAAGGGGAAGACCGATAATGCTGGGTGGTAAGATGGAATCTTATAGCCTGAATTTGAAGTCGTTGTTAATTTGTTCTGAGATTGAAGTGTTTTCTTATGTTCTATTACTTGTTCGCAGGTATCCACCTGGCCATGGAGACGTGTTCCCTTCGCTTGCTAACAGCGGAAACCTTGATAAGCTTCTTGCCCAGGTATTATTAAGGTCTTTCTGTATCAACATTTCAATTTTTTCATTGTGTAGGAGCTTGAATATTATGAGCTGGGAGACACTAATACTTAAGGTCAATATGATCAGGGCAAGGAGTACGTGTTCATAGCCAATTCCGACAACCTTGGTGCTATTGTTGATCTCAGTATCCAAACACCCATTTTGCTAATTCCAGCTCTATTCTTTTACCTTGCTTTGGGTTCATGCATTTAAGATAGATTTGTGTACGACCTTGACCGTGATCAGAAATTTTGAATCATCTTGCATGGAGGTCACACCTAAGACTCTCGCTGATGTTAAGGGCGGAACTTTGATCTCATACGAAGGCAGAGTTCAGGTTAGCTATGGCATGTGAAATGGATATTTTTAGAAATACGCAGGTTGAATAACTGGGTATGTGGTTGTTTTTCATGACATTTCAATTTTTCTCTCGTTTGCGCTTCTGTCTTGGAACATAAATTATCTGTTTGCATTGACAAACTCCTGACTGACCAATTCCATTCGGTTGGGGTGCAGCTCCTGGAAATCGCTCAGGTTCCTGATGAGCATGTGAGTGGTCAATACCATTTTCCTATGTCGTTTTTTATTTTTTTTAATGGCAATCAATCATCCTATGGAATTGTCAACTAATTCTAGATTGGCAGGTCAATGAGTTTAAGTCTATTGACAAGTTCAAAATCTTCAACACCAACAACATGTAAGCGTTTTTATATACTTCCTATAATCTGTGGGTTCCTGAAGCTTTTCTCGTTTTATTTTCGAAAGGAAATGTTTTTAGGCGAAGGTTTGAATCATATAAATAAGAGAACTTGGTTGTACATTCTTGCAGGTGGGTGAATTTGAAGGCAATTAAAAGGCTGGTTGAAGCTGGTGCTTTGCAAATGGAGATTATTCCTAACCCGAAGGTGATGGATGCAGCCGTATTTATGTTCTGTAGCTTAAAGTGGGAGCTGCAGTGTCCATACCAGTCTTCTCAATCACAGTGTGAGAACGTAGTTTTGTTTTTTTATCATCCTGGCATATTCGTTTCAAGAGTTTTGACACAATCGGAATTCAAATCAACAGGAAGTGGATGGCGTGAAGGTACTCCAGCTTGAAACTGCCGCTGGAGCTGCTATTCGAGTATGTACAATCTCATTTATGCCCACCATTTATTATTAACTCGAGTGGGAGATTATTTGCCATGGATTGTTAATTCATTCACCAGTTTTTGGCTTTTAAATATAGCTAACTCAAATTTCTTGACAGTTCTTTGATAGGGCAATTGGTGTGAACGTTCCTCGATCTCGCTTCCTTCCTGTGAAGGCTACATCAGATTTGCTGTTGGTTCAGGTAAGCTCTTTCTTACGTTGTGTTGAAGTCGACGTCAAGAAAAGGTCTCTAAGCCTTCGAAATTTTGATAGTTTCTGCTACATTTATTCCGCTCAGCACTATTATTTACTGGTCTACTTGTTCCGATCATTAATCTTAGATCTGTTTCATGTACATCTGAGACTCGTACTAGATTCACATATGTGGTTTATGATCACTAATTCGTTCGTTTGTATGTTATATTGTGTTAATTCAATTGCTATTTCGGTTGTAGTCTGACCTGTACACGGTAAAAGATGGCGCTGTTGTTCGGAACGCGGCAAGAACTATTGCTGAGAACCCATCAATTGAGCTTAGTGGAGAATTCAAAAAGGTCCATTTTCCACACTACACGACTTGAACCCTACTTTAACTTAACTCCTTAAGGTGGCAGGGAAGCTCTAGAATAAGGATTTTTGAAAAATCCATTGAAAAGCAGTAATTTGAAGAAATTGATCAGATTTTGGAGTTGGTAGAGTTTGCATTTTAGATACTATCCACACGGAACTTACATAAATAAATGTCACCACATACATTTTCCTAAATGCTATATTCTGGACGTTCCGACTAGAAAATCCTTCTAAACTTGATGACAAACAAAATAGTAGCATTAGTGAAGCAATTTTTGCTAGAGAGTAATGAGGCACTCTTGGTGTGGTGATTTTTTGCAAGTGTTATAGGTTAAACTGTTCTGGGGCACCTCCTCCCACCGGCATTGGCATCTGGACAAGGTACAGGCTCTTGGGAGTCCAATGTAACAGCTCAAGACACACACATTCCTGCCCGTGAGCTGCTCAATACAAGTACTCGTTGCAAGCATTCTTCATGTCCGTACGAACAGCAGATCATCTGGGCAACTTCACCAAGTTGGGATCTACCAACGGGCAGTTACGTAAAAATACATACGTCAATCCGTTGGACATTGCAAGGTCAGGCAACGCCAGCAGGTGAGTGCAGCCATCCACATCTAGATGTTCAAGTGCAGGCAAGCCCTTCAAGTTGTCCAATCCAGTCAGGAGCTCACATCCTTCCACATCCAAAAACTCCAACCTCGCCAAGCAACTCAGGTCTGGAAAGCTTGTGATACGCGTCTTCGCACAATGAAGGTTCTGGAGGTGTTTGCAATACATCACGCCTGATAAATCCTCCACACCCGTTCCACTGATATCCAAGTTATTTATCGCTGATTCAGATTTGAACTGCGGTATTGCATTCAGCCTCCGACTATTCTTCGCACTGAACGCCTGTAAACTTTCGGGAAACGTTTGGGGGGTCCCCAAATTGCTCCCCAGGGTCTCCAGCGCTGGACAGTTATCAATCCATAATTCAGAGAGCTTGGTGAGGCCACTGCAATCGGGCACAGACCTTATCTTGGTACTTGACAGATCAATGACCTTCAAGTCCTTCATCATGGAGATCCATGAACAATATCCGATGCTGGTGCCGGACAAGTCCAGATCAGTCAACCCCTTGCACGCTTCGATCCCAGGCAGTTCCTCCAGTTCCTTCCCATCGTCCAATCTAAGTATTTGAAGACCAGTCAAGCTGGCAAATCCGTGAATCGCCTTCAGCTTTGCAGCTCCTTTCAATGCCAATACTTTCAAGCACGGGAAATTTACCAATGATGGCAACTCCAGAAGAGAAGAACAAGCACCCAATCCAATCTCCTCCAACTTGACCAAAGCTTCAAGGCCTTCGAACCTCTCGAGGTGTTGGCAATCCAAGAAATATAAAAGTCTCAGCAGAAATCCAGACGCCCCTGGAGAGTCCGAGGTGTCTTTGCTTCATAATTACCTAAACATAATACTTCCAGCGACTCCATAGTAGTTATATCGGGATATTCCCCAAAGAAGCCAAGCCAGACTCAGCTTCGCAGGTTCACAGCTCTTCCTAGATTCACACTTCTCAATTCAGGACAACCGCGAAATACATAAAACATTCTCAGGTTCTGCATGCCTGAAACATCTACACTTCTCAAGTTTGGACAACCTTCTATTGAGAAATATTCTGCTTCCGAGCATGTGGTGCATGACGAAACATCTATTCTGATTTCAGTACCAGCTTTGTTTCCATGCGGAGCCTACCCTCCTGGACGAATCGTCGACGCTTACTTCCACGAGCTAAACAACAGCTTCGAATGTGCTGTAAATTTTTCTTTTCCACCTCCATCGTTGCAAACTCGCAGTACAGATCGTGAACATAGATCGTATTTTCCTTAACGTCATAAATCTCAACGAGATTTTGCTTGACGCACTTTCACCTGTGCAACTCAAAGTCATTAGACAGCATGACAAACCATCGTCAGAATAACAGGTTCTGTCCCCAAGTGAGATACGTTTCAAGTGTTCAATAGGCAAAGCACAGATTAAACGATTCATTTATCAGAGAAAGCAATCAAACTGTCATGAAACTTTCAACTCATGTTTACATTTTAATTTCAAAGGTTATCAGATTTCCCATAATATAAACCAAGCATTATCATCAGAATTCCCATATTATAAACCAAGCATTATAAACCACAGCAGCTTCATCTCCAATATGTCTTACAAGCTCTTCTAGCGAATCCAGACCAACTTTGGATGGATGTATTATGGATATGTGGATGAATAGTTGATGGGCTCTGTCCGTCTTGATGTTGGATGATTTCTGTCCAGACAGATTGTTGATTGCCACAAGGAACTGCATCATTCATGTGGTGGGCCTCATATTATTCACCCATCACACAACTAACACTCTAGGCTTTTCTCTTCCATATCAACTTCAGTTCTCTTTGCTTTTCCTGGCAATCTTTCAAGTTCCTGGATCAGCTCAACTCTCACACGAGAGTCTAGTTGTGGACAGGTTTTTACTCCACATTCATCAAACAAATACTCAACTGGCAACGTAGAATGGTATGTAGTTTTCATAGTCATTCATAATTTGTCCTTTGCATCAGATTGATGTAATTTTTGGCTTCTTTATCTACGTTTTTTGGATGAAGGTTTGGCTTCCTCGTCCTCATTTTCCACCATAACAGTAACTTCAAAGGTCCGATTCTAGGAAAATGTATTATGTCACTGCTTCTGACTGCATGGAACCATAAAAAATATTTAAGGACTTGTAAAATGGAGACTGTCAGGCCTATAGTTGTTGGACGGTGTCCCAAACGATGAGAGGTACAGATCACTCATCCATGTGTGTTGAAACCAGTCAATCAGTGTGCTGTTCTGTGAAGTTATGGTAGATTTTGTGAAAGCTTACAAGAAAAACCACAATGAAATTGCCATGATCATTTAGACATGAGGCTCGAAGTTCTGAGTGAAAGTGTCTCTTGGGAGCAAGAAAAGCTCACTCCACCAACAGGATATGCTCTGATTCCATCCACCGTCCGAAGACAATCTTATCTGCACCGTAAAATTGCACAAATCTGCACCTCAAAGTGTTTTGAATTTGAGATTGGCAGCCAGATACATTGGAGTGACCGAGTGCTTGTTTCGATTTCGAAACTGATGAAACAAAGATCAGCTCCTGGGGAACTGCACTATGTCCAGATGGTCATGCTGAAAATTTGTGGCATCATGAGATCATCAATGAACTAATGTACATTTTGTGGCAACATAAATTTACCACCCTCAACAGAAACATACATGTCTAGTGTGATAATTCATGTGTTGATGAAGCTCATACACAGAAGCTGAAAACCAGAGTTACTGTGAGTAGAGACATGGTAATCAGAGTACCATAGAGTAAATTGGCAAAACCACCAGGCATGAAGTACATATGCCCAGTTTTGGGAAGGCAAGCGCCTAGGAAGCGATACTGAAGTAAACTAATTTTGGAGGTGTGAAACAATATCTAATCAATTTGAAAGATTGCTTCAACAGGTGAAATACTTGTAAGGGACTATGGAGCAGGAAGCATTCACCACAACAGATGTGGCCCATATCCTTGAATCAACACATAATTCGTGAAGGCTTCTTACACGAATGACCAAACATGTCTCTTTCCAACCAGATCATACGAAGATTCCAGCCAAGCATACGAAAACTTTCGATTCATAGTAAGACAATTGTGTTGGTTCAGCATAGGCGTTGGAAGATATGATTCCAGTCTCAATCAATCGAGGAAAATTAATCCCAAAAGGAAGGCGCAAGCAGCTCCTGAAAATGAACTTCCATATAAAGAGACAAGTGAGCAACCCTGAATGATCTGGTAGGCTTCTTGGAAAAAAGATCGGTAATAATTTATATTTGCAAGAAATGTTCCCGCACCAACCAACCGATTTCAAAGAGTTCAACAAATGCTTCCGGGAGAATTATGTAAAGATATTGTCAGGTTCTTGACTTGAGGGAGACTTTCTTCCCCTCCACCACGAACTTTGAACTCTTCAGCAGCTGGAACAAGAAGAAACACAGAATTTCAGCATCACTGAAAGTGAATTACCAAGCAGCAGATGGTAACTTGAGAACCATGTGTGCCTAAGCATGTAGAATCTGGAAAAATGATGTGAATACCTTATCCCTGAAAGCATCCGCATCGCCTTTACTTGAAAATAACCCGGTAGAAGCAGTGACTCTCTTCTGTAACCTTTTCAAGCTCATCCGCTGCTCAGAAGCCTGTTCAGATCATGATCAAAACTCGCCAAATTAATCGCCAAATTTTGCACTCGAAGAATGGAAACAAACCCTGAATTTGGGATGAGGTAAATTTTAGCACCGCCTCAGCACGTCATAAACAAAAAATGAAGGGAAAAAAAAACAATTGCGCATATGCGACAGCCTTGCATAAGCAGCTTTCACATAAAATCAAACAAACTGAAAAGAATAAAAACCGTAAGGGCTATCGTCGCTAAGACATCGAGTTTTCTCATGAAGAATAGATCCAGACAAACTCAAACTGCCTTCCGATAGAAGACTCTAATTAGTTTCTTTCAACAAAGATGTTTCTCTCGGCATACCAACTCTACACAAACCTAGGAACGCGGAAAGTGCAAAAGAACTCAAGAAGGGCAGTTTGTCTAACAAACCTAGATTCACGAAAATCAACAGAGGGGGACTTGAGAAGTTTCAATAATGATTGCTAGGAGGCATGTGAAATGTCACCTCGGTGAGGAACTGGGATACAAGTTCTTTCAACTTCATTTTCGACGGTGCTTCCTGTAGCGGAGCAGCAGCTCCGTTTCCAGCAACTGTCTCGTCCATTTTCCTCTTCTTAGCGGATTTGTTCACACTAGTTCCTTGACCATCATCATTAGTGGCTGCTTCTTCTAGTGTATCGTCTTCGCCATCACTCTCTTCCATGTTGGCAAATACCTTTTTCTGTCCTGGACGCGTGGAAACCTTAACCCCGCCAATTTTCAAAGCCCTGTCACCCTGACCTAGACCCTTCTTCCCTGAAGTCGCCTTGTCCTGCAATAATGTATGCATATTGAAGTATAATAAGAAACCGAGTACCAAGCCCTATCCTTGTAAAGGATTAACAAAAACTGGTCTCTGAGGGACTGATCCACCTTCAACAAGTGGAAAATAGATCTAACAAAATGCGTCTAGTGACAACAAAATGCGTCTAGTGACAAAATGCGTCTAGTGACAACTTCATGAGCATGACTGAATTGAAGATAGCCATTGCGTCTGCTACCAAAGCCACGGTCCTCAACTCAAGAGATGAAATCAACTTACATTCACCATGTTGTACAGATTTTCCTGGTCTTGCTCAGAGAACTGGGTACGGCCATTTTCACTGGGCCTCTCTCCGTTCACAGTCTCCCGAACTTGAACTTGCTTCGATCCAAGAGCGCCCCCTCTCACGAAACCGTACTTCGTGCCCCACCAATCTGCAGCCAGTTCCTGAAGCGGAGCGACGTTCTCCTCGCACTCCATTTCGACAAACATCACTTCCTCCTTCGTAGCTTCCTTCTTAGACTCCACGCTGGCTTTGGTTTCTGCTGCAGGTGCAACCACGCAAGTTAGTAACCAAATATGAAAACGAAGTGCCAAGGACGTGACACAGCTCACATCCGATGGAAAGGATTATAAATTTTGAATGTCTTCATAGCATATGGGTACTTACCGTCTTGGACAACTGTCTTCGGAACCTCGGCCTTCTCTCCTCCCTGTGATTAGACCAACACAAATCGGTTTAGGTACATTTCAGTTTACTGTGCATAAAATCTCCAATTACAAGTACAAAAATTTGAGAAAAAAGTGCATGTACAACTACGAGATAGATGCCCAAAGAAATGTTGAATCAATCGTTCATATTTCGAAATTTTTTTGGTGACAGAACTAAACTTGCAACTTCAAATTCGATCTCCAGAATTAACCAGCTTACAAGTATAGCATTAAGATCTGTGGCAGAATAGCCTTTGACTAGCTTTCCTCCCTCTCTTCTTTTATACCTGCAATAACGCAGTTGAATATGCTTCAATATGCAACACGCTTACAGCAAGTGCCTGGAGGTCGACCACTTTAAGAATACCAACAACCTGGTGCAACTTGACAATTACGATCCATCACTCCTCACTGATCATGGAATTAAACGATTCAGAACTTAATCTGAGAAACAGAGACCTGCAAATAAAGTCTGTATCTAAAGGAGCTTGACAACACTAAAAGACTGGCGAAATAAAAACTTGGAATACGGACCTCCCTTGTGGCCGGGCGACCTTTTTCACCACAGGCGCGGCTTCAACAGAATCATCGTCACTGCTGTCTTCATCAGAACTGTCTGCGGACAAAAACAAAGGCCCCATGGCAGTTTAGAAAAAAATTGGATGTATATTCCTGAAGTAAAAGTAAAGACTGCATCGACTTCACTGATGCCAGAGAAAGGAACATAGAGACCAAACGCCTGAATAATACATGATTGCTTTTACGAAAAAAAGCGGCTCAAAGTGCATACCCTTCTTTATCTCTGGCTCAGCAGCTTTCTGTATCACACAACACCCAACCACACACACAGATTCATTCAAATAAAATTACGAGTCTGCCATATAATAAAACCCTCATCACACTTCATTACTTAAGCAACTCTCGCAAGTCACAAGGTGTAAACCTCACCACTTTCAGGTTCTTCAGAATGTTGTCAAAAATGTGTGTATTAACAGTCCAATTCGCTGCAGCTTTTTTCTGCTCGTCGGTCCCAACACCTGGAATTGCATCGCAAATAAAGACGACGATGCCGCTGCTTAAAAATAATGGCTACATATAATCCCAAAGACCGAACAAAAACCCTAATCTCCCAAAAATAATCAGTTCAAGCAGGTGGTAAAACCTCTCCACAGCATGATAGGCACAACACGACAACACGCAGCATCTCGTTTCGAAAAGAAAAAACCCTAACGTCGTTCACGCAAAAAACCCTAATAAGCAAATTCCACCGACTGTAAGGATATCATCGCGGCAAACTTGAGAGAGCAAATTTTGAGAACTAGTTCGTTCCGAAAATCCCTCTCCACCACGAAACACTCATTTCGGAAAGAAACCTAAGTGCATAAACCCTAATATGCAGGTTCTGTGGATAAAAATGATTCGCGGCGAGTCTTCAAGTTGCAAATTGGTAGGGGTCGGGAGTGTACCAGAGTTGTCCTTGCGCTGGCGGACGCGGACGTGCGACTTGATGCCCTGCTTGTTCTTGCCGAGGCCGGTGCCTTCCTCCCAGCCCATCTGCGTCATGAGGCGGAACGCGAGCGACTCCTTGGCGACGCCTTGGTAGAGCGTTGCCGCCTCCGTGGCCGCCATGACGGAGAGAGTGGGGAGAGAGGATTGGCGGCTGCGGTGCGGGGGCTCGGGGCCGGGATCGACAGAGCCTGCGGAGCCGAGCTCGAGCTCGGGCTGCCGTCGTCCAACGACTCCCTCGTCGAAAGAATTAGGGTTTAGGGCTCTCCTTTCTCTTACTCTCCCCCTTGCCGCGTTCCCTACTGGTTCCCCTGTCCCTCGCTCGTTCCCCACTTACTTACACGTTCCCCAGACTGAACCCGTTCCCCTACTTGTTCCCGAGTCCTTTCACGTTCCCGAGTTCCCTACTATTTACCGATAATTTTGAAGGGGAGGAGAAGGTTGTTTGAACTCCACAATCATGGTACACTAAAATTGATTTTTAGTGTAGTATACACTACCTGCAAACCCATACACCAATTGTGAACAAGGCATATAGTGTAGTGACATAACTATACACTAAATGCCATCAACTACACTATTTGTGAACTGTAGCAAAGATTGCAAAAAAAAAAAATTCACTTGTGTACGTTTAGTGTATGAATAGTAGAAGTATAAAAAAAGGTCGAGCAGTCGAGGGCTGAAAAAGGTCCAGAAGTCGAGGGATTGTCAGAGTATGCCTCGACTTAAAAAGGTCCAGAAGTCAAGGGATTGTCTGTGTATTATATCAGCAACTTTCAAATGGCCATAAATCATTCTATTTGTATCCGAATTGGGCTTATGAGGTGCACAGAAAATGTAGATGCCAAAAAACACCTCATAAGCCCAATTCAGATACAAATTGAATGATTTATGGCCATTTGGAAGTAACTGATGAGAAGAAGCATGGGCTACGTGCTGGAAATTAGAGTTTAATCCTTAAAAGCCCAAGTGTACCTAAAGGATACAATTATGTACACTGAAATACAATGCAAAAGTGGGAATTATAAGAGTGGAAGATGCAAAAGGAAGAAATACATAGGAATGAGGTGAGGATGGCAAGTAAATGCGTGGCGGCCAATAGGCACTTGATTGAGGTTGATTGGGGTTGATTGGGGTTACATTAATCCCTAAATGACCAAAGTCCCCTCGGGGGACATTTTGAGTTTGGATAAGATACCACATTCCCAATTCTAGGCATTATTTTCTGAGATTTTTTATTGAATGGACAACTTTTGATTACCTTTGCGTAGACACAAATTTCATAGAACTCCGACTTACGGTTCAAAAGTTACAATTTAATTTCACTTACATATACAAATAGTGCAGCAGATTAATATGACATATCACATATATTGTCACTAAACTTTGATAACTTCTAAATTCAATAGAAATTTGAGTTTTTGTCCATTTAAAAGAAAGAAAATGCCCTATTGGAAAGGAAATTGAGATCTTTGCATCTTTTGTACGGATTTGTGAATTTCAAAAATTTGAGAATGATATGATATATGCAAAATATAAAGTGTGTTGTTGATTCTCAACACATAGTTGCATTGCAAGATTTTTTAGGACATCTTCTACACCTCTTCTACTTCTAAAATTTGGTGCACATGTGCCTAACATGATCTTTTTCAAGTTAACATAATAAATTCACAACCCGTAGTGCAAAAATTTGCCATAGAAGGTGGTCGAAGTTTGTTGAAGGTGTTTAGTATGACCTCAAAAAGAGAATATGTCTCACTTCAAAGGCTAATATCCTTCAATCCGTGTGGTCAAACTTACCAAAATTTTCACCACACACTCTCATACAATTCTAGTACAAGATCCTACGGTTAAACTTTCAAAAAACATTTTGTATCATTTTGTGTTCAATGCGCTGAAAATGGCAGTTTTGGAGTGATTTTGAGGGGAAAATGTCTTAGTCCTTTAGGAGTTAACGACATTGGTGGCTTACACTATTTGATTGGGGTTAGGTGGTTCATTGGGGTTTACATTAATGACATTGGTGGCTTACACTATTTGATTGGGGTTAGGTGGTTCATTGGGGTTTACATTAATGACATTGGTGGCTTACACTGTTTGATTGGAGTTAGGTGGTTCATTGGGGTTTACATTAATGACATTGGTGGCTTACACTATTTGTCAACTCATTTACAAATAGTGTACTTAGGTAAGTACACTATTTGTATCACTACACTAAATATCAATTTTAGTGTAGTGGGATGATTGTTGATGGTGCAACCTTCCAATTTAACTCTCTTTCCTTTTTTTGAGTCCCATTTAACCATAGCTTAATCCCTATAGGACAATTTGTCCCTGCGGAGGATAGATCGATTTTGGATAGGTTCTTAAATCTCCATTTTTGAAGATAACTTCTTGAAATTTTTAGTGAGAATAGGAGTACAGGTTATCCTTGCAAGGAAATAGAAAAAAAATTATGGTGCTTCAAACATTAAAAGCTCGACTCTTTTGGGTTGGGTACTATAGAGATGAATAGTGTTATTGTAGAGTTGACAATTGCACTTTTTTGAGGCGGGTAGTAGCGAAGGAAAGTTTTGGCAACCATCATTGTTTTCACTTAAAATGCATAGAAATGAAGGATTTCACTTATTTGAATTTTTTTTCTACTGCTAGTATAAGTCATAATGAATCTATTCATTGTTTGAATTTCAGATCCAAGAATTTCTCTATGTAAAAAATAAAATTGCTTTCCTAAGTAAAGGGCCACTTTCTAGACCCTTGCCCTTACACTTCCATTTTTCTTATGGTAAACACCTCCATTATTGGTGAGTTTTGGTGTGCAATGACCTATCACAAGGTAGAACATAGATCTATTGAGTTTATGCAATGTGTAGTACAAAAATTTGCCATTATCTTGAGTCAAAGTACGTTGAACATGTCCATGCAAAAAAACCATTTTGCACTCTTCAAACCCATATATCTTGCAATCTGTATGGTCAAAGTTTACAATGAATGGAGGGTGTCTTTTTATAGTAGTTAGCTTAAATATCCAATAGTCCAGGGGAGTAAAACATTGTTTGAATAAGCCTAATAATATCTCATCTCAAAGTGGCAATTTTGGGGTGGTTTTGGTAAAGCACAAGGCCCAGTCCTTTAGGGGTTAACCCCTACAACGCCAAAGCATTTTATCACCCAAACTCACTAATAAATGCCAATTTCATTGCATTCAATACAAAATGAAAACAAACCTATTTTTTCCATATCTAAGCGTAAGATCTTGTTCTAGGATTGTACAAGTGTATGTGGTAAAAACAATTCAGTTTGACCACACAGATTGAAAGAAATCAACCTTTAAAATGAGGCATAAACTCTTCTTGAGGTCCTACTAAACACCTTCAACAAACTTCGACCACCTTCTATGGCATTTTTTTGCACTATGCTCCGTGATTTTCTAATTTTAACTATAAAAGGATCATGTTAGGCACATGTGCACCAAATTTTAGAAGTAGAGAGGGGTAGAAGATGTCCTTAAAAATCCTACAAAATCAACAATACACTTCAAGTTTTGCATATATCATATCCGTCTCATATTTTTGAAATTCAAAAATCAATATGCTAGATGCAAAGATTTCTATTTTCTTTCGAAGAGGATTTTGTTTTTACATGGACAAAGAGTCGAATTTCTATTCAATGTAGAGTTAATGTATTGCTACACTACTAATTATATGCCACACTAAACTGCTGCACTATTTGTATATGCTATTGAAAAAAATTGTATCTTTTGAATTGTAAGTCCAATTTCTATGAAAATTATGTGTATGGGAAGCGAATAAAAAGTTGCCCATCCAATAAAAGAATCTCACAAAATCATGCCTAAATTTGAGAACGTGGTAATCTACTTAAACTCAAAATGGCCCCCGAGGGGACATAGGGCCTTTAGGGGTTAACCTGAGGTTTGGCATTATTTGATTCAAAAAAGGCATGCCAAACTTGAAGATGCCAAAATTTACCTCTGAAAATATTAATAAAGAAAATTTGTGACCCTAAGAGACATCAAAGGAGAGTGGGGCTTAAAAAAACCTTTGTCTTTGGTTGCACATATATGAAGTCCAATTCAAGTTTGAGCACCGAGGTCTTGAGTTTAAACCTGGTGAACGTCAAAATATGCATAATAATTCATAAAATGTGATTTCTTGTCGGAAATTTTTATGATACCATAGAAATGGACTTTGGTGCCCTCGTTGAATATATTTTGGCATCATGACTAGGTACTTGATGGTCACATCATCAACAACATCAACAATTGCTAATAGTTATGCCTCCCATCTCTTCAGAAGAAGAACTCCGGTCTCTGAAGGAGACTGGGGTGAATAAAGTGTCCGTTTCCCATCTCTTCATTACAATGTATTTATTTCCTATACATGTTTTTTATCTCAATTTTTTCTAAGATGCACTTCATCATGCCTCTTTTCTATGTTTGACATCATTGGTAAATATGAGCTTAACCCCTAAAGGACCACAACCACTTTCGCTCTAAAACCAGTCCAAAACTGCCACCGCCAAAAAGAGACATGAAAATCACATTTTAAAGTGAATTTCGGATTTTTCAACCGTAAGATCTTAAAATAGACTTCTATAAAAACATGCCAAGAATTTTGGTTGCAATCCACCGCATAGATTGATAGATTTTAGTGTTTAAAGTCAAAACAATGGTTCATTCTCTTCCCTACATTGAGTAGATCAGCTGACTTTGACTTCACTTTGTATCAAATTTTTGCATTATACAAGGTCTAAATCTTTTAACATTGTCTTAAGCATGATGTTATTCCCCCACACACCAATTTTTAGAGGTAAAAAAGGGGTGTAGCAGAGAGAAGAGAAAGAACGCCGGTCTCCGAAGGAGCCGGCGTGAATAAAGTGTTTGTTCGTACCACTACTAAGACCATGCCCACAGGACAAGGAATTAGTAAACGAAGGGGTGTAGCATATTCAAAACAAGTGTGCAAGGTGTGGAGGTTCAAAATTGCCATTTCACGTTTTTTTTTTGTGAACTACGTATGTATTCAAATGATAATCCAAACAGTCAATAAGAAGGTTTTCACCACATATTGTTGTTGAAAAAATAAAAAGTGAAAAATATGAAGATCTCTAGGTTTTATGTAGAAAAGATGATTTTTTTCCCTCATTGCCCGACAATGTGTGAAAATGTTTGACTTGGAATAAAATGCCTTTTTACAGTAATGACAAGAATTTTTTTGAAAATTTCCAAAGAAAGAAATATTCTTTATATGTGTGAAAAATCTCAATGTCAATAGAAACTTTTGTCAAAAATTTTGGAGGTGCCCGGAGTCCCCACTTTTGGCTTTAAGTGGTACTAACTTTCAAATCACAAATCCAAAAAATAAAATAAATATATCTCCACGAAGCTCTTATCAGAGGCTATCTCGTGTAAAATTTTCAATTAAAAAGGATTTTTTTTCAAATTGTAGGTACATGCCCAAATTCCAATTTGACCCCGGGGGGACGTTTGGTCCTTTAGGGGTTAATAATGAATTCCTTGACCTGATTGGTTGTCAATCAGAAGTATGATAGTGTCAATATTCTTTTCATTTGTTGTTCTTATGAAGTTTTTTTTCTTGTTTACTTCTCTAAATGGATCAAGTGGATTCAATGGTCATTGTTGTCAAATGAAATAATTTTGATTAACTTACTTGAAGGCATGCTAATGGATCAAGTGGATTCAATGGTCATTGTTGTCAAATGAAATAATTTTGATTAACTTACTTGAAGGCATGCTAATGGATCAAGTTGATTCAATGGTCATTGTTGTCTAATGAAATAATTTTGATTAACTTACTTGAAGGCATGCTAATGACATAAAAAGTAAGGTTCAAAAAATAATACTTTTTAAGATCTTGAAAAGAATCTTCAAGGAGTCCCTCCAAATCTTAAAGATTCCTTGCAAATCCTAAAGACTCTCTTCAAACCTATTTGTTCCCCGTGGTGGATAAGTAGCCAATAGATTTTACTTATTCTAGTTGTAACTTTGTTATAATTTACCTTATTTGGAGTTTTTTGTTCCATGAAAGACATTATCTTGAAGTCTAGTAAGTTTTTTATTTTGTCCATGATAGGGCATTTTGTCCACAACTAGTCAAATAACTATTAACATATTATTACAACAAAATCTTGTGTGAACTGTTCAATGAACTTTTAGTAAGTCAAATGTATCAAATTCTTAACATTAGAGTTTTCCTGAAAGTCACCAAAACACACTGGATAGGTACCCCAAATCTTAGGGTCTTATGTTAGTAACTGGGACCACATGCACATGGTGTCTTGCCTTGGGAAAGGTTTGGGGGAACTATTGGTCAACCTTGTGAGAACTTAGAGTACTATGGGGGAGCTTTAGCTTGCATGGGGTAGGGCCCAAGATCATTGATTGCAAAGCATTTCATTGGTGCAGAAAAGGCAATATGAAATTTCCTCATGATCTTTTATTTTCCGTTTATAAGGTTGGATAACCTATCACCACCACCAACCCCAGAATCAAGAGTCTTATGTGGGCCAAAACCACCAGCCGCCCACCCCATTTCCGAAATTTTAGGAAAGTCAGTTATGGTTGGGTGTCAGTTTTTAATTGGTTCAAAGCTCTTGGTTTTTAGTCTCTTGCACAAGTGGTCATTAGCACAACTTATTGTGGAAGTAGAGAGTTTTGTATGACGAGAATGGGTCACGGCATACTATCCACTTTGAAAATTTGTAGCAATTTCAATATGAAGAAATAAATGGTCACGACAATTGCAATATTCATGAAATCCTATTTTGAATTCCCAAACAAATGCTTACCACGTATACTAACGCTATAAATAGGTCAACAAGCTGAAGTTGGTGGTTATAGGTCATCCAACCTTACATCTCATACTCTCTAGCACCATATTCCTCCTGACTTGCCCATTTGGGAAGCAATATCAGGAAAACTGTATTGTATTATTGATTTGATGCAATTTAATGTGTTGGCCATTCACTGTCATATTTGTTGTGATTCTCTCCTCTATCAAGGTTCTCCCTACTTATTCACAGAGACTAGAAAATATTCTATTTGCAATAGGTTTTCATTTGCCTGAATAAAACTGACATAAAAAATTGTAGTCGTGTTTCATTAATGCATGCTAAGCTGGAATAAACCCAAACAAACCAATGACCTAAAACCAACAACTTCCATTTAAAGCGAGATCATAATAATTCAAATTTTGAACTAAAATTGTAGGATATCATGATCTCGCTTACAGATTCATTAGTCAATTAGGTCAACCCTCATTGAATTCCTAGAAATCTAGAACTGGTGGAAAAATAAGTGATCTTAGATAAGATAAGCCCCCCTAAAACCGACAAGTTAAGGAATGTGCAAATATGGAGAGAGGAGATAATTATAATATTATTTTTCAGTGATAGCCAATAGAATTACAAATCCAACCCAAGTGATTTCACATTTTTCTGATGAAAATTGAATTAGTTAAGAATTTTCAAACTATACAGCCATGTTTAGTGGGTGGCAGCAATAGGTACCCCCCATATCCAACGACCAAAAATAAGGCTCTTCACTAATAGCAAACCTCCACTTGGAACTGAGTTGGTGGGAATGGGATAGAAGAGGGTTGGATATACCCCAATTTCATAGGCGTTGGCTATGGGTTTTTGTTGGTTATGGGGAGGCTTACCTTACATGTACCCAAACAACTGAATACAAGTAATGAGATGTACTAATACACGTTGTACTCCAGCTTCTCTCTGCCTCACTCAATCGTGTACAAGTACATGTATATACCGTACTTGATACCCTTGGTCGAGACTGGAGACAGTCTCCCAGGTACGTACTGACGTGGCGATTGCATGCATGGCCAGCAACGGCCACGATCAAACCTCAAAACCCTCAACGTGCATGGCGTAAACGCAAAGATCAGACTGTGATTCATGATTCATCGTCTGCAGTTTCTCTCATTATATACTTCGACACTCTACCGGGATGAAGTTGACGCGAGGTCCAACATCTCGGCAGGTGACGGCGCTGGTGGTGCTCGCCGTGGTGTCCTCTGCTGCACACTACGCCGGACTTGCTGCGCACGGTAACATCCTCTAATTTCTGCTCCTAACTTGGAATTTTTACACGTAGTTTCAGGTCAAGCTAATAATCACTACTCAACTCGTGCACACGTCGATGCTGACGCAAACTTGATGTGAAGTTGCAGCGAGAGCGTGGTGGTGGGGTCGAGAGGACCAAGATCGCAGCATCTTGGAGAATTTTCAGCACAGTTTTGTCCAATGCGTCGTAAGCAATAATGGAGGTTATGGAGTTTAGGATTTAGGGTTTGAGGGCCAGATGTTATAATTTCCTCTAGGCTTGATAATTACCAGGTTCATTGCTTCTGTTGTGTAGGGAGAGAAAGGGATGGGCCTGGATGCAATTCCTGTGGACGAGTGTCGAGTGAAACTGGTGTTCACGGATGAATCGGCTGCCGTGTGGGTAAGAGAAAGTTTTGAGAAGATGAATAAGTCAAAACCAAGAGTTGAGTTGATGTGCTCATGACTACACTAAACACTGAATATAGTGTAGAGGGATTATTGATGTAGATCACTCACACTATTTACCATCAAAGCATGTGCATGCCAAGTTCTGATTGGGTATTTGTTCTCAAGCAAGTGTGTGTCAGTCAACAATTGCATGTAAATTTTCAGTTAGTGTAGGAGATTTCAAATAGTCTAGTCTACACTATATTCACGGAACGGTGCAGTTTTTGATACTATGCAGAGAGATCCCAACACTGGAGAGCTGGAGGGCCTTGTGTATGAGTTCGATCTATGCAGGATGATAATCCTGTGGGTACATGTACGTTATGTGCAGTGATTCCTGATAATAATAGACTGATCCTATATTTTAGTTCTAATTCCATATCATGTATCAGGCTGAGAAAGATGTTGTAACTTATTTAGGGTATGCCTCCCAATAACCAACAAAAACCCATAGCCGACGCCTGTAAAATTGGGGTGTATCCAACCCTCTTCCATCCCATTACCACCAACTCAGCTCCAAATGGAGTTTTGCTTTTAGTCAAGACCCTTCCTTTTGGTCGTTGTTTATGGGGGGTACCTACTACTGGCCACCCACTAAACATGGCTGCACGCTTTGAAAATTCATAACTAATTTAGTTTTCATCGGAAAAATATGAAATCACTTGGGTTGGAATTGTAATTCTATTGGTTAAAAAATAATAATATAATTATCTCCTCTCTCCATATATGCACATTCCTTAACTTGTCGGTTTTAGGGGGGCTTACCTTAAGTAGTTTTATTTTGGAATTTACTAGGGTGACGAGTCATCATTGATCAATTTTCCGAATTTGATCTCCAAGAATTTAATAATTTTGTTGTAGCAGGTGCGAAACAGCTCCACAATTCTAACCAAAGAATACATAGACGGATTGCCCAACGGTTGGCAAGATTACGCTTGGAAGCGTATTAACAAAGGCAACAGGTACAAGTGCACCTAACTGCGTAAAAATGAAAGTGTTGAAGACAAATGTTTTCATTCCTTATAGATGAGCACTACACTAAAAATGACATTTAGTGTCTTTACACTCTATGATTTGGAAGTGGTATAGTTTTGTACTTACCGAGAGCACACCTGTGTGTATGCTACTCAAAGAGGCAAATCATTGTAGATATAATTGGTAAAAACATTCATTTAGAGTAAAAACTCATAGCATTTATAATCAACTAGTGTGGATACACTAAATGTCATTTTTAGTGTATTAGACAAAGCTTGAATGATGCTTGTTTCCACTAACTAGGCATTTTTGTACAAGATGTTATCATGTAACTTGAGGAGGCCAATTGGGGAGAATACCTCATTACGTTGGGAAGATACTCATTACCTCATGAAGAACTTATTTGCTCATTTTGGAATTTGTTTAGAATTTGAGGGTTTATTCTAGAGATTTCAAAAAATTAAAGATTTTTTTTTATGTGATAGTGCACTTTATGGACTTTATAAATTCTGATATGATAAATATTTTTACAAATTTGTAAAGAATTAAGGGTTGAACTTTGATGGACTGGCTACCTTCATAGTAAATTTGATGCCCCTTATAGGGTATTAGATCATGAAATTTAGGTAGCAAGATTGGAATTGTAACCAATTTAGGTACTTCTACTTTAAGTTGTTTCACCAAGATAGTTATTTAGATCGAGCATAAGAAGTTTGAAAATATGTTTAGATTGTACCTTGATATTTTGCCGCCTATGTTTTCTTGGAGCCGGTTACTGATTTTTAGCCATATTTGGTACTAATTTTGAATACTTAAAATGAAAAAGCAAGGTCAAACTTACAGTATCTTGACCGGACTTCACAAGTAAGTATATATTGTGCAGCCAAATGTGCCGGTGGAATGTGACACGGTGCAAAGAAAAGTTGGCATTGGTGGTGCCTGAGTGGCCGCCATTTTGTCCGGGCCAGTACCGCAAATGCGCCGTGGTGGGCAATTCCGGCGACCTCCTCCAAGACCTTTTAGGTGCCGAGATTGACGCGCACGACGTCGTTGTTCGTATGAATGGTGCCCCTCTTCAGGTCCTAACACCGCGTTTGCATGATTATTCAAAAAGCAAATAAGATAACCTCCACTTCTATTGATTAAAAATCCAAAGAATTCATGAAGTTGTCCAAAGTTTCCATAAGGTACTCATTTTATATTTTAATACTACTATGTATTTATTATTAATAAATATTAGACATGGAATAGCTTTGTGATCTCAAAGATCAAGATCGAAGTTATTTTAGTCACTCTTGAGAAGGAAGGAGAGGTCATGTTTGTACCATAATTCTTAGTAGCCTTCCTCTTTTTTAGGTTGATTTTTATTATGGAAAAAAATTGAGGCCAAACTCTTAGTATCTTTGCCTAATGATATATTCAATCAAGAGTAAAACATTATTGAAATTAGGTGACTTTAGAAAGAACTTTATAGCCTATAGGTGTGTCGATGCCAATTTTAATTGATATAATATATATTCCTTGTTGTCATTTATTTAGAATTACAAACATTACGTGGGAGAGAAGACCACATTTCGCATATTGAATCGTGGATCTGCCAAAGCTCTTGACAAAGTTGCAGCGCTTGGAGGTAAATAATATTTCTATAATTATATTTGTATGTTATTTCAATAGTTTTCCAAATAATTATTTATTTCAAATTTTTTGATGCAAATATGTTATTTCTTGCAACCTATGGCAAACGCATGTATTTTTGGTTTTCTTTAAACCACCACCTTAAGGAGTTACATCAAATCTAGAGCATTGTAGAAAAGTAAGATTCCAATGTAGGGTGATACATTTGCGATATTATTTCTATAAATGAAATTTACAAAACTTATAAACTAACTTTCTACCCTAAACCCAATCTTAAGAGTCAAAAACAAATCCATTCCTCTTTAATCTATTATCAAATAAATCATTCAATATATAAAATATGCTTTAGGGCTTGCAATTTCTAGAGCACTTTATGATGTATTTATTAGAGTTGTGGTGGTTCTAAGGCAAGCAAAGATATTCAATCCTTATCGGCTCATTGGAATTATAATTTGGAAAGTGAGGCAATGACACCTAAACTTTTAAATCACCTCTTTTGTACTTTAAATGCTATAAAATCACCCAACATGCTTATTAAATTACTATATTTAATTCACATAAAAATGGCTAATATTTATAGTACAACATGACCTCTCAGTTTTGTTCTTTACATGGCAATTATTATTTTTTAACTAAGTTTAAAGACCCACTAAACCCTTCATTATGGAGTAATATGGATTTGAGTTTAGGGACCGTTATTTATAATATAAGTACTTGTAGTGGAGAAAGAGGGTACAATAAAGGAAGAGAAGGATATATTAATATCCAAACTTCGACTCACTTTATAAATAACTTAAGTGGCTTTGGTCTTGGCATACAGCATCTGGAAAGGAGACCCTAATAATCAAAACAACTATTCACGACACCATGAATCAAATGATACGAGTATGAAACACTACACTAATTATCCCATCAATTTCCCACAAAATGCATTGATTAAGTTAATACATTAATATTTTCCTACAAAAAATAACTATCTTTATAAGTCTATTGTATATTACATGAGTAAACACAATATTTTGGGAAAAAATAGATGCATCAAATAAACAATCATCATCTTGAATAAATAGTTAGTGTGTTGCATTTAACTCCTAAATTTCCTTGACAATATCACACCAAAAACACCTCAAACCCGTTGATTCTAGTGCATTGAGAAAGGAAGGAAATATAAAATCGTATTTCTAGTTCTAACCGTAGGATCTCATTAAACACACGATTAATAACATAATCACAAAATTTCATCAACTTTGACCACAAGGGTTGAAAGATTATAGTGTTTGAAGGAGAAGACATGGTTCATTTTCGTCACTGTGTTGAGTGGATCAACAGAATTGACTTCACTTGGTGTCACAATTTTTGCACTACACAAAGTCTAAATTTTATATCATCATATTGATCATGATATCAAATCCTTGTACACCAATTTTTAGAGGTAAAGGAGAGGTGTAGCATATTCAAAAAAATTGTGCAAGAAGTGGAGGTTCAAAAAGTGCCAATTCATGTTTTTTATTTTTTTTAAAACATAATAAGTTTTAGAATGATACTTTGAATGGTCCATAAGAAGGTAATAGAAAAAATAAAAAGTGAAAAAAATAAAGATCTCAAGGTTTATGTGGAAAAGAAGTTTTTTTGGTTCCTTGCCCGACAATGTGTGGCAATGTGTGAAAATCTTTCACTTGGGATAAAATGTGTTTTTCCACTAAAGACAAAAATATTTTTTTGGCAATATGAAATTAAATAATATTATTTGCTAGTATTGAAAATCTCAAATTTACGAGAGTGTCCTAGCAAAAGATTTTGTAGTTGCCCAACTTGCCCGCACTCAACAATTTTTTCTTTAAGATGGCATAACTAGTTTTTTAATAAGTCCATTGAGAATAAAAACCATACTCCCGTGTACCTCTTGTCTTCTTGCATCTTGGAACAAAATTAAAAAAATTGTAGATACAAATTGCAACCATGGGAACATGCCCAAGATTTGCAAAATCCCACCTTGGGACTTTTTCATTTAGGGGTCAAAAAATGAAGATAGATGTAGTTTATCATTTGTCTTTCTAAAGTGATATGCCAATCATTTATGTCATGTTAGAGCTATATGCTAAAAATGCCATCGATTTTGTGTAATCCATAGAGTTTTTCTAAAATTCCTTACTGAAGAGGAAAGAAATGCAGAAGACATTGTGAGATTTAAATACAGAAAGAGAGGGAGCGTGAGGAATCTCATGCTCATTCTTCTGCACCAATGAAATGCAGGCAATCATTGCTCTCGGGCCCTATCCGATGCATGCTAAATTTCCCCCATAGCACCCTAAGTTCCCAAAGAGTTGACCAATGGTTCCCCACACCTTTTGCAAGCCAAGTCACCTTCTCCATGTGGTCCCAACTACAATTTGCACTTGTCGGAGTGGTTGTGTGCTATACTTTCTTCCATCTAAGGTTAGCCCCCCTAAAACCGACAAGTAAAGGAATGTGCATATGTGGAGAGAGGAGATAATTATACTATCCCTTTTCAGTGATAGCTAATAGAATAACAAATCCAACCCAAGTGATTTCATATTTTTTGATGAAAACAAAATTAGTTATAAATTTTCAAACTGTGTAGCCATGTTTAGTGGGTGGCCAGCAGTAGGTACCCCCCACAACCAACAACCAAAAGTAAGGGTCTTGACTAATAGCAAACCTCCATTTTGGAGCTGAGTTGGTGGTAATGGGATGGAATAGGGTTGGATATACCCCAATTTTATAGGTGTTGGCTATGGATTTTTGTTGGTTATGGGGAGGCTTACCTTAGCCCATCTTCCTGATCTCCTATTGGTTGAGGCAATAACGAACTACTATGATTTCTGTGGAGAAAGTGAACATCGAAATGTATTCGTGTAGATCCTGTCGAATTTTCTGGGCGGCGTGCAAGGCCTCGTCGTTAAAGGGTTAAATGAATATTGTCACTCTTTCGTTGCAGGAGGTCCCAATAAGAAACCCTGTGTATTTGATGGTGGGAGCACCATTGGGACAAGGGTCTGCAAAAGGAACGGGAATTAAAGCGATAGAGTTTGCAATGTCGGTTTGCAAGCAGGTGGATATATATGGATACACAGTTGATCCTGGTTATCTTGAGTGGTACGTGGAATTGATCCAATAATTAAGTGAGCCTAAACGCAAATCTAAACTCCTCATCAGGTCAACATAAAAAGACAAGGTAACGGGTATCTGTTTCAAACTTTGGGTGACTATTGAACTTCTTGGGCCTGCTTCTGGACTTAGTACAGGACCAGATACTTTTCAGATGCCAGGAAGGGACATGCACCTTTGCAAGGAAGGGCTTACTACCAGGCCATGGAGTGTCTTGGGGTAAGGTTCAGTCATTGGCCCTGTTCATTGCGAACAGAGAGTGAGAGTGATATTAAAGCAAAATATGATTCCTGCTTCAAAATATGACCAGAGTCAATAATTAGTTTACTGAGCTCTCGCCTGTTTTGTGAAAGACAGCTCATCCGAATTCGCTCACCGCAACGGAGAGTGAGCGCAAGCACGCAACATGACATGAATCTCAACAGCATGGTTCGTAACGCTGCAGCGGCTCATCTGAGCATGCGAAAGAAGTGATCACGCGCAAGACTAGATAGAAAGGAATCCAGTAAATAAATTAACCAGAATGTGATATACAAGGCCTGGCAAACCTGGAGTTGCCGACTCCAACGTACACGAAAAATCCAATCTAGCGCTGTAGCACACTACCTGCGGCATTAACACTTCATCCTCAATATTGTCAATGGAAGTGAAGACGTCATAGAGGGTCGAAGACATCATAGAGGGTCGTTGACTTGTTCCTCGTCAGCCTCCGAGTTCCTGTTATGGCACGGCTTCAGCCACATAGAAGCTCAATCTGCAGTTCTGGCTCGCTATGTGACAGAAATATCCTGACTGCATCAAATCTCGTCAGTATCAAAAGCTACATTACCTTGACCTTGTTTAGTAGAGTACCTGTTGGAGAGACGCTGCTCAGTGCACAAGTTGGGGCTTGGAGTAAACCGTGATGGAAGAGACGTTCCCAAGCGCTGCAGCTGCGGACTCGACGTGCTGAAGCAGGAAGTCGTAGATTTTTCTTTTCAACCGTGCCTTTGTTTCAGTCAATTTGGGGTCCAGCCCATCGCTAACCTGATCCAGCCAGTCGTTCACTCGCTTCAGCTGGGACAACATGGTCGCGATATGGCTATTCTCCTGCTGGCTCATGACCTTGGCCCCGTGCAACGGATCGTCTCTCTCGTTCGTGCTACCGGACGTGGCGACATGGAAACCCACGTCCAGAGCGCCTTCCATGAAGGTGAGGAACCACCGTTGCGCTTCGACCTCCACCTGCTTCGCAAGCTCCGCCGTCTCTGCGACTCCTTTACCTCTCACCCACGCTGGTGGTGGCGGTGCAGCGAAGGTAGTAGGAGGTGCAGCGAAGGTGGTAGGAGGTGGCTTCACAGGCTCCATGGTTGGTTGCGCTTCGGGAGAGACCTTGCTCGTAGCCTTGGAGCTCTTCCCAAGCCCAATTCGACTGATCGACATACTACGTCGAGTGGTCGAGAGAGCAGGTACCTTGAATCAATGGGGGAAAAACAATATAGTAGTCAGCATCAACAAGAGACACCACCAACTGACCGCTATTATGATTTGTAATGAGATCAAGGTCTGGAGGGTAGAGTTTGAACTTAACTGGAGACTGTGATCTCGATTCTGCAGCAGTCCGCTTTTCATTCGCAATATGGCTGACGGATGACAGAGCAGTGCGAGTTTTGGGAGAAGTGGGAGTGGATAGAGTGGTAGACCGCGTTGTCACACACGGTGAGGAACTCCTTCCCCGAGGCACCGTGCTTGGCCCATTTTCTAGCATAACCTGCAGTTGCTGACTGGTGGCTCGCTTGTGACCGGTGGACACGCTCCGAAGACCACCTGGCGCTCCCTGCTTGCTCTGAATTGAAAAGGTTGCTAAATCAGAGGTGAGAGCCGCATTGACCCAACTGGCAGCGCTTCGGGACTTCTCGATCATTACTAGAGCCTTCTCATTTGAGGCCTCGTCAACCTCGACGCCATGTCTCGGCGTGGCAGGTTCTGAGGAGCTCCGAGCGGTCGAGAGCGCGTCGGATACAGCCACAGCATTCTTAAGGGATTGATGAAGGTTCAGGAAACACTCCACCGAGGGTTGGGGATGGTCAGTTCGCGCGACAGAACACAGTTCGGCAAACATGCTGCACACGTCCAGAACAACATCAGCAACATTGTAGCACTACGTCGTTTCAAATAGACCCACGATGCTGCTCCAGGAAAGTGGCTCCATTACAACTACATCGAGACGCACGTGCAAAACTGGATATGACTCTAGAGGTAAATTGCTGTAGGGAGTTGGAGAAAAGAGACCATGACGGTTTTAGGGCTGCGCACTTGCCTGAGACTTCGAAGAACGCACTCAGCAGCTGAGGCTTCCTGCAGGGCTTCCACCGCCGCTAATGTCGCAGCCTCCCTTGATTGCAGAGCGTCCTGGAAGACACCACGTTCAGGGCATAAGCTCATACAATCCTTTCCTTGCCATCCTACAGAGCGTGACCTCCATTCTAAACAGTTACAAGCCGTCGAAACCAGAAGGAGAGTGTAATTGCGAGCCAGGGCATGATCCTGAACTATAACGAACGAAGAATGCCCCTAAACGCAAACTGAGCAAGAATATGTCCAAAGTACTAACCATGCCGAATGTGGCCAAGTTTCCAGGGAGTGACTCCCAAGAATTGCCGCTAGTGAGTCTCGAGGTCAGCTCAACGTCGGACACGTTCACGCTGGACACAGAATGAGTGGGAGAGACAGGTCCCGAGACGACAGAACTAGTACGATCAGTTTTGCCGTTCGACTTTCCATTTGCAACTTGGGGTGAGGACGGACCCTTGTCCACAGAAGAACTCACGCTGCTCTCTCGGAGCTTCCTCGACCCCGATACCTGCACACAAATTAGGTGTCGTCAGCCAGCCTGCGATTTGTCTAGAATCTCCCACACTGCAGATTCTGAGAATGCTCACCGAGGACCACAGCGTAGCTTTCACGTCCGGTTTGGAGGCCTTGGGCTGAGGGCGGTCTTTGCCATTCTTGGCAGCCGCCGCGCCTTCCCAGCTCTTGCGCAAACTCTTGGCGGCCACATTGAGAGGCTCAGTGCCGCGCGCCGTGCTGCCGACGGAGCGTCGCTTGGTGGCGTCGACGCCGTTGGCCACTCGGCCGGTGCTGACAGACCGCTTGGTGAGGGGCGACGTCTGCTTCGCCCTGGAGTTGGTCGTGGGAGTGTCTCGGTAGGGAATCACGCGATCTTCCGGGCACGCCACCACGCTTCGGGTGAACAGGGAGGCGGGCGATCGCCTGTCTGTGAAGAGAGAGCTCATGATGGACTGAGATCTCGACGGGGAGGACGTTTTGTTCACTTCTTTCTGGGCCGTGGTGCAGTCCACGTAACCTTTGGGCTTGTCCGATCGCGCTTTCTGCCTCGACATGGATCGCCCTTCTTCCTGCGATGGCGCGCTCAGCCTCGCCGACTCGGCGGGTGACGGCTTGAACGACGGGTTCCGAGCTATTGCCCCCCGGGCCAGCCTCTCTGTGAGCTGCGCGCCGAAATCGTCCGAGGAAATCTCAATTGTCTTCTCCACCGTCACCTCCACGTCCTGAAACCTGTGCGAGCCGTTCGACAGCGACGACGGCGACCTCCCAATGGCACCATTCATGGACCCGTTCGACCGCTCCGCATTCTTCCCTGCGATGCTCTCCGCGGACGACGGATCAAACCTGCAAAAAAATAAAAATAAAAACCATTCAGCAAACACATCCTCGACCTGAACGAAAGCCATACACGCGAACTTCCTCACGCACCGATTGGACGCATTGCGCGAGAAGCTGTCGATGGTGTCGGAGGTCCGCAAATCCGGCTGGAACAGATCCGGCTGCAGCGATGAATCCGGAGACGACGACGGCACCACGGTAGCGACAAGATCCTCGGGGTTACCAACGCACTGATGGCGCCCCGGCAAGGGCCGCACGCCGCGCAACAACGGCACCGGAGATCCGGCCTCGAGGCGGTCCACGTGAATGAACTGACCTAGCTGCAACTTGTCGCTGAGAATGAGATCGTCGTGCTCCTCGCCCAGCGAGACGTACGTCGCGTGGGACGAATCCGACACCTTGATGTAAAACCCCTGGTTCGGCCACAGCTCACTGCCCGCCAGCGCGGGCACAATAGAGATCACCTGGAGGAGCGCCGAGCGGTGCTCCCCGGTCACCTTCACATCCGAGTTGATGTGTTGCAGCAGCTTCAGCAAAACCCCTGGCGTCAGGGTCGCCATCGCTCCACAAACCCCTCCACTCGATCCACAACCCCCGTTCAACTCCTCAAAACCTCACGTGTACACACCTTTCCGCCAGATCACATCGCTCACTCCACAACTCGCAACAACATCGCCATCCTCAGCTCTCTGGAAGATCCCGAGCGCACAGCCATCCCTCCCCCTCTAGATCCCAACCCCTAAACCCCGGAAATCTGTGTATTCACAAACACACCTCAAATCTCCAACTCCTCAAAATTCACAAAAGCGCATCCCAACGCCCGCCTTACCTTTCGGATCTCTTGAAAGAAAAAAAAAACCGCTCCTCCTCGCTCCTAATTCAAAAGCACAGAACCTCCACCTCTGCCCGCCCCCACCAAGAATCAAGATCCAGCGCGAGCACCGGGGGTGCAGGAAGGAGAGTGACGCCGGAACGCAGCATCCAGACCTAGGGAGGAGAGTGAGGCAGTCCAGTGCGGCTGCGGGCCAGGGCGGAGAAGGGAATGGAGTGGAATGGAGACAAAAAACGGACAGAAAGAGAGAGGGCGAGAGCGAGCGTGTGTGATGGGGGACGATGAAGAGAGTAGTGATGAGGACGGGCTCGTGGCGCTCCTCGTCAATGAGGAGGTGGTGAGCCGGACCGCGGGCCACGGATCCTGCTGCTGCTGCTGGGCCATCTCCCCCGTCGCGCGCCGTTGCATGCGGGACGAGAAGGAGGTCGCCAGCCCGCCTTGCTCGCTCGCCCTTCCTCGGCGCCTCGCCACTTCGGCCTCCGACAAACGACGACGGGCCCCACGCCCGCCACCGTACGATACTCGCCGCCCCAGACGGGTATCCCGGCAGCTCGGGTATATCAGGTTGGAATTCTTGAGTAATAAAAGAAAGCCCCCCAAAACCAACAAAACCCAAAGCCAACGCCTATAAAATTGGGGTATATCCAGCCCTCTACCATCCCAATAAAAAAAAAACAAAAAAAAAACACCGGTCACCGAAGGTGATCTATGTGAATAAAGTGTCTGTTCGTACCACCATCACTCAAATGCCCACTAGACAAAGGAGTGAATTACTTCCCCTTTCGAGGATAGACACTATAAACACGCAATTAAGCAATTATGCACTTAGCCTAGTGCACTGGTTGCTGGTAGAAAGCCGCAAGTTATTTGCTCATAACTTTTTTTTAAATCAAAAATTGGCAAAAGTTTAGTATGTTTTTTGTCAAAAAAATTTGGTGTTTGTCGTGTCATACATTGGCATCTTCATGTTCATACGAGTAATATATTTTTTACATTCGTTACCTTTTTTTAGAAAATATATGATATCTAATCTAGTTTTCAAATCCTGCTACAAAATTATAATCATGTGCCCAAAGAGATTATAAATGTGTTATGAGTTATTATAGGATTTTAGAGTACTGCACTACAAATATAATGTGTAAGTGATACAAAAATATGTATGCAACTTCCTAAGACAGTGTAAAATACCTCACTGTATTTTATAATGTAAAAATATACATAATCAAGCAATTCCACACTATTGCTGAGGAATTCTAGAATCAAACATATCATATGGACCACCTATTATATAAATATATACCACCCACCGAACGATAGACACATCTCAAACTCCATTATACTAACGTACTTGCCACCTAAATTACGTGTATGCTCTACTATAGTATATAGCTCCAGGGCTCAGAGCTCATCTTCTGGCGCAACAACTCCCTCCACGTATCCAATGGCACTACCTACCATAGCAGACAATTCACGATCTTGCATTGAACGATCTCCCACATCTTCGATGCCAATGAACGCACACTCAACATATCGGTAATTGCTAGGAACACCCTCCCACGTTTGCCTTACGCTATCATCATTGTAGAAAAAGCCATCCTTTGCATTGAAGGACATTTCTCGCTCTGATAAGAAGGCCCCTTGAAATGCAATGATGTCCTCGGATACGCTAGATCTTGGAACGGAAGGCAAACCTGGTCCGGTATCACTCTAAGTGCCTCTGAACGTCTCTTGTGTCTCCGATACAGGCTCTGATTGAGAAGGCATCGAAGGCTGTGGAATCCTCCTCTGCACCGAAAAAATTCACATGAATCCAATCCATCTTCCTCCATCTCTAGCCTAGGACCATCAAATGTACGCCCTCCTCCTGCCCCTGCCGCCAAACTAACATCTACTACACCGGTATCTTGCATCCTCTCTGTAGATGTTGCAAACGTCTCCCCCGAAGTATCTCCCACCGCCCACTGCGTTGATGGAATCCTCTCTCTTGGAGGAGACTGGTTCACTCCATCTTCATCGGCGTCTGAACTACTGCGAGATGAGAAATCTTCAGTGGTACCTGAACGTGGCAATCTCTCATGTAAACCACCTCCATCCTCATTGTCGTCTTCATTCCTCACTCCACCAACCGCCTCTTCGGTCTCAGGTATGATGTTGCAATCAATACTTGTTCCACCAGTCCTGACCAACAGTTGTCCCTGAAAATTGTCGAACAACTCATTGTATAGGAATGAAACTCTGTTTGTACAATCGTCAATGATGAAAATCTCAGATCCTTGGAAATCTCCTTCAAGGATCGTGGGAATGGCCGTAGATATGTTACAAGCCACTAAACCCCAACCACAGGGCAAGTATGAGCCCACTAGTATTGCCACCTCTGATGGAGATCTCTCAAGTGAATCAACTTCAGAGGGTTGGCGTGCCTTACTCCAGTGATCCAAGAAAACAAGTGGAAGTGGAACGTCTCTAGAAACATAGTTCGGGCCAGGAGATGTTCCCGCAGGGTGCTGCATACAAATCACAACGTCGCCAATCGGTTGTACTACTTGCTCCAAACGCTCATTCTTTGTAAAATCGAGAGCATAGGGATTAACCGAGTTCGGATCAAATGCTCAACATCCACGTCGCATAGTACATCCCTCTAGAAGCTTCACCTTCCTGAAAAACTCTTCGTTGGCATACACGGCCGCTGGTAACAAGAAGATGACGTTCCATGGTTCAATATTTGCCATCCATAATGACAGTTGTGCAAAAGCTGCAGATAACTGGGCGTCTCCCCAATGACCATCTCCATGCCTCCCACCGCCACGTCGACAATCAATCACCCACAAACATGGTTTCCCCAACTCTATGTAGTCGGTGCGGAATAACCCTCTTCTACACCGAATCGGAAGAAGATTCTCTGTATCGCTCTGGCTTGGCCTCTTGACTTCTATCTGCCATTCCCAATTAGCGGTAGCCTATCCTCCCACATCCACGGACAGTTCAATGTATCCACGCCCCCCTGTTACAATGTCACCATAATGAAACGTGATGGAAGGAGGGATGAGGTAGTCTATGTCTTCCAACTTAGACACCTTTCCCCGCATAGGAGCAGTCCAAGCTTTTTTTGTGATAGCATTTAAATGCTTCCTAAAGATATCAAGTTGTTCGTTACTCCTTGGAAAATACTTCCCTACACGGATACGAAAGAACTCCTCCATGGAATTAGGTGTACTTTCCTTGTTCTCCACCATCAACCAACGGATGGAATTCATCACAGCTTCTCGTCAGGTATATCGGTCAACCACACCAGCAATCGTACGAGGATGTGGATTCGGGTCTTTTACACCATTGAAGTAATATGCTTGACGAGGTCTTACTCCATCATCCTTCACCTGCTTCGTTGCAGCAGACTTTGCCACCCGAAGATAATATGGATTCGGAACCCTACCTAATGGCCTCAACCAATTCGGGGTCATCTCCTTTCTTGTTGGTCGTACATCCACATTTGGATCCAGCTCCTTATTCTTCGCCATGTCCTTCCACTTGTCCTCTTCCTCCTTGCTGTAAAAGAGAATGTCGGCTTCGTAGTCCTTGCATACTTGAATGATAGCTTCGAAGCAATCATTGCTCGGATTCCACGCATGATTGGTTAGATCCTCCATGTTTTTGGCCAACCTCTTCACCGTGACAACTCCATCCTCCTTGGGCAATTTATGCACTGCACTTGCCGCACTCACCAAAGCAACAGCCCTGCGTGCATTGTCCGCACGTATTGTGCTATCAGGCCTCCCGTATAGATCCCAAATCTAACGGAGCTTCCTCAAATCCTCGTCCATGGTAGAATATGATTGTCTCTAGAACTCCGCCACGTTGATCCGCGCAGACTTCTCAATGTAGAACCGGCGATCATCATACACCACAAAAGAGGCCTCCCGCCGCTCGAACGTGTCAAGATATTCATTTAAAGGCATAGTACCATCTCTCTACTGTTGTTGTACAAACTTACAAGCTGCTACTATGTGTTGCCCATCCACCGGTTCCCAAATGATATGATCTTAAAGCCAAGAATACTGGGATCCCATGGCACCCTGTGTAGAAGCACTCCCGTGTGCAATGAACATGCGCTCGAATTCTCGTGCGATTCCTACCAATGGAAATGGCAGTTCCTCCTTCTCAACGGCACCATCATTGGTGGTAGTATGCGCGATGTATCTGATCGGTCGAAGTACCAATCTACTCACCTAGGTCGCGGATTCTACGTCTCGTAAGCGGTTGAATACTTCTATGACCCTCTTCTGTGATAAAACCCGGTGGTTCGTTTCCGGATTTTCCAGAGAGACAATGCGGTCTATGTGTGCCTTAAACACCAAATTCCCCCACACTTATCATTTTGCAATCTCCTCCGTTGTAGGCACTGGTGCTTTTAAAAACATTGAAGTAGGAACGTCCTGTGGCATCTCCGCAGTGTCTTAAAAATCCTCTTGTATAATGTCTGGAAGGTTGTGAAAATCTTCTTCCTCCTGCGCCATGGCTGACAAATCAGCTAAATCTTCCGGTGTAGATGTAGGGGCCCTACGATGACCATCAGACGTCCTGAGCCCCGACCTAGGAATCCTGCCACCCGATCTTGCACTTCTCTCAATCAACCTCCTTCCGCTTGGATCCAAACTTGATGGGCCTTCTCTTGAACCAGAAGCTACATCACTGTCAACACGCCGTGGCGTCTTCGTAGGACGTCTACTCGTTAATGGAGGATTCGGTAATGTTTGTACCTCAGAAGTTGTGATGGGATGTTGGCCTCCACTTCCCCTCCTCCCCTCCAGTGGTCGCCAATCCAATTGCAACGGCTCAACAAGAATTCGATAAACTTCTGTATCTTCTGGTTCCGCTGGTGGGGCTTGGGTTGTCGCATGTGATGGGTCCCTCTCCCGAAATGCCTCATATCTAATATGTTCCTCCATAATCTTCCTAGCCTTCAGCACCATCTCCAGTGATAACGCTAAACAGGCTAAGACGTTGTTGTGTCTAGCAGTACGTACCACAAGAGAGATGTTTAACCAAAAGGTCTGCAATGATTTGAGGAATTTCACCTGACCTGGATTTTGAAGAAGATTCAAAGGGACAGGTGCTAGAAGCAACTTCTTTGAAAGAGAAGTCTTCACCTCCGATTGACCTGGACCCACTGCGCAAGTAACGTATATCATATCATCACGTCGAAGAGTGATTGTCTGGATTTTGCCAAAACTCTTCCCCGACGCCGATGTACACTTCCCCAGCTCGAAGGGATAATCTGTCATCCATAAGAAGGCACTCGACTCATCCACTTCCGCGATCCACCAACCGTGGCTCTCCCAGATTCTGTCAATATTTGGTGGTGCCATAACGCAACACTGAAATAACCTGTATATCAATACAAAACAATAGTCACTATTAGTATGGACTAAGAATGTTTGAACCTCCACTCATTGCACAATTTTGGAATATGCTACACTCCTTGTCTACCTCTAAAACTTTTGCCCTATACAAGATCTAAATCTAGTACCATCGTGTTAAGCATGTTGTTAGTTCTTTGGTTAAATAACATATCAATCCAAGTCAATTATTTTCACACATTGTCACACATTTTCGGCCAAGGTACCAAAAAATCTTCTACCTTTCCACATAAAACTTTGGGATCTTTGAATAATTCACTTTTGATTTTTCCTACGGCATTATGTGATGTAAACCTTCTTATTGACCATTTGGATTCCCATTTACAACAATATCAAATTCACAAAAAAATATAACGTGAAATGAGAATTTTTGAACCTCCACTCATTGCACAATTTTTTTGAATATGCTACACTCCTTGTCTACCTCTCAAAATTGGTGTATTGCAAACTAACATCATGTTTAACATTATGGTAATTAATTGAGACCCTTTATAGTGCAAAAATTGGACACTACTTGAAGTCAAAGTCTGCTGATCTAGTAAACACAGGGAAGAAAATGAGCCTTTTCTCTACTTCAAACATTATAATCTTTCAATCCGTGCGGTAATACCTTACTAAATTTAGTAAGTGTATTATTTAATGAGTAAGGATTGAGATCCTACAGTTAAAACTACAAAAAAAACCTTATTTAGTCTTCCTTTTTAAATGCACTAAAACAAGCATTTTTATGGATTTTTGGTTGAGATATACTCAACATCATTTATGGACCAAGGTACTTTGGGTATCAATAGTGAGGGTATCACCACCAGGGTATAAGTTCGTAGGTACCAATACCCGGCTTACAACCGAGGTATCAACTTAGGGTATCAGCTAGGGTTTGGTATTAGGGTTTTGAAAATGAGGGTATTGGAAAGGATATCAATCCTTGCAACTTTGGGTAGTCCTACGAGGGGTGTGCACGCGCACACCCCTGGCAGTAGTTGTTGGGAGGCTGTGAGTGTGAGGAAGAGGCTTATGCGAGGCATGAGGGTTTGTGAGAGGGGCTTGTGATGGCGGAGGGTGGGGAGAGAAGAGATGTGAGGGAGAGGTATGGAGGGGAGGTGTTAGGGAGAGGAATGGAGGGGAGGTGTGAGAGAGGGGAGGAAAGTTTTGGAATGTGTGAGAAAAAGAAGTGGTGGGCGGCTAGGGTTTGGAAGAGAGAATGAGAATTGGGTGGGGAGAGGAGAGATGTGCGCGGGTTGGGAGAGGAGAGATGTGAGTGTGAGGGAGAGTGTGAGGGAGAATATGGGCTGAGGGCCGCGCGCCAGACCATGCCTTAGCGCCTGGCCGCAGCTGCAGGTGCGAGGCCGCCAGGTGCAGGTGTTTGGCTGTACTAGGTGGTAGAAGACAACGTGATCGCCACGCGATCAACGACGATCACCGGGTGATGCTGCAGCACCAGGCTCCCACGCTAGGCTGCTCCAACTTATGTTTTCTCTCCGTCGTCAAGAGTTGGCATGCTGCAGATCGCGAGCTCCTTCCTTGGATTTTTGGCCAGGACATTTGGGATGGATGGAGGGGCAGCAGTAGTTGAGGGTGTGCGTGCGCACACCTCTAGTCTACAGTTACTCCAAGAGGCGTCACGCGAACGTCATGTGAACGCGGTGCTAGGGTTTGACTTTTAGGGTTTGGGTTGTTGGTTGCGGCGGCTAGGGTTTAGGGTTCCTGGATGCGGCGCTAGGGTTTGGGTTGTTGCGGCGGATAGGATTTTAGTTTATGGCTGATGGTATAGTTGCACTTAGGGATTCAGTGCCACAACACTAGCTTGACTCACGACTTCAGTTCTCAATGGCAGTGTATCAGTAGTTGCAATTTATACTCTCTAGTGTTGACTCTCATCTTGTGTAAAACTTCAACTTCTATTGAATTTGCAGTTTCGAACTTACTGAAATGGTGTTTTCATTTGTGTGCAAAGATTGGTATTGGCTAAACCTATACTATGGACTATCTTTTGACGACCTTTGGCAAACTAAACCTTCAGTTCCCTCTTATTCAACTTGAATCAGTGCTGAGAAGCTTACCAAGTTCAGAAGTTCACAAAATTCTTTGGAAGCGCAGATTTCCTCCTCGAATCTGCACACCACACACCTAATAGAAATTAGTAACTGAAACAATAAATGCACAAAGCTTGAGGTTGTGATTGCAAAAGAGCTCACCTAAGAAATTGGAAAGAGAAGTGACCTCTAGGGTTTGTATTGAAACCCTTTATACATGTTGGAAACTTGTGCCTCAAGTTTATGAGTCCAAATTTAAATTTAAAACTTTGGACCTTTTGCTTTGTTTCTTCTTATGTTTAACTTTTTATATTTTATATTAAATTTTTGGGCTATATGTAATACGAAGATACTTGGGAGTTTTTATCATATAATTTTAACAAATGACCATATAAATTTTATGCATGGTTTGCAGATTTCTTCTAAGACTTGAAAAACAAGTTCAACAACAGCAACGGAATGGTGCTTTAATGTTGAACGCCATCAAACATCGTTGCGTGTACCGCTAACACCTGCAACGTATCTTGAGGTAAACAATTATATTTATACAAGTTTAGGATTGAATCTTGATTGATCTTTTGTACTATGTTGTTTATAGAATAACCTTTATGTGGATGTACAAACCCTTTCTTTTATTAGCGATTGTAACAAGTTCCAATGGTGTTAGTAATAGCCTGTAGACATCATTCATATTTTTCCTTAGGTTGACTAGTTTTCCTTCGTTTCAATTCACTTGGTTTCAAAAAATTGCATCACATATGATCTAGATTCATTATCATGTCAAGAATGATATTAGTTTCATTGTACACCAATGTTTAGGGATGCAGAAGAGGTGTACCATATTTAACCCCTAAAGGACCACGACCTCTTTCGTTCTAAAACTGCCACTGCCAGAAAGAGACATGAATATCACATTCTAAAGTGAATTTTGGATTTTCAACCGTAAGATCTTAAAATAAACTTCTTTATAAACATGCCATTAAAGAATGGTTGCAATCCACCGCACGGATTGATAGATTTTAGTTTTTAAAGTCAAAACAATGGTTCATTCTCTTCCCTACGTTGAGTAGATCAGCAGACTTTGACTTCACTTTGTATCGAATTTTTGCATTGTACAATAGGGTGACATTCAAATTGGCCGTTTAATAGTTCCATGGATAGTGTCCTACACTGCTGCCAACTTTGACACCCTCCACAAAGCTGAGAAATTGTTATTTTACCATGAAAATTTGGGAACAACATCACCTTTATGTTGAAAATATGCATACCAAATTTCAAGTCCAGGAGACTTATACAAAAAAACTTATGCAAGATCTACCAACATGGGATAGCTGTGAGAAAAGTGTCACAGCTGCCAACTTTGACACCCTCCCAAGAATTGAAGGAATTTTTTTTGCCCATGAAATTTTTTGAGCAAAAATTTTTTTATGTTGTTTGCATGTGTGGAAAATTTCAAGTCCAAAAGACCCATAAAAAAAATAATATTCCAAATCTACCAACATGTGTAGTTTTGAGAAACAAAGGAGAAAACCATTTTACTACTTCCAACTTTGACGCCCTCCTTAGGATTGAGTTTTTGTTGATACATAATGAAATTTTTGGCACAAGATCATCTCTACGTTGGTAACATGTGGGATAAATTACAAAGCCAAAAGACATACATAAAAAATGTTATTCCATATCTATCAACATGTGTAACTATGATAAACAATTTGAAGGTCATATTGAAAATGTCAAAATATCTTTGACACCTCATGCTTTTTCATTGAACTCAATCATGTGAGTAAGCCACCAAACATAAATGCTTCTCAAAAAGATCAATAACATCTAAATGAAGAAGTGAAGAGGTGTTCCATGCAGAAGAATCCACTTGGCCATAAAGTGTGCATTATACACATGACAAATTTTTTCTTCTAAATATCTGTTGAACACTATGTAAAGGGAATGGTGTGTGTGATTTGTGATAGACTGAATGTTGAGACAATCCTCAAAACAGAGAGTGTTGTATTGTGGGATGCATGAGTGTTGATTCACATTAGGCATACATGATGAGTGATTAAGAGCAAAACGATTTTTCATGTATGCATATGGGCTTGTGTTTTGGCGATCCTTCTCTCTCCTCTCTGCCCTAGCGCCTTGGCTCCCTTCTCTCCCCCTTGCTCTGCTCCAGCCCTGTTCTCCTTCCTCTGCCAATTGTCACGTGTCAATCCTGCAACCCCCTTTGTTCTGCTCTAGCCCCTTGGCCCCCTTCTCTCCCCCTTGCTCTGCTCTAACCCCTACTCTACTGCTGTAGCTAGCATCACGCACTCTATAAGTTTATGATGGCAATTTCAGATGAAATTCGTACTCGCATCATAGGTTTGAGTGAGGGAGGATTTACAGGAGTTCAAATTGCAGCTACTATTGGAGTTCCTATTAGAACAGTTACAAGGTTAGTAAAAACATTTAGAGAAGATGGAACCTACAAGCGCAAACCTTGCGGTGGAAGTCACGCTAAAAAGATTAGGGATAGAGATGTTTGTAGTATTGTGCATTACTCAAAAATTCATCGTTGCTCTTCACTCTTAGAGATTACCAATGCATGTCCTACTCAAGTGTGTAGACGTACTATTCAAAGGGTATTACATAAAAATGGCATTTTTAGTCGAATTGCAGTCAAAAAACCTTTTTTGACACCTCGTCACATGTCTCAACGATTAGCTTTTGCTCAGAAGTACCGTGGATGGAGTGCAAAAGAGTGGGAGCGTGTTGTTCGAACAGATGAATCTACTTTTGAAATTGGAAAAAATTCTCGGCAAATTTATGTTTGGAGAAGTGCATACGAGCGTTATTCATCAAGTTGTCTAGCTCCTACTTTTAAAAGTGGATGGACTTCTTTAATGATTTGGGGCGCATTTGCCGGAGGACAAAAGTCAAAACTTGTTTTTATGCCTAAAGGTCAACGTTTTGCTAAGGATTTTATAGAAGTGGTTTACGATGCCAAATTGGTTCATTTCATGGGTCAAATTCCACAAGGAGTGCTTATGGAAGATGGGGCACCCGTCCATAGGAGCAAAATAAGTGAAGAATGGAGACAAAGCCACCTTCTCGAAAAGCTCAACTGGCCTACAAACTCTCCCGATCTCAATCCAATCGAGAATGTTTGGAGGATGTTAAAAGATGTTGTGCAACATGGCAAACAATGCCCTAGAAGCTTAGAAGTGTTGAAGGTAGTTCTTGAAAGAGAGTGGAAGTTAGTCAATGGTACAAAGCTCCTTCAACTATGTCATTCTATGCCCTCTAGGTTACTAGCAGTGATTGACGCTAATGGAGGACATACACGTTGGTAGATATGGAATAACTTTTTTGTGTACATCTTTTGGCTTTGAAATTTATCTCACATGTTACCAACGTAGAGATGATCTTGTGCCAAAAATTTCACTATGTATCAACAAAAACTCAATCCTAAGGAGGGCGTCAAAGTTGGAAGTAGTAAAATGGTTTTCTCCTTTGTTTCTCAAAACTACACATGTTGGTAGATTTGGAATATTATTTTTTGTATGGTTCTTTTGGACTTGAAATTTTCCACACATGCAAACAACATAAAAAAATTTTTGCTCAAAAAATTTCATGGGCAAAAAAAATTCCTTCAATTCTTGGGAGGGTGTCAAAGTTGGCAGCTGTGACACTTTTCTCACAGCTATCCCATGTTGGTAGATCTTGCATAAGTTTTTTTGTATAAGTCTCCTGGACTTGAAATTTGGTATGCATATTTTCAACATAAAGATGATGTTGTTCCCAAATTTTCATGGTAAAATAACAATTTCTCAGCTTTGTGGAGGGTGTCAAAGTTGGCAGCAGTGTAGGACACTATCCATGGAACTACTAAACGGCCAATTTGAATGTCATTCTATTGTACAAGGTCTAAAACTTTTACCATTGTCTTAAGCATGATGTTATTTCCCGAAACACCAATTTTTAGGGGTAAAAAAGGGGTGTAGCATATTCAAAGCAAGTGTACAAGGAGTGGAGGTTCAAACCACAAATCCAAAAAATAAAAGAAATTTTCAGTACTCGCAAGTAATACTATTTTCCTTCATATTGTCAAAATAAGTTCTTCTATTTAGTGAAAAATAGCATACCAACCCAAGTCAAACATTTTCACACATTGTCTCTCAATATTTGGTAAGGTAAAAAAATACTTCTTCTTTTCCATTTAAAACTTAGATATTTTTAATTTATCACGTTTTATTTTTTCCACAACAATATGTTGTGTAAACCTTCTTATTGGCCATTTAATTTATCAATCTAAAACATATTAAGTTCACAAAAAATTAAAGTGTGAATTAACAAAATTCGAACCTCCACTCGTTCCACAGTTGTTTTGAATATGCTACACCCGTCCACTACCTCTTAAAATTGGTGTACAAGGAACTAATATCATGCTTAACAAGATGGTAATGGATTTAGACCTTGTGTAGTGCAAAAATTTGACACCAAGTGAAGTCAAAGTCTGTTGATCTACTGCACCAGGGAAGAAAATGACCATATGCTTGACTTCAAACACTATAATCTTTCAATCCATGCGGTCAAAGTTTAGGAAATGTTGTTAATACATTATTTAATAAGTCTTAATTGAGATCTTACGGTCAAAACTAGAAATTATCCTTGTTCATTTTGTTCATTGTTCATCGCACTAGAATCCAACAATTTTGAAGTGTTTTTGGTGTAAGACTGTCATTGTACCCTCAGGATTAAAGACTCCGTGCAAGGAGTTCATGCTGTACAAATTCTTATTTTTTTCATTTCAAAGTTGTTTTATCAAAAGGTCCAATATTATCATGAAAATTTGAACAGTAAACATGTGTTTAGAAACATATCTTTTATCAGATGAATGGTGTTTTGAAGGTTAAAAATTAGTACATGTATTTTGACTAATGTGCAGTCATAATGTTCCTATTTTTTCAATAGTGATAATGGAGAGCTGCACGATTTAGACTCCTTCGATACAGCCGCACATCCCAAGTGATAATATGCATTCCAATAGCGATGTGGGGGCCGGATTAATGTGAGCAGCACGTGCAAGGCAAATTCAACAGAGATTTGATGGGATCAGGACATCTGAATTGGAGAGGGCAGTAGAATTGCTTTCTGAAAGAGGAGATGTGGTGGGCTTAGCAACCAGGGAGCATGCATTCAAAAGTGGCATGGAATTGAATGGATCAAAGTTGTTCCCATTCGAGGTGGCGGTGCGTATCACTAGGGTAGATGATGCATTGCATTGGACCGAAGAGATTGTAGGAGAACGCCTTGGCATGTGTGTGGGCTTGATCATTCGTTGGCATCGGTCGTTGCTACGTGTAGTGGCTGTAGAACCTCATATCACAAGTGTCCATGGTGACATTGGATCACAGATAGCGCCTACACAGGTTATGGCCCCAGAATTTGATTTTCCTGAGTTCATCAACACCCCAGGATCTACCGAGAGGTCTCGACGTAGTAATCATGTTTCAAACGCCATAGATGAAAATTCGCCGTTTTCCCAGCCTACTCCCTCAAACATCCAAGATTTTCCCCTTGTAGATGGATTTACTCATGTTAGATCAGCACGTCGTCCATATTCTATGTAAAATAGGAGAAGAAGAGATTCAAGAGAGCCATCATTGACAGAAGCTGCACCATCCAAGGTATCGCTTTGAAGCATGCAAATTGCAATGGCACAAGGAGGATGCAAACACAATTATTTGAGAGACGTTCCAGCAAGGTATCTATTGGACATGCGATATAATGCATGGGCCAATGAGTTTTCAGTACGAAGTACGTGGATGAGATAGATGCTGGTTTCTTTTTACACAAAGACGGAAGGAACTCGTCGAGACAAGTTTGTAACAAAGTTAGATGGAAAACAAGTTTGCAATGCTTGCTACGCTCTTGGGGTTGGATATTCAGAGAGATACTTTAAGCAATTGAAGAAAGACTGTCTAATATACGGAAGAGTGACATTGATTCATGGCAATACCCTATTAAATCCGATGAGAGAGAGCACTAGAGTGTCTCCGGCAGAGGCTTGCTTTAAATCTTTTGTCGATGAAGCTGGTTGTCCTCAACCTCATCGTTGTATTCGTCGTAAGAGTGACAACAAAGTGGTGCCTCTCATTCTCCTTCCAATGAATACAACCAAATTTGATGTATTCAATTACGTCAAGGAGGAGGTCAAGAGAATTTGTAATGGGGAAACCATTTCTATAAGTTCCTTCCGGAGGATGTGGCGCATCAAGTATTCCCACGTTCAGGTACCTCCATTCTCGAGATTCTCAAAGTGTTATCATTGTTGAGAGTATAAATGTGCCATGGAGGGAACCACCAATGCGGATGCAAGGATAATGATAAAGGAGTTGTTTATGTTGCATCTGCGCAACTAGATGGCAGAACGTAGGCATTATTGGATATTCAAGACGTCATGTTATATTAGCCCTGGGTTGTACATGTGCATCATAGTGGATGGCATGGACCAAAACATGACCATGGTATCAAGGATGCGTCACACTGTGAAGAACATTGAACACCGGTTTGTAAAGACCCATCTGTGTGGTGCTCTTGTACATGGGATTGGTTTATATTACGACGTGTGGTTTGGAGCTCACCACAAACACGATAGCAATCAAGTCGTGAGTACATTGTTGTACGTGATTGGAGATGTGCTGCGGAGGAAGGGCTTTTTGCCACCAACACTGCGAATTCAGGCTGACAACTGCACGCGTGAGAATAAAAACATTTATATGTTTGCTCTATGTGCTATATTGGTGGAATTGGGGTTTTTTCATGAGGTGGAACTATCTTTTCTTACAGTAGGCCATACCCACGAAGATATTGATCAACGCTTCAGTTGTATATCAAATACGTTGAAGAGGTCGGACGTGGATTCGTTGAAGGAAATGATTAGTCTTACAAAACGAGGAACTTCTCCTACGGAGACAATTGTTAGTGCCCGGCTGCTAGAGAATGTATGGGATTGGAAATTGTTCAGAACTCCTCACTTACTAACACGTCAGGATTCATTGGTGGGCATAACATTTCCGCACCACATGCGATTCTATATTGACAATGGAGAAGGGACTTGTGAGGTTCGAGTACAACACAAGCATTATTGCAAGGATCCATGGGGACCAGAGGCAGGGACGAAAACTTTGAGGTCGTTGCCAAATAGGGATGAACAACCATCGTTTGCGGAAGTATTTTCAGCGGACGAACGGGAGTTGAAGGCGTTGGATGACTTCATTACATATATACAAAGGTGCATTCAAAGGTTGCAGTATGAGGACAAGAATCGTGAGGCAAAAGTAGAGGCTGTAAGATTGAAACTCTATTTAGCTCAATTTCCACACAAAGACCGCAGCAATGAGCATCGTACCTCACCGTTTTGGCCTTCAGAGTTCTTCAACACCGGACCTATAGGGAGTGCATCTTTGGATGTAATGGATGATGCAAGTGAAGAAAATCGTGAGGTAAATGTCGTAGAGCAGGTAGTGGCGATGCTTCCAAATGCCGAGGCTCGAGGATACTTTGGTCCTCGTAGAGGAAGACCCTCTAATCAAGCAGTGCGTAGGGCACAACAAACAGAGCGCAACTATGTTGAGGAACGTGCGGAAGAGGGTGCAATGTATGAAGGTAATCACGACCCATTTCCACCATATAATCCACAATCTGATATCCGTTGTGGATAGTTTGTAGCCTTGAGTGTTGATCGAGCAGAGATAGAAGGCGGTGTACCATTCTATGTGGGGAAAGTGATTGAGGAAGGAAATAACCGATGGAGACTTAAGATAAAGGTTTGTTGGTATTAGCCAATCATCCAAAGGGGGGTTGTTGATGGACATGGGTCTTCTGCACAACAGTATGCAAATTGCATGGAGTCATTGTGGGAGCCATCTGGGGAGAACCATAGTTGGGTAGAGAAAGATGCATGCATTTTTTCATGGGTAGACACACCGGAAAGAACCATGTCCGGGGCCAACGGGTGGAGAAAGCGCAATATATTTGGAGTGCAGGTTGAAAGCAAGATTCGCATTCTTCAATCGGCAAAGGCTCACATCCTACAATATATTGCAATGCAAACCGAAGCTATCGATGACGACCGTTTGCAAGCAGCCCTAAATTCTATGGAGTAGATAGTGTGCCTTTATCAGAGTATACTAGTTGTTTATGGTAATTGATATATAGTGTATGTGTAAGAGTAGTATATTCTAAGGGTGATGTAAGACGTTATGTCATTAATCCTATAGAGTAAAGGTAATTTTACTATTGGTGCTAAGTCCATTGTAGAAGAATCTATATTTAAGTTCCACCATTATATGCATTATGTACTACGTAGAATATCTTTTAATCAACTGCCAACCCTTGCGTAAAGTATGTCTTTTTGTGATTACGCCTGTTTGTATACTACAATCCTTCAAATCTATCTTTGAAATATTGTGAAACTATATTAAATACACATTTATCTAATATTAACAAGGGGCCACCAAAAATTAGTTGAAAATGCCAAAAAATCGCTTCCAATATTAACAACCATGATTGTACGTAATATTGTTGCAGAAGCTCAATTTTTTTTCCTTTGGAAAACATTTTTTTTCATTGATTTTTATTTTTTTTTCAATTTTGCCACTTTTATTCGCAATGGCCGCCGTTGTACCCAAGTGCACTTTTAAATGGCCAAGTGCATAATTGCTTAATTGCGTGTTTATAGAAACCATCAGAGCTTTTAAAAAGGGGCCTTTTTGTTTAACTAAATTTACAAGGGGTGTGGTTTGTTTTTGTTTTGATTGTGTTGCGTTTAAGTGGTGTCCGGGTTAGGAAGAGGTTGGTTGATTTCTATTCTTTGTTTATGTAGAAGGATGGACATGGCATGTTGGATAGCGATGGTGTTGATTTCTCTTAAAGTGTTTTTAATGTGGGTCTCTGGTATATTGATTTTTTCTGAAATGGCTTTCATGGAGGGAATGTGTGTGGTTGCTCTTGCTCCGGCTGTTATTACTTTGAGTGGGTCAACCTTCCATCCGAGTGTTTGTATGTCTTGTATGAGTGGTAGGTATTTGTTTGTTTTTTGTGCGATTGTATCTGGTGAGAATCGGTCATTGCAATATGTAAATTCTATAGATTGTATGGTTAATATCTGGATTGGTGGATTCTGGCGGGGGGGTTTTGTATGGAATGCCACAAATACATATTAAATCTGGTTTGAGTCTAGCATTGCAGTGACATCTTTGTGTGTTACATGTGCATTGTAGGAGCCATGAGGGTACTGTGTTTTCTGGGGGATTGTTGTGAAAGGTGCCTACGTTCATATATGTGAGGCATCTAGTCTGACTTTGTGAAACTAGTATTTCTCTGATTTTCTGGACTGCCTTGTTATGTCGTTTTATGCGAAATGAATGTATATGGTGTTGTTTGCATTTAACCCCTAAAGGACCAAGTGTCAAAAATGGGCTTTTCAAAAGTTTGGCCAGGTTCCTATGGAGTCAATTTCCAACATTCCTCTTTGAAATTTTTACTATAGAAAGGCATTACCAAGACCTTAGTGGAAAAATAATTTTTTCCTAAATTCAACATTTGATGAAAAAGTTACACGGATTTGAATTTCAAATGGGGAGAGCGGGCATCTCGGGCACCTCCAAAAACTTTTGCTAGGACACTCTACTGAATGTGAGATTTTCAATACTGGCAAGTAGTATTATTTCCATTCATATTGTCCAAAAAAAGTTCTTGTCTTTAGTGAAAAATAGCATACCAACCCAAGTCAAACATTTTCAAACATTGTCACTCATTGTCGGGCAAGATACCAAAAAAACTTCTTCTTTTCCACATAAAACCTAGATATCTTTATAATTTTCACTTTTTATTTTTTCCACAACAATATGTGGTGTAAGCCATCTTGTTGATCATTCGGATTATCAATCGAAAACATATTAATTTCAACAGAAATTAAAGTGTGAATTGGCAAATTTTGAACCTCCACTCCTTGCACAACTGTTTTAAATATGCTACACTCGTCCTCTACCTCTGAAAATTGGTGTGTAAGGAACTAACACCTTGCTTAACAAGATGGTAATGGATTTAGACCTTGTGTAGTGCAAAAATTAGACACTAAGTGAAGTCAAAGTCTGCTGATCGACTGAACGCATGGAAGAAAATGAACCATTTGCTTGACTTCAAACGCTATAATCTTTTAATCCGTGTGGTCAAAGTTTATGAAATTTTGAGAGTGTACACTTAACCCCTAAAGGACCACGACCTTTTTCGCTCTGAAACCAGTCTAAAACAGCCACTGTCAAAATGAGACATGAAAATCACATTTTAAAGTGAATTTTGGATTTTCAACCGTAAGATCATAAAATAGACTTCCATATAAACATGCCATCAAATTTTGGTTGCAATCCACCGCACGGATTGATAGATTTTTGTGTTTAAAGTCAAAACAATGGTTCATTTTCATCCCTGCGTTGAGTAGATCAGCTGACTTTGACTTCAGTTTGTATCAAATTTTTGCATTGTACAAGGTCTAAATCTTTTACCATTGTCTTAAGCATGATGTTATTCTCATTACTCCAATTTTAAGAGGTAAAAAAGGCGTGTAGCATATTCAAAACAAGTGTGCAAGGAGTGGAGGTTCAAAAATTGCCATTTCACGTTTTATTTTTTTGTGAACTACGTATGTATTCAAATGATAATCCAAACGGTCAATTAGAATTTTTTCACCATATATTGTTGTTGAAAAAAAAAAAGTGAAAAATATGAAGATCTCTAGGTTTTATGTTGAAAAGATGAAGTTTTTTCCCCCGTTGCCCGACAATGTGTGAAAATGTTTGACTTGGAATAAAATGCCTTTTTACACTAAAGACAAGATTTTTTTTTGAAAACTTCTAAATAAGGAAATGTTCTTTATATGTGTGAAAAATCTCAATGTCAATAGAAACTTTTGTCAAAAATTTTGGAGGTGCTCGAAGTCCCACTTTTGGCTTTAAGTGGTACTAACTTTCAAACCACAAATCCAAAAATTTAAAAAAAAAAATTATATATATATATATTTCACCACGAAGCTCTTATCAGATCCTATCTTGAAAAAAAAATTCAATGAAAAAGGATTTTTTTTTGAATTGTAGGTATATGCCCAAAATCCAAAATGACCCTAGGGGGACGTTTGGTCCTTTAGGGGTTATTAAGTCTTGATTGAGATCCTAGGGTCAAAACTAGGAATATAAGTTTTGGTTTCCTTCTTTTTTCATTGCACTAGAATCCAACAATTTTGAAGCGTTTTTGGTGTAAAACTGTCACAGTACCTTTGGGGTTAAGCAATACGTGGAGCCATGTGTCATGGTATGTGGAGTTGCATATGGAGCAAGTTGTGGAGGGAAATCTTTCTCTTCCAAATAATAGTTGTTTTCAAAGATTGCCCATATATTGTTGGGTTCAGAATTTTATGATGCGGGTTTTGTGTGAGTGTGATGTGAGGATTTTTCTAGAAGGCATTGGAAAGTTGGTTGTCTACGTCCAAGTTAATTGTCCATTTGTCTATGTTGGGGAATTTTTCTGCCACTTCTTTTAAGTTGTTGTATAGGTCATGTTTTTAAAGATATTTTGATAGGAATCTAATGGGGCCTTTATCAAGGGTGGCACCCATTGATGGCCATTCATTTCGTTGAAAGTAGTAGGGAGTTGTGTGCGCATGTTCAAATGGGTGTCGAGTATTTTTGTGATTTTCTTTGTCACGACCCGTAATGGCTAGTTTATTGGCCTCTTCGTTTCCCATGATGATGATGTGAGCTCGTACCTTGTGGAAGCTAATGGGGTGTGAGCGGGTTTGAAGCATTTGTACCATGGATTGGAGGGTGGCATTATCCAGGTGATTGTTGTGTGAGGTGGGGTGGTGTATTTGTGTGTTTAAAAGGTATAGGACGCTTGTGCAGTCCGTGAATATATGGGTGGTTTGTTAGGGTATTCATTGTTTAGTATTTGTAGTGTTTTGTGAACAGCTATTAGTTCTGCTCTGAAAATGTTTTGGAGGCCATTAAGTCGTTCGGCCTTACTGATTGCTTTCGGGCCATTATATATTCCATAGCTTGTAGTTTCGCGAGTCCAGTGTCCATTTACTTCCAAGGGTTCTTTAAATGAACCATCCGTATAGTAACAATATTTGGGGTTAAATTTAAGGGGGATTCCCATGTTGTAGTATGGGAGTGGTGGTGTGTATGATAGGGGTGTATTTTGAAATTTTGGAATTTGGAGGTTTGACCACATTTTGTTGCGGTTGACAAGGATGTCCTTAGAAGTTGGCGAGGCAAGGCATGTAGATACTTTTTGAATGTTGAGTTGTGTGGTTATTGTTTGGAGTTGGTTAAGGCTTGATTGGTGACCGACATTGTTTTCTTGATGGTGTATGCATAGGATTTGTAGGGTGGATTGTTCAATTCTTGGTTTATTGAGTTCAGGGGGTATCGTTGGTTCTGTGTATGTAATGGTGTTAGCGTCAAATAGGCATATGATGTGGGAGTCTTGAAAAGGGCCCTTGTGAGGATTCGTATTTTGATACTAGTCTTCATCTGGTAAAACAAGGTATGTTATGGTTGAGGGGTTTTCTTTAGCGGCGAGGCGGGCCCAGTGAATAGCTTGGTATGTTTCTTCTGTATTGTGTGGGTGTGCGTATCCGATACCTTCCCATTTGAAGTCAAAGGCTTTCCCTAGTGAATCAAAGATTTTATCTCTGGTAAATGGAGGGGAAAATTTGTTTAGAGTGGCGGAGCACGTAACTGGGGAGGAGAAGTAGGAGGGTTGTAAGTTATGTGTTGTAGTCAAAGTGTCAAGTATGTCTGTTGGAAGTGTAAAATATGCCCGTTTTAGGGAGTTTTGATTTTGGAATCCTATGTTTGTATCTTTGGTATAGCCACACGACTTCTATTTCAGATGGTTGTGTCGCGAGTTCTAGGTTATTTGGAATGTGTAGTGCATTTTGGTATTGTTTCCATAACCATTCCAGTCGTTTGGTTGGTATGGTTATGAGGTGTTTGCCATTATATTCATATATGTGAGCGTCATTTTCTTGGATTTGTATGGTAGGTATGTTTAAGTCAATATTTTTATGTGGGTTACATTCAGTGATGGAGATGTGTGTTAGAGGGATTTGTGTGGGGAGAGATACAAATCTTGTGTCTCTGGGGTTACGTTTGGAGTTGGTGCGCATTGAATATGTTTTTCCAAACAGTGATGGATCGTTCTCTGTAGTATTTTTGAGGCATTTGAGTTGATGTGATGTGATGAAGTGGTTCTGCCATGGAAATAAATACCTTTGGATTTGCCATTTGTTGTACAGTAGGGTGACATTCAAATTGGCGTTTGGGCAATTCCAGGGATGGTGTCCGACACTGCTGCCAACTTTGACGCCCTCCACAGGGCTGAAAAATTGTTCTTTTACCCTGAAATTTTGGGAACAACATCACCTCTATGTTGAAAACATGCATACCAAATTTCAAGTCTAGAGCACTTATAAAACAAAAGATATTAAAAATTAACCACCATGGGGTAGCTGTGAGAAAAGTTTCTCAACCGCCAACTTTGACACCATCCCAAGGATTGAGGAAATTTTTTTTGCCCATGGAATTTTTGGAGTGAGAACACCTTTAGGTTGATTACATGTGTGGAAATTTTCAAGTCCAAAAAATGCACAAAAAAAATCACATCCCAAATCTACCAACATGTGTAATTGTGAGAAAAAAAGGGAAAAACCATTTTACTACTTCCAACTTTGACACCCTCCCTAGGATTGAGGGTTTGTTATTTCAACATGAAATTTTTGACACATGGTAACCTTTATGTTGATAACATGTGGGAAAATTTTCAAGGCCAAAAAATGTATTCAAAAGAAAATATTCAAAATCTACTAACATGGGGGTTAGTTGTGAGAAAAGTTTCACAGCTGCCCACTTTGACACCCTCCCAAGAATTCAAAAAAATTTATTTGTCCATGAAATTTTGGGTATGAAGTCACCTTCACGTCAAATACAAGTGTGGAAAATTTCAAAATCCAAAAGATTTACACAAAAAAACATATACCAAGTCTACCAACATGTATTGTTGTGACAAACAAAGGGGAAAGTTTACCACTACTTCCAACTTCAACACCCTTCCTAGGATTGAGTTTTTGTTGATACATAATGAAATTTTGGCCACAAGATCATCTCTATATTGGTAACATATGAGATAGATTTCAAAGCCAAAAGATGTATATACAAAAAAAAATTATTCCATATCTACCAACGTGTATGTCCTCCATTAGCATTAATCACCGCTTGTAACCTTGAGGGCATAGAATGACATAGTTGAAGGAGCTTTGTACCTCTAACCAAATTCCACTCTTTTTCAAGAACTACCTTCATCACTTCTAAGTTTCTAGGGCATTCTTTGCCATGTTGCACAACATCTTTTAGCATCCTCCAGACATTCTCGATTGGATTGAGATCGGGAGAGTTTGCAGGCCAATTGAGCTTTTCGAGTTGGTGGGTTTGTCTCCATTCTTCACATGTTTTGCTACGATGAACAGGTGCACCATCTTCCATTAGCACTCCTTCTGGAAGTCTACTCAAGAAATGAATCAATTCGCCATCGTAGACCACTTCAACAAAATCTTTAGCAGAACGTTGAGTTTTTGGCATAAAGACAAGTTGTGACTTTTGTCCTCCAGCAAATGCACCCCAAATCATCAAAGATGTCCGTCCACTTTTAAAAGTAGGAACTATACAACTTGATGAATAACGCTCATGTGCACTTCTCCAAACATGAATTTGCCGAGAATTTTTTCCAATCTCAAAAGTAGATTCATCTGTCCAAACAATACGCTCCCACTCTTTTGGACTCCATCCATGGTACTTCTGAGCAAAAGCTAACCGTTGGGACATGTGATGGGATGTCAAGAAAGGTTTTTTGACTGCAATTCGACTAAAAATACCACTTTTATGTAATACCCTTTGAATAGTACGTCTACACACTTGAGTACGGCACATATTAGTAATCTCTGAGACCGAGGAACGACGATGAGTTTTTGCATAACGCACAATATTATTCACATCTCTCTCACTAAGTTTTTTAGCGTGACTTCCACCGCAAGGTTTGCGCTTATAAGTTCCATCTTCTTGAAACGTTTTTACTAACCTCTGAACTGTTCTAACAGAAACTCTAGTAATGGCTGCAATTTGAACTCCTGTATTTCCTCCCTCACTCAAATCTATAATGCGAGCATGGATTTCATCTGAAATTGCCATTATAGACTATTTTTTATGATGTTGATACAATACTAAATGCTCTTCAATAAGTAATCAATATAACACTCAACCTAGGGCAGTTGGATTATATAATTCAGTAAACACAAAGGACTCAGCTTATGGCATGTACACTAAATAAATCAATCAACAACATAACACTCACATTGTCATGTGCATTAGGTGATAACCATGGCATGTGCATTAGATGATAACCATGGCATGTGCATCAATTGAGTGAACCAAAAAATACTCTTGGACATACTCATGCCACATGTGATTCGTCAACACTCAGTAAACTAGTCAACAACACTCAAAAAAATATATATATATATATCCACTCAATAAATCAACCCATATGTGATATGCCCACTCAATGGATCAGCCCATATGTGATTTGTCTACTCAATCCATCAACAACACTCAGCCCATATCTAATATGTCCACTCAATACCATCTCAACATTCACTCTCAATACCATCTCAACATTCACTCTATTACAAATCACATGACAAAATACACACAACATTTCCTTTACATAGTGCTCAACAGATATTTGGAGGAGAAAACTCGTCATACATGCATAATGCACACCAAACCTTATGACAAGTGGATTCTTCCACACAAAACAACTCTGCAATTCTACATGTAGATTTCATTGATCTTTTCAAGATGCATTTATGTTTGATAGCTTAGTCACATGAATAAAATCAATGAAGAGTACGAGGTGTCGAAGATAAATTGACATTCTCAATATGCCCCTTCAATATAGTTTCTCATTGTTACAAACATTGGTAGATATGGAATAATTTTTTTTTGTATATACATCTTTTGGCTTTGAAATCTATCTCATATGTTACCAATATAGAGATGATCTTGTGGCCAAAATTTCATTATGTATCAACAAAAACTCAATCCTAGGAAGGGTGTTGAAGTTGGAAGTAGTGGTAAACTTTCCCCTTTGTTTGTCACAACAATACATGTTGGTAGACTTGGTATATGTTTTTTTGTGTAAATCTTTTGGATTTTGAAATTTTCCACACTTGTATTTGACGTGAAGGTGACTTCATACCCAAAATTTCATGGACAAATAAATTTTTTTGAATTCTTGGGAGGGTGTCAAAGTGGGCAGCTGTGAAACTTTTCTCACAACTAACCCCCATGTTAGTAGATTTTGAATATTTTCTTTTGAATACATTTTTTGGCCTTGAAAATTTTCCCACATGTTATCAACATAAAGGTTACCATGTGTCAAAAATTTCATGTTGAAATAACAAACCCTCAATCCTAGGGAGGGTGTCAAAGTTGGAAGTAGTAAAATGGTTTTTCCCTTTTTTTCTCACAATTACACATGTTGGTAGATTTGGGATGTGATTTTTTTTGTGCATTTTTTGGACTTGAAAATTTCCACACATGTAATCAACCTAAAGGTGTTCTCACTCCAAAAATTCCATGGGCAAAAAAAATTTCCTCAATCCTTGGGATGGTGTCAAAGTTGGCGGTTGAGAAACTTTTCTCACAGCTACCCCATGGTGGTTAATTTTTAATATCTTTTGTTTTATAAGTCCTCTGGACTTGAAATTTGGTATGCATGTTTTTAACATAGAGGTGATGCTGTTCCCAAAATTTCAGGGTAAAAGAACAATTTTTCAGCCCTGTGAAGGGCGTCAAAGTTGGCAGCAGTGTGGGACACCATCCCTGGAATTGCCCAAACGCCAATTTGAATGTCACCCTACTGTACATTGTTATTTTTGCAGGGATATATATTTTTTAGTGTTAGGGGGCTTGGATGGATGTTGCAAGGTTGCGGACATGTAGGCTGACATTTTGGGTGGCAGAATAGTTGTTTGGCTACGTTTAGAGCACTGAAAATTAGTCTTGTTGATTTGGAATGGTAGCGAGTAAATTCTTCCACGTTCATGAGCTTGGTGCGACATGGTGTTGTAATTTGTTTTAGATTTGTGATGTTATGGGTAAAGAGTTTTTGGAGTAGTTTTTGTGATGTTTGTTCTGTTAGTTGTGGCAGTGCAGTGGCTTCTTGAAGCCATAGTGTTTCGAGTGGTGCAGGTTCGGTTAGAAAGTTTTTTAGGGTGCTTTTGAGGTGTAATTTGCCTTCAATTTTGAGGAGAAAAAAAGGTTTTGGAGATTGGTGATCTGTAGCAGTTTGAGCTTTTTATTTTGGATAAGTTTTCTGCTCCTCCATATTTGGCTAGGATGTAATGTACTAGACCTTTGTAGATTCTGCCAAGTCTAACTTTATCATTTAGAACATTTAGTAATTGTTCACCTATGCATCTTAGATAGTCTATTTTAAATGAGAAGGCTTGTAGGCCAAACATGTCATGGGGGAGTTGTGTGACGACATTTGCTGTGCATTTAGGAAGGCCACATATTGTTTTTTGTTTGACTATTATTCTTTTGTCTAGTTTTTTAATTGTAGACATGGAGTATGGTACTGTGTAGAAGCTATAAGAAACCCCTGGGAGGATGACTGTATCGACCATGTTAATTTTTGTGTCATTGTAGCTAGGCTTTGTAAAATGTCTTTGCATTGTTTGTTTAGTTTTGCGAAGGTGACGTGGATTTGTATGTGCCATTTTAATGATGGAACTACATTGATTCCAAGATAGACGTATGCCTCATTTTTGTGTAGGATAGAAATAGGTTGGTTTCTGTAGTTAATGTTTGCATTTTGATTTTTTGTTTTAAATGCGTCTGGGTTAGTTTTTACTTTGTTTGGGCAACCTGTGATTGCACATTTTGGAACTCCGATATCCATTCCTGACCATTTGCAAAATATGTCTATCTTGTCAATTTGTGTTTGGATAGCTGTTAGTTTCCTTGAGAGGGTTGCAAGATCTTCTATATATGCAGCTGAGTTAATTGTGATTTGGGAGGTTCCGAATGTGTAACCATTTTCTCCTCTTTGTTGCCATTCTAGTAGTGACTCCAGAATTATAATAAATAAGTAGGGGCTAAGTGTGTCTCCTTGGATTGTGCCTCTTTGGATTGGTATCGGGTGTGTTTTCCCAAAGTTTTCGCCTATGTACATGGTAGTTGAACGGGTGTATATGTTGCCGACCAATGTTATTGCATCTTTGGGGTATCCAAGATCACTCATGATGGCTAGTAGACCTACGTGTCCGATAGAACCAAATGCGTTTCTGAAATCTACGTATAGGATGTATATGTCTTGGTTGGTGAATTTTGCGTCTTCTAGTGCACTCATGAGAGTTTGTATATGTCTTGATGTACTGCGTTCTGCCCTAAAGCCTTCCTAGCTATTATATAGGATGTTGTGCATTTCTCCATACGATGATAGTATGGTAGTAAGAGTACTTGTATATAATTTATAGATGGTATTGGCTAAAGCAATGGATCTGTGGCTGGTTAGTATGTAAGGGTCACCTTTCTTACATAGGAGAATGGTTAAGCTGGTTTTCCAGAGTTCAAGAATTTGCTTTTGTCTATAGCACTGTAAAAAGAAGAGGTGTAAAAGTTTGTGAAAGCGCTTCGGCATATTTTTGAGAATTGAATTTAGAATTCTATATGGCCCTGGGGCTTCGTTGCTACTTAGATTTTTGAGACATTGGTCGTACGTTTTTTTTGAAGTATGTATGTAGGGGTATGTCCGGATCCCCTCTTTTTTCTATGACAAATCCATCCAAGTCATGCTCTGGATATTGTCCAGCATTGCAAGTGCATGTTGGGGGGAGTTTGGTTTGGTAATTGCAGGGAGGGATGGTGGGTTTTTTGATTTGTGACTGTTAGAAATATATCTCATTTGCAATGTCTGTCGGGTTTGTGAGGATGTTGCCATGCTGATCTAAAATGCAATCTAGAGTTTGAGGGTTGTTATTGCTTCTAAAAACATTTTGATTTTTCTTTTTGGGGCTTTTGTTGTAAAGTTGTCTGTATTTTGAGATGGATTTTTTTAATGCAACTGTATCTTGTGGTTATTTTTCGTGCCATCTTTTTTGCAGTTTTGGCCAATTGGGCTATTGTGGAGATTTAATTGTCTAGGAGAATGTCATCTGCGGGTGGGTATGGAATATCTGGGTCTTTGTGGTTTATATAGTGTTTATAATTGGATGTGTGCGCCATATTGAGTTTGTTTTTTGAATTCGTATATGTTAATTGATGGTGTGGTAAGTCGTCAAGTGATGTTTCCAAGGTTTTGCTAGTTTCCTGAGTAGGTATATTCCTTGTTGTGCGATTCGTGGAGTTAGGTATGGTAGTGGTTGTACCTGACATGTGAGTTTAATTGTGAGTGAGATTTTGTGAGTCAATTTATCTAAGGTATCACATGCGTCAGACCATTGGGTTTGGAAGAGGTTGTCGTTGTTTGCTAGGAGTCGTGAGAGTTGGTCTATGGTGTTTGAGTTTCTTTCGAAAAATGTTGTGTGGAATGCTTCCATGTTTTTTTATGGGATTGGATTTAGAATTCTTTTTGTGGAGTTTGCTAGTTTCTTTGGGATTCTGTTTATTAGTGTCTTACGTGGGACATGGACTTGAATGGGGAAGTGATCAGAGTTTAGATTATATTCTATATTAGTTGTGTATGTGAATTGATGGTTTGGTTTATTAGTATAGAAACCATCAATTAGGCTTGTTTCTGTGTAGTTATGTCCACCTTGTCTAGAAAAGTTTGAGTTTGTTGGAATGTATGTAAGATGTAGGTTGTTGGTAAAGTTTCTCCATTCATAATCTTCAGTCTACAGGGGTGTGAGGTTACCGTTTTTCCGTCTTCGAATTAGGGCGATATCCCTATTGAAATCCCCTATGATAATTTGTGTATGATTTGGGTGGTTTTGTGTGAGGTTTGTAATATTTTTGTATATTTTTGGAATGAGAGCAAGGTCATCTTGGTGAGATGGCATGTATAGATGTATGACAAGCCAATGTTGGAGTGGATTGTTGGTAATTTCTATTGGTTGTAGGTATGGGGATATGTTGAAGGGGGTTGAAAGTTTTGTAATATTCCTGGAGATGTGTATTTTTTGTTTATGTGCGTGAGGAGTCCTCCTCTAATGTTTAGGATTTTTCTTTGTTGCGCACATCTAGTGATGTTATGTGTATTGTTGAAGATTAGTTTGTATTCTGGAAATAATTTTTTGATATATTTTGTGGATTTTGTAGCTATTATTTTTGTTTCTTGAATGCATATTATTCCAGGTGCAGTTTGAAAGTTTTGTACTAGGTTTTGGATGCTAGGGAGTGTCGTATTTAGGGAGGCTGCATTCCAAGTGATAAGATTTGTGTTGTTTTGATTGTTGTTTATTGAGCGTGGTTGGAAGGGGATATATTTATTTTCTTGGGAGGAGTGTGTGTATTCTAGGATAGGATCCAAGCATTTTAGTGATGACTTGCGAGTTTGTCTGACATGTAGGGGATTTTTTTTTTATCATATTGATTATTGGGGGTGTGTTATGTTTGTGTATGTAGTTATATAGTGAGTTATGTATGGATTTTTTAGGATAGATTATGTGTTGTTTTAGACGTTTAAATTTTGAGTATGCGTGTTCTGTGTGGATGTGTCTTTCCGAGGGGTTCAATAGCGTTGCAAGTTTTGAGAGAAGGGTGTGTGTCTAGCTATTTGTAGTGTTAAGTTGTGGCCATGCAGAGATTAAGGTATTGCAGTTGTTTATGGAGGAGCTAATAGTGAGTATGATAGCATATAGGATATGCAAAGGTGGGTGTTGTGATACTATTTGGAGGGAATTGGGTGATGTGGGGGTATGTGTTGTTATGTTCAACGTGCTCTGGGTGTAGAGGTTTTAGTAATGGTGCAAATTGATTTGCTAGGTGTGTGTATTTTGGGTATAGTTTGATGGTGCCGGGTATGAAGTATAGTTTGGCAGTGTTTTTATTTTCCGTGGGGTGGTTTTGAGAGGGGTTTGCTTGAATTTTTTTGTGTGGGATTGGATGCGAGATTGGGTGCGGGGTTGGGTGTGGGTTGTTGTAAAGGCTTTTAGTGATTTTTGGGGGAGTGTTTGTGTTGTGTGTTTTATGGGGAGTTGTTTTGGATGCTTTGTAGATAACTGTATGTGTAGTTGGGTAAGTGGTTTGTTGTAGCAGTAGATGGTTTGTTGTTTGGGGATTTGTGTGAGTATATTGTTTGGAGTTTGTGTGTTTGGTTTGGAGTTTCTTTGGTTGAGGATTTGAATTTTGAGAAGGATAGATGTTTGGTTTTGGAGATAAGTGAAATAGTTGTATTGTGTTTGGAGTTGGTGTTGGATTTCTTTTGTGTTGGTAGTATTCATAAATACTAGTCTTTTGTGGTTTTTTGGTTTTGGTTTAGTATTTTTTGAATACCAATGTTTTTGGTGTTTTTTGATGTTGTTGTTTGTAGCATGACGTTGCATTTGTTAAAGCTAGTTTGACTGGTCCATGGAACCTTCACCTCCTTTAATCATCATCTTGTCAAGGATGTCAGTTGTAAGTTTGAGTTGACAATAGAGTGCTCTCATCTCCTTGCGAACCGCATGAGCTGAGGCTTTGAAAATCTACTCTGCATAAGTGCGTGATTCCTCCACCATTGTGTCTTTGAAGGTAGCAAGTTCTTGTCTCACCTAAATTTTGGTGGCCTCTATGCTTTTAGCCACTATCAAGTCCACAAGCTTGGTAATGTCTTTTACACTTGGGTCATTGGTTTTGGTGATGTTTAGAGCATCAACCGTGTCTGCTATGGCACTGTTAATATTGTTGAAGCCTAACCTTAACAACTCCTTGCGACTTGCTTGCTAGAGCCATCCATACTCTTAGGGTGTGGTGTGAAAGTTAGATAGTGGCCATGCATCTCCCCAACCTTGTTCAAGATTTTTTTATAGATTGCGGCATTCTTGCATTCAATGTTACAAGACCCTTTACTCTTGCCACCTTCAATTTTGAAGAAAAGTTCCACAATGTTTTCAATTCCCATGTATTTTTGTATAGCCTCTTCAAGTTCTTTGAGTTTTTTCACCTTGTTAAGTCCTATGGCAATGTTTTTTAGCTTTGTCATCAGCCGACATTTTGCCCCTAGGGGCAAAAATCGGGACAAACACTTCATTGTCCATAAAGATTTTTTCTTGTCTTATTTTTAAAGCTTGATTTGGTGTTGTTGCTTTCACCCATGCAAAGTCTTGTGCCAACACTTTAGTGACACTTGCGGCTTCATAATTTGAGCCTTTACAAAAGCCTTCATCCACGATTTCAAGGAAAATCTCATGAGGATCCTTCCCTTTTAATGATGAACCATTAATGCGTGTGTTAAGCATAATGAGTGAGGCAACAATATCATATGACCTGCATACTTTAGCTCTGAGGGTTGTGTGTCCAAATTTAAGGATAAATGGGCGAGCACCTGTGAGATCACATTCATCAACCTCAGGTGTCAGGAGGTGGACTTTAAGGAATCCATTCCATTTTTCAGAGTTGTGTTGACACATAGCGATGATTAGTTGGAACTCAGCCATACTTTTGCCCAATTTGATTTCCATGACTTCAAACCTTGTTCTAGCCATATTAATGATTTGTTCTTTTATGAGTGTTCATTCTTTTGTTTCAAATGCAAGTGCAATCTCGAAGTTGAAGGAAAAACCATGTTCATCCACCTCCAACTCACTAGGGAGTTGGGTGAGGTTGAAGTAGTTTCCTTCAACTCCATCCAAACGGACGTTATTCCACTCTTTCTGCACTACATAGGGGAATGAAGGAGTGGAGTTGATGACATCATCAACTTCATTCGCATTCATTCCTAGCTGTAGAAGTTTTGGTTTAGTTAGGTTGGTTTCTTTAGGTGCATTGCGTCTTTGACCAAGAGCGTTCAAAGTGGCAAATCCAAGCCAGTAAGGGATAGGGGTATACACCTCATTGATTGTCATGGTGGTGCCTTGGCTATGAACGCCATCTTCCTCTCCTGTTGCTGCGTCCATATCCAGTTGACGTGTAGGGTTTGTCTCCAACTCCTTATTTGGTGTTTGAATGGGAGTGGAGGTGTCCGTTCCTAGTGTAGGAATAGGTGTCATCTTGTATGTACAATAAAATATGTGTAAGAAGTTTTGTTTGCAGATATCCTCTTTGTCTTTATGCCAAGTCCCCTCCCACACAATAAGGTGTGGATTGTACGTGGATATTGTGGAGAATAGTTTTGTTGCAATTTTGAGGTCAAGGGAAGATCCACTTGGATTCCACTTGAGCTTGTATTGCCAGTGTGGGTATGCCAACTAGTGTAGTTGTTCTGTTGAGCACAACATTTCCTCGTATGCATAGTTTGAGATAATACTCAGGGAATGAGATTTATATATGTTTGTGTGAGGAACCATTTGTTTGGTGTTGGCATGTTGATTCGTTTGCTCCAATTACCCTCACCTTCCCACACTGTAGGGTGTGGGTTGTACAGGTGAGGAGTAAGGATTTGGAATACAAACATGTAATACCATAATGTGCTTTGATTTATGCAATATAAGGGATAAGTGTACATCAATGTTGATGCAACTTTGCACCATATTGTAATGTACTAGTATCGTATTACTATTGGTTCTTTTCTTATTATATTAGAGGGTATTACATGTGAGCTATCCATTCTACCAATTTGTGTGACTTGTGGAAGAAGATACTGCCACCATGTTTTACAATGTAAGCTACATATTTTAGCAATTTGCAAGGACAATGTGGTTTGGAAGCATTTTCTAGAGATTTTAAGAGACTTGAACCTCTTAGTGTATTGTATAACTTATGTGATTATGGATTTAGCATTAGGATCTCTATGGGACATAGATGTTTTTATGTAATATCTAATGTATATGATAGGGTAGGGGTTCTTAATGTTGTTTAAGGATCATCTAGGAGTATAGATGGGTGACATATTATTCTTGTAACTTAGCACAATTTTGATGTGTTAGAGTAGAGTTTATATATCAAACCTGATGGGGTTGCTTGATGCTCTCTTGCTTTGTTTTGATTTTTGGGTACTTGGTGCCTTTTCTCCTTGCCTTGCTTGTGATGGAGTCGTGGTTGGAGCCTTTCTTTTTTTCTTGTTTGTTGTTGGGGCAATGTCTTCCATTTGTTGCACGCCTCCTTTCGACCGCCTAGCTTCTGTATGAGGGTGCTGCAAGGAGGGGTCGTTTTTTTTGGATTGCTCTTGGTCTTTCCTTGGTCACCAGCATAACGGCTGATGCTCTAGTTCTGTCCCAGCTACACCCAAACAATTCCAACAAAGCAAAGCAAGGATGCTTGTCTATTTTTTGGTTGTTTTAGTTTAATGGTGTTGTTTATTTTATTATGAAAGGAAACTTTAGGCTTATCACTCGTTTTATGTTGGTGATTATGTTTGTTAAGATTTTAGTAGAGTTATAGCAAAAGGGGATTGTGTTGGTATTTTTGTGGTTTAGTGTGGGGGAGGTATGTAACTTATGTGGGTTAAAGTAATTACAGCCAAACTCACATACAAAGAAGCGAGTCCGTGTGTGTATAACCCTGTTTTGAAATAAACTGCCAAGTACATGAGTGTGGTAAGGGGACTTACATGTTACAGGTGGTGCAATAGGTGTCCGGATGTGATCCTTGCTTCCTGGTCTTTTTTGCCCACTCCAGAGTATAGTCCACGCTACAGTCTACTATGGTACTAGCGTTCGGGGATGAGTTTGATTGATCCTTTGGCTGCTTGCATGGCTTGTATGCTGATCTTCTCAGCCTTCTTTGGAGTGTGGTCAACGAGGCTGGGGCGTTGGGAACCTTGGCTTTATCTAATGTGACCTGTTGATTGGGCTCATTGTGAGCTTCAAACCGTTGTTGGTTGGTGGTGCCTTTACAAGTTGTGTGTCTACACGTTGACACTAACAATACACATGCAACGTTTTCGTTATTTCGTATTTGTTTAATGAGTTCTTTCTCTATTAAGGTTATTTTTAGTGCCAAGTTTAGCTCCTTGACTTGATAAAAGGTAATATTAACTGAGGCATAGCACGCAATGTAAAACGCGTACCTTGATGTTAGTAGGAAATGAAAACTCAACTTGTGCAGAGTATGGTTTGATGTACCTTTGGTCGCTGTGTGGACTTCGTTGAACTTGGGGGTGGGGATGTAGTCTGCCGGAAGGTGTGGTTGTGTTTTTGTTTCTTGTATGCTTGGTGTGTATGTCTGGATCTTGTTGCGGCTGGTGTAGCACGTATCTAGATGTGATCCTTGCTTGCTGATCTATTTATGCCCGCTTCAGAGTACAGTCCACGATACTGTGGCACTAGTGTTTGAGGATGGGTTTGTTTGATCCTTTGGCTGCTTGCATGGCTTGCATGTTGATCCTCTCAACCTGCTTTTGAGTGTGGTCGACGAGGTTGGAGCACTGGACAGCTTGGCTTCGTCTTATGCGACCTTGCAGGTTTGTTGCAAGTTTGTGAGTTTTGGTACGGGTAGCTCCTGTTGCTTGTGGCCGTTGTGAGCTTCAAACCGCTGCTGGTTGGTGATGCCGTTACAAGTTGTGTGTCTGCATGTTAAGACTAATAGTACACATACAACGTTTTCATTTTTCTGATTTGTTTTCTGTGTTCTTCCTGTGTTAGGGTTAGTTTTGGTGTAGGGTGTAGGTCCTCGACTTGATAGCAGGTAGTATTAGCTAAAGCATAGCATGCAATGTAAAACAGATACCACAATGTGAGTAACAAATGAGAATTGAACTTGTGTGGAGTTTGGTTTGATATACCTTTGGTCTTTGTGTGAACTTTGCTGATCTTGGAGGTGGGGGTGTGTAGTAGTAATATTTTCAATTTGATGATGTTTTCTTAGTTTTGATGTGAACATCGACTTATTATCAACTGGATATTAAAAGCAAATGATAAAGTGAATCCATTGGATGAATTATGCAGTTTTGGTAGTTAAGATAGGAAGAGGTTCGGCTGGTAGTTAAGATTTAAAGAGGTACGGAGACGTAACTACCTGGGACTATAAAGATAGAGAATAAACGAGGGAGAAAACACTATATACTTTGCACCTTAGCGATAGATCTTTGAGTAATAGTCACCACTTTGTTTCATATCCAATTGATCACTCTTTCGATTGTAGACTTTTCATATATAGTGATGTTGTTGTGTAGTTCTCATCAACTGAATTGCTATTATACATGATATCAAGTCGATGTTGTGATCTACTGGATGCATGTTGCAAGGTTGGATACGTTTGCTGTGAACTGTGACTTATCTAATTGATTTGTTTACATACTAACTGATTGCGGGAGTTCGTGAACTAGAGATGTAGAATAGACAATGGTTGAGTCACGAGAGGTAGAGGTCGAGTAAAGAGATAATCGTCTTGGAAAGTGTCATCAAGTCAATTAAGAAAGAAGTCCAAGTACTGTCGAGGCCTGTCCGGAGTTACAGCCGTGACTATCTACTGGATTATAAGAAAAGTTAATTATAGAGGTGACGACCCTATGATAACTATGGCATAAGTGATTATCAACTGGATGTGTGCGCATGTGGACAGAAAACATCACTGCACGAAAAGATCCAAAGAGTTGATAGACAGAGAATAGCCATTATGTAATGTCGATGATTAATACAAATATATTCTATTTGATGATAGTGTAGCTAACTAAGTTATAAAGGAGGCTCATAATTAATCACATGACCATAGCGGCGATAGCATATTGTAAATTATTGCAATCAGTAAGGGATTGATCACCCTTCATCGAGTAGATAATATCAATATGAATTATGAGTCGAAGCCATGGATGTGAGTTGACTAAAGTGAAGTCTGTATTGTGTGATTAATGCATTCTACATACGCAGAAACCTCTAAAGAAGGTTGGTAAACATTGATGTGAGGACGGAGGTTTAAGAGTTAAGGGGGAGCTTGCATGAGATAAGCTGCAAACTCTAATTTCCGTTCACAACATCATAAGGGTTAAGGGTCAATGAATCCACGAGCACGGTAACTATCAACTTGATCACGATTACTATCTACTGGATTACGGTTACAATCTATTTGACTGGGTTAAGAGTGATACCTGGTCTCTAAAAAGTCCTAAAGAGCATACCCTAGAATAATTTAAGAGTAAACCCAATTACTTAACACATGTGACGTTAAAACTATATCCCACACTAACGAAAAGATCCATTCACGAATTAAACCAATAGATTTGAATTGTTGGGGTTGTTCTGGTGTTTGGTTGAATTTTCTATATTACAAGGTGCAGTTTGCCAAGAGATAGAGTTGTGCTTTTGTTTCAAGTTTGCTCGGTATGTGTGTCTGGTTCCTGTTGCAGGAGAGTGCGTGTAGAGCAATGATGATAAATCTTTCAAAGGTGACTACAAGGTTAACGTGACTAGCTGGTTGGGATTACAGACTATAAGACATGAGTTCAACATTTATGTCGAATCCTTTATCTACACCAATCCTGCTCCACAGGCTAGTACTTAAACTTAATGCATCTGCAGATTTAGCGCGGCAGTTGATGTAGGTTTAGGGCTGAAGCATATGACTCCTCAGTTTCTCGACCTAGATCCTATTGTGCAAGTAGATCATGATGTTCATGTTCTCAATTGAGTGCAATCGTTGCACGTCCGTGAGTCGAGGGATTCAAAGTAGAGACAGGTCAACACCAACCCAAATGCTTCAGATTTCTTTTCTCTCTCCAACTTCGAATCTATTCTACCTCAAGATCAGGGAAATGAGGATCACTACCCTAGGCGTCTGCACTCAGAACACACGGCTTCTATCCATAGTTCGCAGATCGGGAGGAACCAACATTGGCCCAGCTTTGCTCCAGATTTGCCCTTCCTCACGATCTACGAGTCTTGCCGTCTAGCGCGCGAGGAGAGGTGAGAATAGCCGTGATTCTCTTGCGATCAAGCCCTGTCAATAGAATTTTTTTCCTTATCTCTCCGCAGCTCTACACACTACAAGACTAATCAAGAATTAGGGTTTGTGTAGAGGCCAGCCCTCTCTACACTATTCTTGCAGATCTGCAGTTCCTTCCCTTACGCAACACTCACCAGATCCCACTTCTCACTTAGTTAGACATCCTCTCCTTCCATCCCATTACCACCAACTCAGCTCCAAATGGAGGTTTTCTATAAGTCAAGAGCCTTGTTATTGGTCGTTGGTTATGGGGGGTACCCACTGCTGGCCACCCACTAAATATGGTGCACAGTTTGACCATTCATAACTAATTCAATTTTCATTGGAAAAATATGAAATCACTTGGGTTGGAATTTTAATTCTACTGGCTATCACTGAAAAATAATAGTATAATTATCTCCTTTTTCCATATATGCTCATTCCTTAACTTGTCGGTTTTAGAGGGGCTTACCTTACTCGTGACGAGCTCATGAGTGCACCGTTCACTAGCGATCCCACAATCAATTTCTGAAAATAAGGTGAAATGCTACAACATGTGGTATGAAGCATATTCAAGCACAGGTATCATAGTCAAGCCTAGGTATCATGTGTGGAGATACCTAGGCCATATCCTACATTACCCGTATTATTTCTAGGTCATACTCATGATATACCTATGTTGTACCCATGGATATCATCTCAAAAGGTGGCTAAATACTCATTATGTTGCTCTACATTCTCGGTAAATTTCAATATATATTTCAATTTAACATTGTATTATTAGTAACCTAATTTTTCTTGTAGTTTTCCACCTAATTTCAGCCAGTTTGGAATTCGTTGTCGTTCACTGTATATATTGTCGACCAGACTATTTCAAAATACCTCCACTAATTCTTGTATACGCAACTTACAGTTGTCCACCTCAATTCTCAATCCACATAAAATCATGTACCTCAGAAAATAGTGTAGGATGTTTCAAAATTGTTGAGACAATATTGATGTGGATTGATAGAGAGGTGGCAGTGAGCGGCAGGGAGTGGAAGATATTTGGTAGTGAGTGGCGGTGAGTGGCAATGAGCGGCATGTCAAATGTTATAAATTATTTGTCCACATAAATTTTGTTCCAAAACCAAAATTGATGTGGTCCACATCATTATTCACCCACATTGCCAATGCATCCACACTATATTCAGTGAATGGTGTAGATGGTCATTCTTGGGTAACTATTCATTTCAAAAATCAAAGGTCGATATAAGAAACTGCATAATCTGTTCATCTAGTGCCACTGAGAAATGTTTTCATAGCTTTTTTCACTCATATCAGTGTTGCATCTGTACATCAAGTACACTCTTATCAATTTGTCCCCTTCCTACGCCTTTACTAAGCATGCTTGGTCGCTCTCTTGCACCTTAGCTACGCTGATGATCGGTGAACAACAAAAGACCCGATAGAAGTCACATGACGGACAATGTCAAACCCTACATACACAAAGTTCATCCAATTGGATGAATGTTTAACTCAAGTTTTCATCCTTTAAATTTAGTAAGAAGAAGAAGAAGAACTTTGGTTTGCGATGGAGGTCGGCGTGAATAGAGTGTCTGTTCATTTTACAACTAAGTTGACGTCCATCAGACAAAGAATCAGTAGTATGGTACTACTTCCTCTTCTCAAAGGTATACCATAATTTTTTTTAAAAACTAAACATGTTCATTTGTAATTAATCTATTTTATTATGTAATTTATCATCAATATTTAATAAATACTATAAGACCTCTGGTTGTTCTCAACGTGGGAAGGATAGTTCCGTACGCATTGGTTTGGTTTGGACACCCCTTGTACAAACCAATTATTTCTTTTTAACATAGTGGTTTAGACACAATGGGTATCACCAAGGTATTACATAAGTATTGTCTAAATATTATAAGGGTATGACCTTGGCATTATATGGATATCACCTGAGACAAATATTTTATCTTTTCAAAAAAAATTGGGCACCCTCCATTTTGAATTAATTATGTATGAACCTGACCAACACGTAGGGTACCTTGTTTTGGGATGGTGAAGGAACAGTTTGGATATGATAAAGGAACATGAGCATCTGTATCTAGTTTGCAAGCTCTGATACAAGGATTGGAATGTGTTTTGAGCTCAGATTTTGAGTAGTACACTAAAGATCACATTTAGTGTAATGCTCAGTAAATGACTTGTAAATGTGATAAGATTTTACTCTTGATGCCAATTTTTACCAAGAGCACAACTCTCTATAGTATTCAAATAAGGGGATCATTATAAACATAGTTGGTAAAAATATTCACTTAAAGTAAAAACTTATCGCATTTACAAGTCATTTACTGAGCATTACACAAAATGTGATCTTTAGTGTAGTTGGTCTTGCAATATATGTGAAAGTGATGGCACAAACCACAGCATTGGCGTCCACGCCCAATTCCCTACAGTTGAGCACCGCAATGCTTGGCAACCTCATCCTCATTCAATTTCCTATCAATTTAGTACCAAACTATGTCATAATTCTCAATTCAAGGTTTGAAATCGCTGCACCACTTGTTTTCTTTAATACTCCTTTCTTTTGTGGTTTGTATATTGAATTACTGGGAGATATGGCATCAACGAAGTGGAGTAACATTCAAAAAGGAAATAGGACAATATTATAATGAGGCTTCTTTAATAGTATAAGATAAGAGAAGATAGAAATAAATAGATTTTGACTTGCTCATTAGATAGGTCTCTTTCTCATCAACAAACTTCCTCATTATAATGTTTTATAAATAGGAGATGAGTATACTGCATCAACAAAGGTGCAGTTAAACATGGTGCAAGTTTGCATAAACCCATAGAGTTTTAACCCTAAATCCAAGTTGTTCTTTCAATTTTTTTGTAGTGTGCATTTTCTCAATCTAATAAAAGTGGTTTTTGTGAAGTCAATCTCATCAAAGTGATTCTTACAAAGAAGTAGTGTCCTCCGCCTTATGCTTTTCTATTGATTTTTTCATATCTCACCGATACTCACTTGAATAAAAACATTGAAGTTTATTCTATTGTCAGATATTTCAATAAATATTGGATATAAACATATTTTCATCCATTTGGCAGCATCACTATCCATGATAGGCTTCTTCATCTAGATTATTGATGAAATGCATGTGAACTTTAGTATTACCATCCACAATTTCTACCAAAATGTTTCAAAGCCCATTATGAATAATTAACAAAATGTAATAAAATTGTCAATCATGGACCCAAAAAATATCTTATGTTTGAAATTCATGTCCTATACAGTACAAAAGTGCACATACAGCCAAATTTCCAATCAATATGCAATTAAAATAAAATAAAATTTGTTGGCTACCCTCCAACATACATAGAAAGAACCGTGATGATTCCTATAATATTGTATATATTCCTCTCAGAACTTAGAGAATTCATTGATACTCTTGGCAAATTTTCTAACAACACAAAATATTCTTTGAACCGTAAAGATTTCCTTGAACCCTATAGATTCTTTAAAACTCTAGATAATCTTCTTAAAATCCTAAAGATCCTCACTTTGTGCATGTTCCTTCTCTTTACATCCACACACCCACAAGTAAGAGGATGAGCACAAATTCTTTCACCAGAAGTGGAGGCTCCTGTCATCTTTCATTTTTTTATTCATTTATTTTACCACCAAGATGAGGTTGGAAGAGCTGTAGGGCAACCAAGTTAGAGGGTTCAACAATAATCTTAAAAAAATTGGATAAGAACCACATAGATGAGGTAGGAAGGGAAGCAATTTCTTTAGATTTGATATTACTAACATAAAAGAGAACTGAAGATGCATTGTTTCATAGAAGTCAATTTGGAAAGCAATTCTCAACTAATTACACATTAACAGATATTGAAATAGTGACTTTGTTGGCGAACAAGCAACGTCAACGTTAAATTCATGACTTTGTTGGCAAACAATCTCTAGTAACTCATGGTACTCAATCTCTAGCAACTCATGGTACTCAATCTCTAGCAACCTACCTCTCATTATAATCAAGGACCTCTTGCTCCAGCTCGCTATCCAGTGCCCAAAGTGGGAAACCACAAATCTGCTCCTGCAATGCAAGGCATCGCTCTTGGTGCACATGAAGAAGCGCCGCCATATTAACATACCCGGAATGCAGATTTATCAATTCATCAAGATCTAGATCAACCAATTCATCAAGATTAAGCTCTGGTGCAGCATCATTTGACGGACCGGCTTGATCAAGACAGTCGCCGAAAATGTCAAATGATACATTGTTGTGTTTCAAAAAGTCTTGATAAGACTCCAAAAATTCTTTTGCCCTACGCTAATGACTCCTACATCCTGCCTCTCCTCAAAAGTGAGACCAAGGATTAAATATCCACCTTCCAAAACATGGGCAAATCCAGGTGTAAGATGCCAAAATGCCAAAATATGGAATATATGAAATGCAGACGATTCATTCTCAAAGGATCCATCCGAAATGTGATTATTTCACCCCATTGGTTTAATTCGGGGTTCAAATCTTGTGTACTCTACGCCAAGCCTCTTATTGCGAGTAAAGTAAACTCCCTAAACCGGACAAATAAAGGAATGTGCATATATGTAGAGAGGTGATATTTATGCTATTATTTTTTAGTGATAGCCACCACAATTGTAATTCCAACCCAAGTGGTTTCAAATTTTTCCGATGAAAACTGAATTAGTTATGAATTTTCAAACTGTCCACCCATGTTTAATGGGTGGCCAACAATAGGTGACCTCCTAACCAACGACCAAAAGTAAGGATCTTGACTAATAGCAAACCTCCATTTGGAGTTGAGTTGGTGGTAATGGGATGAAAGAAGGTTGGATATACCCCAATTTTATAGGCGTTGGCCATGGATTTTGGTTGGTTATAGAGGGAGTTACATTAATCTTCTTAATGCTAGGTGCGATCTCTCTACAATGAAGACTTACAAAAAAATTACATGAGTGCACAATGAATTCCCCTCTATTTTTCCGTGTGGCCATACTCCCGAGTCAAAATACGCCTTGGAAATATCGCCATGACGTCATTCTCACTTTTTTACTGCATTTTTTGTTTTTTAAGAATTTTTTTTGTTAGACTTTAAAAAAAACTTATGAGTATTTATAAGTTACGAGTTTGTCTAATGAATGCCTTTGGATAAACGCCATAGAGGAAGCTTGTTCCTACAAAGTTTGTGGAGCCAAAAGTCAGCAACAAAAATGACAATGAATATGAGGATAGAATGGAGCAAGTCCTACATCAAGGATACCAAAACGAAAAAACCTTCACAAGAGAGAAACTTACAGTGTGAAGGTCTTTGACATTGAAGGAGTTGAATGGATGCTCCATAGAAAAATGAGAGGGAAATAATTTCATCCTCGTTTCTTAATAACAATCTTGATGTATTTACTTCTTTTTTGTTTCTTGTCAATTCGTGCAGATAAATGCAAATTGTGTTCTGAATAGCAAAATTGTGTTTGGTGCAACAAGGTCAAGTCTATCATGTAAAGGAAGATCACTAAACACAACAAATCAAGAATTACAACCAACATCAAATAAACAAAAAACATAGCCAAACACAACAATGCTAAGCACACCCTCAAGGAGAATGTAATGTATCACATAAAACAATCAAGTGTCTTGCACTCAGCAAGGGGAGAATCAACAAGTGCGAGCGGAAATAGAGAATGCGGAGCCTTCCTTAATGATAAACCATCACTTACAAGCAATGAATTCACTAATCACTCTCTATACGCACTAATAAAGCTTGACTTGACAAAGACGTCAAGTCAAGCGCGTACAAGCTGCTATATGCAGACATGCCAAAATCCTAGTGGATGAAATACATCCATTGGGCGGATGTGGTGTGACAAATGTACATCACTTGCAAGTCCAGATTAGAACTATCTAATCTACACTAACACTATGCAATGTATTATGTAGTGTGGTACTCAATGCCGCATCGTGTGACAGCTTTTGTGTAAAAGAAGATTGCTAAACGCAACAGATCGAGAATTACAACCAACATCAAATAAACAAAAACATAGCCAAATACAATTATGCTAAGCACATACTCAAGTGCCTCCTCCTAGCTGATTAAGAGTCCCTCTAACTAGCTAAGACCAAATAGCACAAAAAAACAATTGTTGCGGTAATGTCGCTGCAACAGCTATACACATCCAATCGAAGATCTTGGTTGTCACCGAATCAATAAGCATATAGAGAAGTAACTAAGAGAGGATAGGCCAGGTGCAATATAGTTCCATCTTTAATCGCCTTAGCAACTTTGTTGTCAATCTCTTGGTCAATTTCTACATTGCCAATTCTTAAAACAAAACCAAGAATTCCAGCTGGATGACAACGCACCAAACAGTGACAAATCCATGAAGAATTCAAGCCGTTTTATTGGGTGAAACGTGGCTCAAAGACCTTCAACAATGAGGACAAGTCCAATTCCCAAGAGGTAGAGTAGAAAGAGGCGGCGTTAAGCAAGCCATGTGCAATCCACGTTAACAATGGTCACATAGCAACATGGTAGCCGCACCCTTCTTCTCACCACACACAATATACAGAAGGCCGTCTAGCACGATAGTCAACTCGGGATCAACGGAGTCGTCAACGGCTAAATGACAAGGAACACAACTCTTGGAGTGCTTTTGACACTTTTGGCCATCCTTGCTTTGCAACAACAAGATACCACTGGGCAACACATCCTTAACACAAAGAATAGTATGCCTTGCCTTGATGTCCAACATCGTGGGTGCCTCACACTGCAAATAAATAAAATACCCCGTGGAGAAATGTCCCAGCTGATGTCGGTAGGCATCGCTACAAATACAAGTGTACCGCAAGGTGTCACGGTGTTGAACAATGAATAAATTCTCCATGGCCATCGGAATGGCCTGCTTGAAGAACTCTGCTCAAAGAACTCTGCTCGATCTTGTAGACATTAAGTCTACACCTCTAGATTGGCCAAATTTACAACCGGTATCCTATATTGATCCATGGTATCATCAGATCCCAATCACGGTGGCTAGCCAAAAGTAATCCATACTTCCGCAGGCAACGCTTGATATTTTGCACTACATGCTCCACCAAACCGTCCGCTTTCCAGATGATCTCAAGAAGTGGTACGGTGGTCAATCAAAGCTTTGGTACACAAAGCTTCAATAGCATCAAGGACCTCATGCCCTTGCTCTGTCAACACCATCAGCTAGAGCTCCAAAACGAGCCAACACTCCATCAAGGAATGCCATGGTTGCCAACTCCATAGATTATTACCATAGTGCCACAAGCTCAATCCACTTGTTGAAATGCTTCACCATCAACAACATGTATTTGGTTTCACGTGGAATGACAACAAGCGGTTTGGCAAAATCCTAGGACCAATGGTAGTCCAATTCCATAATAGGTGAAGGCTGCAACAACGGCGATAAAGTGTGGAAGCTAGATTGGACTTGATCACACACCTCACACCAAGAAACATACATGGCAATCTGTTGATCTATGCCAGTCGACCAATACGGGCTACCCAACATTGAATGACTCTGTTGCACACCAAATTGTCACAAGTCTTTGTGTACTTGTCGTATGAGCAAAGCCCTCTGATTTGGCCTGGGAACTATGAGCCTAGTCCCATCGGACCACATCCAAAATAAAAGGTCGTTTTCCCAACAAAACCTTGCTATTCAATGTCCAATTTGATCACCCTCCGTGGCAGAAAGAGCTGCGAGAAGTGTCCAATGTTCTAGCTTTTGCACAACTGGAACGTCTTACTACACATTGCTAACAACGTGGGCCTTGTCGACTTCCTGATCTTTTGTTAAATCAGACAACATAGATGCGGAGCTAGACATCAAAGTGACGTAAGCTCTTGCATACCACCGCGGAACTAACTCCCTGTCACAGTCCCCATGCTACAAGTCAAATCCTTCTCCGATGGACTTGGATTGCGAGAAAAGCCATCTGCATCCTAGTTTGCGATGTCGGCCCAATGTACAACCTCAAAGTCATATTTGGGAAGCAACAAAGTCTACTAGCGAGCTTGCTAGTAAGCTTGTCAGACTCTATGAGCCACTTCAAAGGTTGATGGTCGGTCACCAATGTATAACGTTGCCCATACAAATAGGGCCTAAAATGGGCTATGGTCCAAACTACGGCCAAAGCCTCCTCCTCATAGGACGGATAGTTGGACTCGGTGTTCTTGTTGCTCCTAGAGGCAAACGCCACAACGTACTCCCATTTCTTATCATCTTTCTGAGTCAACATGGCTCCCAATCCAATAATACTCCAACCTCCGTGCATCTAGAATGCATATAGCATCCGGACATTGTAGTATAGGCGTTGAACCAAGCTTCAGTTTTAAAGTAGTAAATGCATGTTGTTGTCTGAGTTACCAATCGGAAGACCTATAGGGTTGAAGCCTCCATATGACGTCCGGCGGACGACAAGGACCGGACGTCAGGTCGGACAAAACGTCTAGCGGAATTTTTTTACCAAGGCCATACAATAAAAAATATGGTAAAAATAATTTTAGAGTAAATTTTTTAGAAACATTATGGCCGTTGATTTAAGAAGAGGTATTTTCGGCCGTTTGATTGGGCAATCGGCGCGCTGCCTCGCGATTGATCTCGGCCGTCCAATTGACGGTCGTCTGCCTCCTCCCTCTCTTCACTTTTCTTCTCCTCTCTCATATTTTGAGTGGATGCAAGGTGGTTGCGGTTGGCGCAATTCATCCATTGACTCTTCATCTTTTGAAAAAGAAAAGTGATATTGATTTGGGCGGTAGATTTCATCAAATTCTACAAAGTTTTTTTATAAACTTTGGAGAATTTAAACTTTCAAGCTCCAATTCATCACCGATAAAGATGCCGAGGGACAAGAGAAGGTGGCGACCTTTGATGCGCCGAACTTGCACCCTTTTCAGAAAATCCCATCACAGAGCTGAAAGGATTTCCTTATGAAATTGATTGTACAATTCTATGATGAAAATACCATATGAGCTTTGAAGAGCAAGTTGGTGAGATATTGTGATGAGGATCTCAACAAATTCAAGATTGAGATGTCACAATAGATTATGGATGCACTGCATGCGTCGGAGTGGTTAGCCGAGACTAAAAAGAAGGGGTATTTGAAGTTTCTAGAGAGCAGGGTGCATGTTGCACTATAGAATAATTCAAATAATATGCTGGCAAAATATGAGAGAGAATATCGATCATGTGACAAAGCTTTTAATGGGGGGTTCTGTAGGCGGATTTGTTTGTCGCTCAATTGAAGCTATTTGCTTAAAATAGAAACAAACCTGGATCTGTGGGGTGGTGGAACTTTGAGGAGAGAAGACATGAGGAACAAGTTTGAATGGCGCATTTGATTGCAATTCCTACAACGGCGAGAGTTATTACAATGGACAACGTATCCAGGAGAGGTGGATATGCTATCTGTGGAAGTTTAAAACTCCCACTTGGTTGCCCCTACCAAAAAAATTAGCTAAAATTGTGATTTTTAATTTAGATCACCGGCAAAGTAGTTAGTATTACGTAGAAGTAGGTTGCGTGATAATTTGTGAAAGTAGATGAATGCTTAACTAGCTGATTAGTGTTATAACAGTGAAAACACCAGGCCTTAAAACCACCAAATCTATGCCGAAAAAACCTAAAAAGAATGCTCGGGAAGGATCTTTGGGAAAAAGGATCCCAATCACCACTTGGGCTAAACTAACTAATCAAAGCTTTCCTTAGATGTATAGATTAATTGTAGTTTTTTTTTCTGATTAGGTTCTTTTTTCTTAGTAGTTGTTAGAGGACTTAAATACTTGTTTGAAAAAATAAGTGTTTAATTTAGTATGGAAGAAAAGGATTAAAAAATTAAAAGTAATTTTTTTTTTAAAATTAAAAAACAAACTCGGATATCAACCAGATACCAACATTAACCTCGGTATTGGCATATCAACCGAGTATCAACAGTAAACCGGGTACCGCCATAACAACCGGGTACGAGTGCTAGAGGGTATCAACCGGATACAACGCAAAGGGGTATCAACCGGGAACAGCTAGTGAGCGAGCAAGCCCGTGAGCGAACAACCCACGAGCAAGCATCAACAGCCATGAGCAAGACCATGGCAAGGAGAAGATCATGGCAAGGAGAAGAACACAAGCAAGACCACGTCAAGGAGAAAGTCACAAATTGACCTCGAGAGAGAAGAAAGAAGAAGAAGAAAAGAGGAAGAGGAAGAGAGTTGCAACCTAGGGTTTTTGGAAGATTGAGGTCGGAGGGGTTTAGACATAACAAGGTGGCAATTTCTAGGTGTGGAGGCGGTAAAAGAAGATTCACAACTGCAACAAGAAGATTCAAAGTCCAAACCACAATTTCAAGGAGGTTGCGGGTGCAACAAGGAGGTAGCAAGAATTGTGAACAAGGTGAATCTTGCCAATTGATGGTTTCTCTTGTTTGTACAACTTCCTAGTTTGTTAGACCTCTTCTCGTTTTCCTTTTCCGGGGTGAATTCCAGTTGCCTTCTTTCCGGTCTAGAGAAAAGTCTTGCGGTAGACTCTATTTAGACCTCATACGTCCTTGATCTTGAGTTCTTGTTACTTGTGCGTCTACCTTTTTGTCCCATTATTTGTTTTCTATTATCCCGACCTCGTGGCAAGTCTTCCTTTATGTTTTCTCTATTCTTCCCCCTTTCTTAGGTCTTGCCTAAATTTTCCATAATTTTCCCGGTCTCTCTGGTCACCCGAGAAACCCCCTTTAAAAATTCTTGTTCTCCTAAGTCATCTCTTTTGCTTGAAGTGGTTAATTGTTATGTTGTTTCGTTAAATGTGATATTGAATATGTGAGATGCCTACATCCACGTTAATCTATAAAAGTGTTCCGGAGAAAGTACACCGGTTACCCGGTATACTTGTGTTTCTAGGCCGGACCGGAAATTGTGATAAGTTGGTAGGGTGATTGGTGGAAGTACAGGCACATCTCGGAGTCAGTCCATTCTGGACAATATGACTCCACCAAAGGCATTGAAGCTTTCCAAAATTGATCCTAACAAGAGGGAGGGGACAAAGCAAGGAGGAGAATTGGAGAAAGACCTCACTCGGATGGACTGCATGGGATTATACGAGAAATCGTCGGTCTTACAGAAGGGATATGCGGCTGCGGAGTTGTTACCTCTCGAGACACTCCGGGGACTCTACCAAGCTAATCCCTGGACATGGACCACAGAAGTATGGTTTGAGATGTATTCCTTTCAACAAAAGGAGGAATGAACACTCGGGGTCAACCAAGAGTTGCTGGAAAAGCACTTATAAAATTCCTACGACGTATCGAAGTGCTACCGGAGTTATCAATTCACGAACAACCGGTTGAGGAGGGCAGTTGAGTTCTTAAACTCAATCTTCCACCCCAACCGACGTGAAAGAATCACAGCGCGGCTGGCCACCACCTATATATATGCATTCTTTGAGGATTCGTTCCCGGACTAGGGGTTTTTGTTGGAAGAAACAATTTCGTCACAGCTCCCGGCAATTCAACAAGGTGGATGTTCCAAGACCTTCTTGACTCCATACCTCATGCACTTGTTTGAGTATTATGGTTGTCTGGAACCGGAAGAAAAGAAAGTTTGGAGACAAGGGATGGCTCCTCAAGACCATGCTCCCCGGGCCTTTCTCCAACATACTAAGCTACGGTTGGCGTTAGCCGCAATTCCACAGGTGGAGTCATCATCTCAATTATTCTTGAACAAGGATAGGTCATCCTGGTCTCCCCGGAAAAATCTACCACCACCACCCCGACCATCCAAGAATTTGACACTGATGGAGAACATAGCCAAGTTCTCCCGGGATGTGATCCGAGATATTCAACACATGGAGATAGAGCTTCTGGAGGCAAGGAGTCTTCAAAGGGCTCTCTGGAAGGTGTTTGAGGTAGAAAACACCGGAGACATATTAGCTGTAGTCCGGGAGGACCGGAAACAGTTTACCAAGGTGAAGGAGGATCTTTAGACATTCTAGAAGAAGCACCTTGGCACAAAGGTCAAGGCACAAGAGACTATGGTTGCACTAACCAAGCTACTTGCTGGACAGACAAGTCCTGCTATACCAATGTAAGAGTGGAGTCCAATCTGGAAGAAGAGAAGGTTTGTTTATACTAGTTCTCTTTCTTCAGAAGATGATGATCCACCCACTCAATGTCCAGTGAGTAGAGCAGATTCTTTATCTTCCAAGGAGTGGGTGTGAAAGTCTACAAGAGGCAATCAGGTCTCCCGGTCAAACCTTCCTATAAGGAACCGGTTGATCTTTTTTTCTCACAAACGGTATCTTTGGTTGTGTCTCCGGTAGCTAAGCTTGTTGATCCGGTGGACACTTCTCATGTACCGGTGGATACTCCAAATCTACCGGTAGACCTTTCGGTTGAGACCTCCAACCTTTCGGTGGATTCTCTTGACTATGTACCCGTGAATACTCCCAATCTTCCAATCAATCCTCCCATGGATCAACCGAGAGATAATTCCATTCTTCCGGATGAGTCTTCCGGTTGATCCTATGTTATATGTTATATGTTATTGTGGATTTATTTTATCTACTGATAGGATGTTGCTAGATATAGGAGATTATTGATAGAGTGAGAGTAGTAATGTCGATGGGGCTCCATTGTGCACCCGGTCACTACCACTTGAGTGATTTCTTCGGCTACCTACTTTTGTTAGAGAATGTTTTACCGGTCTTGGACTGGAAGTCTTCCGGTTTACCGGTCTAACTCGTGATCCGCCGGTGACTAGACAACCCTCAATTCTAGGATCTAGATGTCGTTTCCCACCTTTTGAGAATCTAATTTTGGAAGGTAGCTAGTATCCTTTGTGTACTTAAGGAGCCTTGGGCTCTTGGTTTAAGTATTCTTCTTTTTGTTGCTTTGCTTGTGTCTTGCCTTCATTGCTTGTGTCTAGAGTCATTGTTGAGCTTGTGTGAGTAGAGAGGGGGGGAGTTGAATCCTCCTAGTGAGTCTTTGCTAGGATGTTCAAGATTGTAGCTTGTTGAATGTTATGTGGTTGAATGTGAGCTAAGGCTTCCGGAGGGAGTAAGATATCCAAGCTTGATGGTGGAGTAAAATCTGAGATCTACTTCAAACCCTAGACCGTTGTACCGGGTAGAGTTGCATACCGGATAGGATCCGGAAAGCCCACTTCTATTTATGATAGCATCCTTTAAGTGGAAAGTGTTTGAATTAGTAGGGAGGAGAGGTGATAACCCCCCTCTTGGTATATTGGGAGAGATCTCGGCTAAGCCTGAGTCTTGAATATTTCCGATTTTCTACCCCTACAATAGATGAGATACCTTGATCCCCGTGGAAGGTTATCTTGCTTATGTGAGTTGCTTAGCATTTGATTGTTGTGATTCTTGTATCTTCTTTGTTTGATTCATTGGGTGTGGTTGTAGTTCAAATCCGGCTTTGCGTGCCTGGTTTACTGAAATTATTTTCCGGTAGATTTTGAAGGCCGATGAACTAGCTGTAACCTTTTAACTCTTTCATGGTGTAGAGTTAGATTGTGGATATTGTGGCCTCTGGATTGTGAAAACCGGGGGCAATGACTTTCTGGGCACTGAAAAAAACTTACCGGAAAACTACAATGAGGCTCAACAAAGTTTAAACTAAACAATTGTGGTTACTTGTTACCGATCACCGAGGTCCCGGGGAAGCCATCCTTTGGGATATGCGGAGGTATTAAGTGTAAATTATCTATAGATTTAGGAAGTTTGACACACGATAAAAATCCCTAGGAACGATCTGGTTAGGTGGGCTCGCTTAAAGTTAATTTCGGTTAACTTTGAAAATTATAAACTACTAAAATACCACACTACTATTCAAAAAATTCGGACTGGAGGAGCCCCTGGCATTGAACCGTTCTAGGAGTTTACTTCAAAATTGTCCAATCAAGCTCAAACAAGACCAAACCTAGCAAAAATGGAACACTAGAGTGAATCAATGAAAATGAGAATTCCACATCCGAGCGTCATACCATTTGCAGCCATCCATACCTCCAAATACGAAGAGTATGCATACTTGTAGAATGGGGGACGATATAAGAGATGCTCAATCGCAACTTCCAGTACAGAGATAACGTGTACATACATCTATCATATGAGAATTTTCTAGATTGTGAGATTACTTGAGACCATCAATAAGTCCGATTTTGCAAAAAACGGATTGAGCTTGCATAGGCATTGCTGCATAGAATAAATGAAGTACACAAGAGCGGCAACCTTCACAACGACTTATCTCTAGACAATATCCTCCTCCATTTTACAGACAATAAATCGCAAATATACATCGGAGTATGTGATTAGGGCATGACAACAACGTCAAGTGAATTGATGCAGTCACTACACACGTTCACCGATGCGGAGACAATGGCGTCTACTTTGCGGAGAAGGTGGTCGATGGATCCTAAAGTTGCATACTTACACAGACACGATGTTGATATTCAAATGATTCCAAAGTACTCCAAGGCTTTGGAGGAGTATGCAACGACTCAGATAGCTTAACGAATCAACGACATGATCATGTTAAAAAATATGAGAGATTGCAGCAGGAGGGCAGAAGTTTTGTAATATTCAAAAATCAAGAATTTGCGAATACATTTCATTTGTACATGGTTAGATTGTGTTCCGTTGGGAGAGACAATGCTCAAGGACTATCACATATCATCACCACCTTTAACGGCACATGGAACTGGCCTACTCTACATGAGCATTTTTGGATCGCCTATTACTAGTGGCATGTAGAAGTTCCATTTAGTATAGCACAAGTAGATTGCAAAGAGTATTGTAGAAGTATAAGTAATGACTACAACTACTGTACTAATTCAATTATACTTCTTTAACCCCTAATAGCCTGTGACAATTTCACACCAAATATACTTCAAAATTGTTGATTCTAGTGTAATGAATAAGGAAGGAAATAAAACCTTATATTTATTCTTTTGACCATATGGCGTCCATAAAGACTTACTAAGTAACATTCTCACAAAATTTCATACACTTTGACCAAACGGATTGAAAGATTAGAATGTTTGAAGTCAAGAAAATAGTTCATTTTCTTCCCTGCCTTGAGTGGATCAGCAGACTTTGACTTCAATTGGTATTAAATTGTTGCACTACATAAGGTCTAAATCTTTTACCATTGTGTTCAGCATGGTATTAGTTCCGTGTACAACAATTTTGCAATGTAGAAAAGGGGTGTGGCATATTTAAAACAAGTGTGCAAGGAGTGGAGGTTCAAAAATTGTCAATTCACGATTTATTTATTTGTGAACTAAAAATGTTTTAGAATGATAATCAAAACGGTTAGTAAGAAGGTTTCCACCACGTATTATTTTAGAGAAAATAAAAAGCTTAAAATATGAAGATCTCTAGGTTTTATGTAGAAAAGATGATTTTTTTTTCCCGCTTGCCTAAAATGTGTAAAAATGTTACTTGAGTTAAAATATTTTTTACATCAAAGACAAGAATTTGTTTTTGACATTTTCAAAGAAGGTAATATTTTCTACATGCATGGAAAATTTCAATGTCAATAGAGACATCTAGCAAAATTTTGGAGGTGGCTGGAGTCTCCATTTCTAACTTTGTGTGGTACTAACATTCAAACCATGAATCCAAAATATTTGTGTACATTGGATGAAGAAGGTTTTATGCACAATTAGGGCCGCTTCACACCTAACGCCCGAGTCGAGAACCGTCGGTTTCCATCAATGAGATTGCTTGAATAGCCAAAGTCCGGCCTCTCGACCTTCACACCAAAGGCCAAAGTCCAAAGACCGTCGTCTTCCAATGTGCCTACATGGCAGTACTTTTGGAAAGTTTGGCGCCAAGGCGACAAACTCTCGAGAAAAACTTGGGTCGCCGTTTTTAGTGGAATCAAACTTCCTTCGAGAGTCCGTTGATTTTTTCAATAAAATAATCTCCAAGCTTTGCATGTCTCACCGCCAGCCCCGTCTATGTCACCTCCTAAGTACAACTCCAATGTCATTATATATCTTGATGTTGAAGCTGAAGTAGATCTTGAACTCTCAGAAGCATCTACATCCTCATCACGGTAGTGTTGTAATGTTCCGGTTGTGACTCACTGCGTTAGTTGTGTTACGATTCTTTTATTATAATTTGTATGATCCCAGCTATCTTAAAATGCTTTGGTCCAATGTTTTGGTTCTATGTCATCGCCAAATGTATAACAATTTTAAACTTACAATTTTTGTATTATAGATACTGTAACCGTCAATTTTCTTTGAAGAATATAATCTTTGTGAGGGTTGTTGGATCCGACAACCTCAACCTTTTTATGGACTAGTTGCTTTATTTGCATTGAACCATTTAATACCCACATCCTTGTTTAGTGGTTCTCAATTACTCTAAACCATCCACAAACTGCATTTGTTTTTTCCATTTGCAACCCATTTACCTCATTGTATTCACTTTCCTTCATTCTATTTTCTTCTTTTCTTATTTTTTTTCATTTGTCGCCTACTTCTTCCCCCAACATTTCATTTTTTTCTCTATCCACCTCCCTCTTCTTTCTCCATTGTTTATATTCTTTTTCTTTCCTTCATGTACTTTGTCTATTCCCTTCACTATTCTACTCATCTTCTCTCTAATTTTCTCTTCCCTTTCTCATTCCACCTTTTTGAATTTTAACTTGTTATCCTTTTTCTTTAGTTTTTTTGTATTATTTTCTTTCTACTTCTCTCCTATTTCCTACACTTCTCTTCTACATCTTCCGTATAACATTTTCTTTTCTATGTATTTCCATTCTAATCTCTAACATGAACAAAACATAATATCCAACGTGGTCATAATAGTAATTGTGTAAGCATGACATAGCACAACATTACACCAAATTCTAGAAATGTATTACTTAAACAATTTATTAAATGCCATGAATTTATACAAAAACCTAAAGGATGCAGACTGTGCATTGCCGGAATTGGCATGACACATCATTTGTTGGATCCTACAACCCAAATCAACAAAATATTCAAGGGTACCCACACTGTCCCACCACGTTTTAAGCGTCTTCACTGAACCACCATGGTTGGCACTATTTGTATGTATTTATGTATCATGAGCAAAAAATGTTGATCAAAATCTATAGTTTAAACCCCGCCATGGTTAGGAGATTCTTCGGTTGATGTACATAAAAATTGCTACAACCCAAAAATCTTCCATCCAAAGCAGGGTACAAATTATAGTTTTTAACATTGGAAATTTAATTTTTTTGTCGGAGAAATAAGAAGAAGAAGAAGAAGAAGAAGAACGCCGGTCTCCGAAGGAGGCCGGCGTGAATAAAGTGTCCGTTCGTTCCACTACTAAAACCAAGTCCACCAGACAGGGAATTAGTGAGCTGGAACTACTTCCCCCTTTTGAGGGTAGATACTATGAAACAAGTGGCCAAAAACCACAAACCCAATGAGAAGGCTCCAAAAAGAGGGGGAGGAAAACAAAAAAGTGGGGAGGGAAGAAGGTGGTGAGGGGGGGTGTGTTTACGTGTTGTGGTTTTGAAGGCAAAGTGGAGAAGAGATTTTATGGGGGGTCATGTGTAACGGGGAGGATTTGGTTGTTTTTAATTTTGCGTTTATGTAGGAGGATGGACATAGCATGTTGTATGGCAATGATGTTAATATTATTGAAAGTATTTTTTATTGTGTCAATAGGAATTTTGAAGGTATCTTCCAGGATTTTTATAGATGGTATAAAGGTGGTGGCCCGGGCGCCAGCAGTGATTACAATAAGGGGATCCACATTCCACCCGAGGGCGGTGATGTCGTCAATAAGGGGTTGGTATTTATTGATTTTATTTCCGATTGTTTCCGGGGAGAATCTGTCGTTACAATATGTGAATTCGATGAATTGGATGGTGTAACCTTGGTTTATGTGGTCAAGTGGGGGGTCGTATGGTAGGCCTCTAACGTAGAGTATATCCAGTTTAAGTCTAGCATTACAATGACATCTTTGGGTTACACATGTGCATGGGAGTAGCCATGGTGGCACTGTGTTTTCTTGTGGGTTATTGTTGAAGGTGCCGGCATTCATAAGGATGAAACATCTCGATTTGTTGTGGGTGATAATTAGGGCGTGTATGTGGTGGTTATTACATTTAAGTAGGACATGTAGCCATGTGTCAGGATCCGTGGAAGTGCATATTGGGCACGTTATGGATGGGAATCTTTCCATTCCAAAGAAAAGTTGTTTTCTGGCGTTTCCCATGTATAGTCCGGTGCGGAATTTAATAATGCATGTTATTTGAGAGTCAGTGATGATGGAATTTTTCCAGAAGTTTGTGGAGAGTTCATTATCTATGTCGTTATTATTAGTCCATTTTTCTATGTTGGGGAAGTTGTCTGAAATTGTATCAAGGTTGTTGTATAGGTCTTGTTTTTTGAGGTATTTATTTTGTAGAAGGTTCAATTCTAGGTTTTTTTTGCTCAGGTGGAATAGTAGGTTCTTCATATGCAATTGAGTCTGCTTCGAATATTGCAATGATGTGCGAGTCTGCAAATGGACTTGATTGTGGGTTATCGTTTTGGTACTAGTTTTTGTCCGGTGTGATAATGAGTGTGGATGAGTGATGTGGGTCACTTTTAGCAGCAAGTCTAGCCCAGTGTAGTGCTTGTTGGGCTTCCTCCTCGTTGTGGGGGTGAGCTATATCTTTACCGGCCCATTTATGGTCAAAGGCCTTCCCCAATGAGCCAAATACTTTATCTCTTTCAAAGGGTGAGTAGAATTTTTTTAATTTGGTGGGGCATGTGACGGGGGATGAGAAGTATGATTGTTCGATGTTAAAGGATGAGATTAATGTGTCTAGGATAGGTCTGGGTATTGTGTATTGTGCATTTTTTAGGGGATTTTTTTTTTGGGTGCGGTATTTATATCTTTGGTATAGCCAAATTAGTTCGGTTTCGAATGGTTGGATTATTGGTTCAATATTTGTAGGGATTTGTAGTTTCTTGTTGTATTGATTCCATAGCCATTGGAGTCTATTAGTGGGGATAGTGTGTAAATGTCGGCCATTTGCCTCATATAGATGAGCTTGGTTGTTCTCTATTTTAATTGTGTTTGAGGTTGTGATAATATCGTTTTCGGGATTACATTTCGTTGTATAGATGTTGAGGAGTGGGATGATTATAGGTGGAGTTACGGATCTTGAGTCTTGTATTTGTTCTTGGGGGTGATGGGCTTGAATGATTTCCAAGTAGAATTTTTGTTTTATTTTTTGATAGTATTCTTTTAGTTTTTCAGCGTTATATGTGGAGGTATTGCAGTCGTGTCTTGGAAAGAGGTTTCTTTGAGGGAGCCATTTATTGAAAGTGTAGTTGTTTTGTTGCCATTGGCATAGGTATTTTATATTGGTATTTTGTATTCCGTTGGTGTCTATATGTTGTATATGTTCATGTCATATAAAGTTATTAATAGGGTATGTGGTGGGATTTTTAGTGATGTATGTTGGGGGGCGGGGGTAACGTGGGTATATGGGGGTGGGAGGATGTATTGGTGGTATGGTAGTTCTTGGGAGGATGTATTGGTGGTATGGTAGTTTTTGGGAGGATGTTGTTATCGGTGGTTATAAATGGGTCTTGGAGTGTGTTTGAGTATTGGTGTATGTTATAAGGGATGTCACTTGTGGTTGTAGGTGGATATGTTGGGTGGCAAAAAAGTTGTTTAGCAACTTTTAGGGCGCTTTTGATTAGTTTGGATGGAGTGAAGTGGAAGGTTTTGAAGTCTGTATCATTCGTGATGTGTGTGCCGTTTGGTAGAGTGATTTGTTTTAGTTCAAGGATGTTTTTTGATAGGAGTTTTTGTAATAGTTTTTGGGAGAGTTGGGCGCTAAGTGTGTTGTGGTTTCTTGTTTCTTGTTGCCATATTATTTCTAGTGGTGATTGGTTGTAGAGGAACTTTGGTAGTGTGCTCTTAAGATGAACTTTGGCTATGTGTTTTAATAAGAAAAGTGTACGGGTTATTGGTGATCTTATACAATTCGATTTTTTAATTTTGGATATTTTTTCGGCACCTCCAAATTGGACAAGTATGTATTGAGTTAGTCCGAAGTATATTATCCCGAGCCTTCCTTTGTCATTTAAGGCATTTTGTAATTGTTCCCCTATGCACCTGAGGTAGGCATTTTTTAGAGAGAAAGCTTCGAGTCCAAATAGGTTGTGTGGGAGTTGGGTTAGTGCGTTGGACATGCATTTTGGCATGCCACATATGGTTTTTTTTAAGGCTATTATTTTTTGATCAAGTTTTTTGATAGCTGGCATAGAGTATGGTACAGCGTAGAAGCTGTATGCTATACCTGGGCGTATTACGGTGTCAACCATTTTATTTTTTTGTTTCATGGTAGCCGGGCATGTGGTTAGTTCTTTACATTGATTGATAAGTTTTGAGGTCGTGGTGTGGGTTTGGATTTTCCATTTTAGAGAAGGAACAAGGTTTATACCTAGGTATGTATATGCTTCATTTTGGTGCAGTATAGGGATTGGTTGGCCTCGGTAGTTGATGTTCGAGGCTTGCATTAGAGCTTTAAAAGCAGTTGGATTTGTTTTGGATTTATTTGGGCATCCAGTGGCAGCACATTTTGGGACGCCTACGTCCATACCAGTCCATTTACAGTATCTTTCAATTTTATCAATTTGTGTTTGTAGTGGTTTTATTGTATTGGTTATGATAGCTAAATCATCGGCGTAGGCCGCAGAGTTTATGGTAGTATGCGATGTACCAAAGGTGTATCCATTATTGCCTCGTTCTAACCATCTAAGTAGTGGTTCTAGAAATATGATAAACATGTATGGTCTAAGGGTATCTCCTTGTATAGTGCCTCTATAGATGGGTATAGGCTTAGTCTTTCCAAAGTGCTCGCCTGTGTAGTATGTAGATGTTTGGGAGTAAATGTTTCCGACTAGTGTGGTTGCGTCTTTTGGGTATCCAATGTCCTTCCATATAGCTAATAGTCGAGTGTGGTCAATAGAGCCAAAGGCGTTTTGAAGTCGACATATAGGATATATATCTTGATTTGTGAAGCGTGCGTCTTCAAGTGCTGCTATTATAGTTTGTATTTGTCTGGAGGTGCTTCTTTCTGCTCTAGATCCTTCTTGACTATCGTGTAGGATTCGGAATTTTTCTCCGTATGAGGAAAGAATAGAGGTTAGTGTGCTCGTGTAGAGTTTATATATTGTGTTGGCTAGTGCAATTGGTCTATGATTTGGTAATATTGAAGGGTCTCATTTTTTGTATATTAGGACTGTTGCGTTTTGTTTCCATGAGTTTGGTATTTGTTTTTGTTTATAGCAATGGGAAAAGAAGAGAAAGAGGAGTTTATGAAATCTTGGGGGCATGTTTTTTAGTATTGAGTTCGGTATTCGGTCCGGCCTTGGGGCTTTGTTATTTCTAAGGTTACAGAGGCATGTATCATATATGGCTTTATTAAAGTATGTATGCAATGGTATTTTAGGTTCTCCTCATTTTTCTAATACGAATCCATTGAGGTCATGCCATGGGTATTGGCGTATTGCACATGTGCATTCAGATGAGTGTTGTGGTTGATAGTTGCATGTAGGTACAGTATCATGGGTCTATTATTTTTTGTCTGTTGGTTGAATATTTTGTTTGAAATGTCTTTTGGACTAGTTAGAATGTTATTATTTTGGTCCATGATGCAATCTAGAGGTGGGAAATCGGATTTTTTAAAGACTATTTATTTATCGAAAGACTATCGAAATCTATTTATTTTTTGGGGCTAGTTTCGTACATTTGCCTATATTTTGAGATGGCTTTTTTAATATTGTCTTGAGAGTATTTTGTAGTTATTTTTCGGGCTTGTGTATTGGCATTTTTTGCGATGAGGGCAATATCTTGTAACCATATATCGTGGGGTTGGCCTGTGGAAGGTGGGGCTGGGATTTGGGTGTTTTGCAGGTTCAACAATTCATTACATATGGGGTGGTTATGCCATTGTGGGTTATTTTTTACAATTCTAATAGTTTTTTATATTATATGATATGTACCTAGGTGTTGTTTCCAGATTTTTGAGATTTTGCGGGGTAGGTAACCTCCTTGTTGTGATGTTCGGTTTGTCATTTTTGGTATTGGTGGGGCTTTACAGGTTTTTTCTAAAATGTGGGAGATGTCTAGAGTGTGGCAAGTTTCGTGCCATTGTGTTTGAGATAGTTGGTTATTATTTTCTAGGGTGTTTATTATAGAGTCAATTTGTATAGAGTTTTTTTCAAAAAACATTGTATTAAATTTTTCTAGGTTATCTTTTGGGATGGAGTTTAGTATTCGTGTGTATCATTGGTTGTGGTTATAGGGGTACGATTAATTAGTATGTTGTTTGGTATGTGGAGTTGCATAGGCGAGTGATCAGAGTTGAGAGTAGTTTCTTTGTTTGTGGTAGAGGTGTATTGTGTATTGTTATTTGTATTTATATAAAAGCCATCTATTAAGCTCCAGCCGTTATAGTTGTGTCCACCTTGTCTGGAGTATTGTGTATCAGTGTTGATGTAGGTGAAGTTTAGATTTTCCGTAAAGTGTCGCCATTGATAGTGTGTGGTTTGCGGGGGAGTGATATGGTTTCCATTTTGACGGCCAATTAGAGCTATATCTCTATTGAAGTCTCCACATAGCATGTAGTTGTGGTTTGGGTAATTATTTATTTGGTTTGTAATATTATTTTGTATGTCTATAGTAAATCTGATATCTTCAGGATGGGAGGGCATATACATGTGAAAGATTAACCATGGTTGTAGTGGTTGATTAGCGATTTTAATTATTTGAAGGTAAGGAGATATGTGTATAGGTGTAGGGATTTTTGTAATGTTGCCTGGGAAAGCATATTTTTTGTGAATTAGTGTAAGGAGGCCGCCTCGGCCCGGTGTATATGGTCTACGTTGTTGGATGCATCTCGTTAATGCATGAGTGTTGTTAAAGATGAGTTTATTTTCATGGAATATGTTTTGTATATATTTTGTAGATTTTGTGGCCGATAGTTTTGTTTCTTGTATAGCTATGATGGCTGGGGGTGTGTTAGTATTAGTGATCAGGGTTTGTAAGCTAGGGAGTGCAATATTTAGTGATGAGGCATTCCATGTAATTATGTATGTGTTATCATTGGTTGAGTTAACGCTTTGATTTTGTGGGGGGAGGTGAGGAGGTGGGGGGGGAGGGTGGGTATATTTTGGAATGGGGTCAAAGCATTTTAGTGATTCATTTATAAGGTTGTTAGGGAGGTAGGGAAATTTTTGTTTTATTGTGATGTTTGAAGGAGGTATGTTTTGACTATGTAAAAAGTCGTATAGTTCTTTGTATATGGAGTCCCCGTGTTTTATGATGTTTTGGTTTTCTTCAAGAAATTTTGTATAGGGGTGTGGGATATGAATATGTCTTTCGGGTGGATTTTGTAGGTTTGATAGGGTGTTTAATAAGTTGTTGGTCCATGTGATTATATTTGGGTTTAGTAGGTTTAAAATGCGGTTGCATTCGTCAATGTTAGGGTGTATGGTTACTATAAGAGAATATAATATATGTGTTGGTGGGTGTGTATTTTTTTGTTGGATGTATTGGGCAATATTGGGGTGTGTTGTATTATATATTTGATGTAACAAATGAGTGGGTTTTAAGAGTGGTGCAAATGTTTTAGCTATGTGTGTGTATTCTGGTTGTAGTTTTATGGTGTTTGGTATGAAGTATATTTTGGCATTTTTCTTGTGTGTTGGGGGGTGTCTTTTTAGTATGTTGGGCATGGGTCCCAGGTTGGTTTCTATATCTCCACTTAGTAATAATATGGTTTTGTAGTGAAGAGGTTTAATACGTTGTTTTATTGGTATGCATGTGTATTTTGTGTATTTTTTCATTTGTTTGTTTTTTATTTTAGTATTTTTATATATATACATGTGTATGTTTTTTGTCAGATTTGGATAGTATTTGATGGGGTATTTTGCGCATTGTCTATTAGTTTGTTTAATGTTTGTTGGGTATTTTGTTGGTACATTTGATATTTGTCGTGGTTTTGATTCTATGTTTCTTTTTTTGTTTTGTTTTAAAGGTATGGTGTGATCTTTGTATATTGTGGTTAGTCCGTATGTTTGATATTTTAGTTTTGGTGTGTTTTTTATTTTTGTAAGTATTAGTGTAATGTTATTGAGTGATAATATAAGTTTTTTTGGTATGTGTCTTGTGGTAAAGAGATTGGGTTTGGGGAGGTTATTGTATAGTTTGTATGTGGTTTCTAATTGTTTTTTTGTGGTAGTCGTTATAGTAATATGTTTTTTTTTTTGGTTATTTATATCTGTTGGTATCTTGGTTATTTGTTTTAGTTGTTGGTTTAGAGTAGTATTTCTATTTTCAAATTTTTGGGTTATTTTCCCTATATTCTTTATTTTTATTTTTGTTATCGTTTTGTTAAGTTTTTTTGTTTTTAATATTTTGTTTTTACTTCTAATTTTTTTGGGGTCAGGGTTGTTTTTAATTTTTTGTTTTTTGTTTTTGATGGCTAAATTTTTATTTTTATTTTTATTATTAATTTTGTTGTTAACAATATTATTAGCATATATTTTATGATTTTTAAAATTTCTTTTAAGGAATATGTGGTGTTTTAGGTTTTTAATAATAATAATAATATTTTTTTTACTTTTATTATTATTTTTATTGTTAATAAGTGTTGTAGTATCCATCGCGTTGGGGGTCATAATTAGTTTGACATATTCATGGGGTTTTCGATGGCCTTTAGTTGTCTTCAGTTGGCCTCCTCTTCTGCGTCCATTATTGTTTGGATGAGGTTAGCTCTTAGGCTCTTCATTTCTCCTCTAAGTGTCCTCGTCATCGCTGCTTGTACTGTGTCTACATATAGCCGGGCTTCAAGTACAATCTCTCCTTTCATGATGTTCATTTCTTTCCGGATCTCGTCAATGGTGCTAATTGACCCTTTGTTGACTGCAACTTCTACTACTTTATTGAGATCTTCTTGATTTAGACCTTTGTTTGCCATAGCTACTACCGCATTTGCAACTGCGGTGTTCACATCGTTAAACCCTAGTTTCATCAGTGCCTCTTGAGAAGGAGCATTACTACCATCTTGACTTTTTGGATGGGCAATGAATTCAACATACTTTCCAAATATTTTGACGGTTGTTTTCACATGTTTCTTATACACCGCCGCATTCAAGCATTGGACATTGCAAACACCTACATGTTTACCTTTCTCAAGTTTGAAATACATCCCCACAACATTTCCCTTGCCAAGCACTTCTTTGATCCCTTCTTCAAGTATTTCTATTTTTTTGGTTTTGTTAAGGTTTTTTGCAATTAAAATCAAAGCCTTCTTTTTTGCAATCTCCTCTTCCCCCATTTTCCCTTTGCTTGCAAACTTGGCTCAAATATCTCATTCAAAAAGGCAACTTTATGAACTTTGATTTTTTGGGCCTGATCCGGTGATGGTGTTTTGACCCAAGCAAAATCATGTTCTTTCTTTTTCTGGACATCGGTAATTTCGAAATCAAAACCTCTAGCAAAGCTCTCAACCACAATTTGGTGGTGAAGTTTGAACCACTCTTTTTCCACTAGGTTTTCACCCGTAATTTTGATGGAGAGGAGGTTTGCAAAGGCTAAGGAATCCTATGATTTGCCCACTTTTCCCAAGTGTGAGATCTCTTCATCCAATTTTAGGATGAAGGGTCTTTTCCCTTGCAAAAGACTTTTTCAATCAATTTCAGGGTGTTTGAGGTGGATTTTAATACTTCCACTCCAGTTCGTGTTTTTGTGGTAGCACATGATAGCAATCGGTTCCCCCAACACATCCCCTGTAGGGATGTTCATTTCATTTAGTCTCTCCACAACCATCTCATGAATGCTATCCCTAGGTAGTATTTGGTCACCAATCTCAAAGTGAATGGAGATGTGATAGTCATGGGCAAAGCCATTTTTGTCAACCTCAACTTCACTTGGAAGTTGGGTTAAGTTAAAATGGTTGCCCAATTTTCCGTCCGGTCTTATTGAGGGCCACTCTTCTTGGAGTACATATGGGAAGGAGGGAATTGCTATAAAGTATTCTTCTGCCTCCCCTTTGGTCATTCCCCCTTTCATCAAATCTTCTATTGAGAGAAGAGATACTCTAGGCATGCTAGACTCGAATGCAATAGTATTCATGGACTTGAAACCTAGCCAATATTTTAGTTTAAACAAACTTGTTGCCTTCACTTTCTTGTAGATTGGCGTGGTTTCCATTTCATCATGACTGCGTTTTGGAGGGGGACTTCCTCCACTATGGACTTCAACCAAATCAAGCATGTCTACAACTTTTGATGACGCAAAGAGAGCTTGTGAGCAAGACATGTTGATCCAAAGAAAAAGCCAAGTGGTAGGGTGTTGTTTCAAAGCCGTTACTACCGTTTGACAAGTTTGGAGCTTGCCTTCTTCCCACAACTTACTTTGTGGGCTTGTTGAAGGCAAGTCATCCACATGCAATAACACCAAGACTCTAAGACTTTTAATTAAGCAAGACCGAACCAGACATCGACAGTGAGGTATGCCCTTTAAATTGGGGTCACACCTTGAGTCACCAAAATTTATACAAAGTTGTGAATGCTTACATTTAAAACAACCTTCACAATAGGCTGTTAAGTGGGAAAAGAGAAAAGTGGTACTTACTACGAGTTTGAGTGAGGTGTACGGACCTGGGGCGTCGAGGGACTGCTGAGGGCTTGGGGCTGTCGCTTGCCCAGGGGCTTGGAGTCTCGTCGTAGTGTGCGGCCCTCCCTTGTGTCTAGTCTTCGCGGGTATCTTTTGGGGCTTGGTCTGTTGTCGCCCCGGGAGCTTACTGGTCCTCTCTCTCCTTTGTTGGGTGTTTGTGCGCGTTGCAGGGTCTCCGTTTGTTGCGACTTCTTCTTGCTCCCGGATTGTGGCCTGGGCTCGCCTGTTATGTGTGCCTGTGCGCGTAGCGAGTCCTCCTTGTGTATGCTCGTACACCATGCTTGGTTTTCTTGTCTCGTCTCCTTGCTGCTTCACAGCTTCGGTCCGGATCTGTACGCTTTGGTGAGGTTCTATCTAGTAGTGCAAGTCTGTTGCTACGTTGCTCCTCTGGATCTGTCTGCTTTGGCGGATCTGTATATGCTATTGTCGTCTGCTCGTTTCTGGAAAGAGAGGGAATCTACAGTTAGTAATACTGTTAGGGTATACAAATGTGACAAGAATTTGCAGCGAGAAAGTCACACAGGTGAAAGAGGGGACTGTTGCAGACACTCTGGTGTCGAACGGTGCTGCGTTCGAGGGAGGTAGTCTTCTCCGTCCTTGCGGCTGATCTCCACTTCGATCGGGATGTAGGAGCGTCTGTGTCCAGGGTCTTACGCAGGCTGCCTACCGGGCGTCTGTTCCGGCGTATTGTCTCCTCTACCTTTACAGCGACTGGGGGCAAGGATGCTCTGATGGGGTGTGCAGTTGCACTTGTAGGGAGTGGGGATGCGGTGAGGGGCACAAATGAAAGAGGATTCGATCTAGAGGTAAGGGTGGATTTTGTACCTTTTTTCTTGGTAGGGTTCGGTGGATGTCTTGATTGGTGATGTATGATTACCCTGTTGTCGTTGAAGTCGATTAGGTTTTCCTTCTATGATCTGCTTTGGGAGTTGTCCAATTGAGATTTGGTGTGGCGGCTTCTTGATCTTTTCTTGGAGTATTTTCTTGTTATGGGTGGCGATTAGGGTTTCTTGGTGGCCGTTGGTGGGATCTCTATTGGAGGCGTTGTTTCGTGTAGCCGCTGGTCTTTTTGGTGCATCTCCATGCTAAGTCTTCACTTGATGTTGTGACTGGGTCCTGAAAATTCACAGCACGTTTTAGTACAAGTTTTGGGTGATGTGGACTTACCTGCATTCATCGCGTCTTGTTATTTTCCTTCAGTGTTTTGATCTTTTGCTTATGTCCCTTGTTCAACCTTTGTTGTTTTCCTCTTTTCTTCGTATCAACATGTTGTGATTCTTCCTTTTTCCTGTATCTTGCATCTACCATCAAATTAAATGCATGGTGGGGAGCTAGGTAGGGTTGAGGGATACTTACCTGGAGGGCGACGTTTTTATTTGTGAGGTCTTCGGTCTTCTTGTATTTGCTTTTTTTTTTGTTGTTGACGTCCCTTTCGCCTTGCAGATCTTGTGCTGAGAGTTTTTGTTGGAGTATCTTGTCTTGAGTTCCTTTGGGGGGGGCTTCTACAGCTAGGTCGTGAGTTGTTGGTGCTGTGGTCTATCATGAGGGTGGGATGTTGATCTTGTTTTCTTGTATGATCCTTCTCAGATCCTTCTGTGTACACATGGATTACATACAAGATGCAGTAAGTGGTTAGATTGAGGTTTAGTGTTCTTACCTTTTTTGTTGTTTGTTGCAGGGCATGGGATTTCTGTTGCCTGCAGGGCGGATCTTGGCGCAACTTTGTCATGGAAGATGTCGATGGGGAGTTCTCGGCGCTTGCTCTTTCGGCGTGGTTTAGGATAGTTGAGAGTTGGTGAGGGCAGGCGAGGTCATGGAGAGCAGGTTCTGAGTATGCTTGGCGATCCTATTGATGGTGATTGGTTTTCCTGCGCTTCACGCATGCTGTTGTGTCTTGTCCGCGAGTGAGTGGCTCGCGGTTCGCATATGTTGTTGGGTCCTTCTTATGACTGGGCCTCTTGCTCTTCCAATGTATCGTCAGGTGTTGTTGACGACTTTGCTGCTTACGCTTTTCTGGTGATGTTGGGTTCCTCGAGCTATGAGTGTCTGCGCAGGCACCATCATTTCTCTGGTCTATCGAGCTCCTTCGAGCTGTGAGTGTCTGTGCAGTCGCAGGCTTTGTTCCTGATTGGGCCCTCGTCTTTCGGGAGAGGTATATTACATTTGTATATTCGGCTCGTCGTAGGAGAGTGTCTTCTATGAAGACTGCTTGATTGCGCGGACTAGGGCTAGACTTAGTGGCTTGGCTGCAGTCAGATCCATATAACTCTGTTTTGTACCCCTGTAATCTATCATGTGGAGCTATGCGGCATATATGCATTTCAAAAACATAAGTCATAGGCAAAATGATAGACAAGAGAGGTAGTAACTTAGCTGAGACGGTTGTTTGATGGTGAGGTGCCGTGTGTGTCCTTTGCATGTTGTTGTTGTGCATCGTCTAATGTGTCGTGAGGCTTGCAGAGGCTTTTTGGCATTGATGTTTCTAGTTTTTCCCCACACTAGATCTAGATCTAAAAGATGACATTGTGCAAGTTTGAGTTGGATCTAGCAGATTGTGGCCCAATACAAGGTGCTCGCCTCAGATTTCCCTTACCACCACTTACTAGATCCAAAACATCTCCTTGTGCAATCCATAATGTAGATCCAGATCTAGGACCCCTCTCCAACACTAATGCTACTAGAAACATCGGTGATCACTAAGCAACCATGCACGGGGTTGGTGGTGAGGCCGAGCAACTCTCGCCACAAACATGGAGCAGAAGTGACTACCACCAAAAAACCTCTCCTCACCTGGTTTTGCGGAGCTACTCCTGAGCCATTCCTACAATCCTCTAGAAAAGTCGTCGGAGAAATAGTCAAGGTAATATAGCATCATTTATACATAAAAACTGAACGACCCTAAACGCCTTCACAAAAACTACAATTTCAACAGGTCCTCTATTGCAATTCTTTGCAGTCTCCGGTTTGAATCCTAGAACAATAAAGGGCCGCAATGGCAAGATGAGTTTGAATTGTAGTTTTGTAGATTTTCATAGTCTCTCATGTTTGAAATGGACCCATTTTTTAAAGCAAGTTTATTACAAACCTATCAATGTTTCAATCCAAAAATTGAAACAATTTCCACATGGCATTCACATGGCAAATAATTGGTGTAATGTAGCATATTTTTTACATATAACTTAAAAACTAGCCCCTTCATATATACTAAATCCTTAACCCTAAACCTAAGGGTGCTCTTTGCCATCTCCGATTTCGAATCTAGTTTTACTTTTTCAAATATATCTTCAATCCAAATACAATTTAACATTAAGTATAAGATATAGAATAAATCATAAACATTTAAAATGCTTTTAGGTTGATGAATGATGTTCAAAAAATATTGGATGAATCTTCTTTTAATCAATTTCAACTCTAAACTTGTAAGTGTTGTAATTCTAACTCTTAAACACTTCTCACGCGGCATTTATTTGTAGTAAACAAATTAATCATAGAATAGAACTTACTTAATTGTTATGAAAATGTGATTTATCTAAATATTAAATATAGAAGGAAAAGAAATCTTAATGCATATTCAAAAACAAGAAAAGATAATCCAGATTTCAAATGTGGATATAGGCTCTACTTCTGCAAAAGTTCCACGGAAATAGGCAATATGACACCAAATTTTCTACGGATATTGGGTACTCTGGAGCCTAATTTCCGCGGTTAATCATCCAGTTTCTACAAAAGCAGGGCTAGAAATTTCCGACAATTCATCGCTCACGTCCCACCGCTCATCGAGCATTGCTCACCGCTCACAACCTAGCATTCTTGAGACTATGAATACGCGGTGTCAATTTGGTGCAGATGCCAACACCATTGTTGCGCTTGCCAAGGACTTCTTCACACCCGAGATGACTAAGTTGTCATTCTAGCCTTCTTGCAAAAATGCGGAAACAAAGATTGCATTTAAGGGAATGAGTCTTTCTCCCGAGTATCTCTGTTATTTCCGAGTACCAAGGAGACCAAGGCTTTGTAGCCATTTCAAAGGATCAAATATCTTCCAATGAATGAATGTGATATGCGGTATGAGGAAAATAAGGTGTCATACGTTTCTAAAGAAACTCCGACACCTCCAACTTCCAAACTCAATAATTACCAAGCAATGGATGCAAAGTGCAGCTCAAAGCCCTTGGGAAATGAAAGTTTAGAAGTGAGCCTAGGTGTCCTTTGCTGTCCTCTTTATACCCATGGGCCATGGAAACCAAAAATAATCCTTGCCACTGAAAAGTTAGTGACCGTTGCAAGATCGGAAGAGGGGCGGACGGCCACGAGCCGTTTGCAAGGCGGTCGGCCGGGTGGATGGATTGTCGGCGACCGCCCTTTCAAGTTTCACCTAAGGATGAATTACCCTAAAATCCTAAATGTCATAGGAGGTCCTTGGGTAGCGGAAGACGTCCCCAGCCTGGACGTCCGGACGTCGAGGACGTCCAGCGCCCTGACAACTCATGTTTCAATGAGCAATTTTCAATTACAAACTTAGATATATATAGGATATAATATTTTTCTGGGTTATTAATAGTAAAAAAAATCACATGAATCAATAGATTTTAAATATAGATGTGATAGTTATCCAATATTCAAAATTAATAAATATATATTGCAAGATATACATGAGAGGAAATGAAGTTTAGAGTCTTACATTTGGCCTTTTAGAGTGGCCATGTTGATTTTTTTTCTTTGATATTTTACGAGAAAATTAAATAGGAACCTAATGTTTTCAAAGATTTTGGATAAATAGTATCTAGGCTATGGATTAGGACATTTACTTTGTTAGTGGCTCCTTGTTTCCATCCTTGTATCAAAATATGAAGTTTTAGCACCCATTTTTTCATTTTATTTTTTAATATTAATTATATTGGTCCTCTAATCTCACTTTTCCATCAAAGGTGAAATATTGAAACACATTACGCCATTGTATTCAAAATGCCCCAATTAGAATGGAAGTCCTAAAAATTCTTAAATTTAGAAGGTTTCATCATAGGCTAATTAGGATTTCCTCTTGCAAACATTCGCTTTGTTTGAGCATCTTTTGGCAAAATAGATTTCACCAATGGTCTTAAAATATCCACATATACAAGAAAAAGTTGTCCCCCATTCCATTTGACTTTGTGATGCTTTAAAGATAATTTGGGGCCTTAATCATCGTATCAATATTTAAATTAGTCATATTTTCTACCGTTGATTCTTCTAAGAACTTATAACCAAGATAATGCTATTATAAAACATACAATACTTATTTTTAAGGATATTAGAATAAATCTCAATTTTCACTATTTTCTAAGCTTTTCCAAACTATGAATATTCCTTTTTAAACTCTCTAAATGGCATCCAAACATATCCAAAAAAAATTGCCTCTACAAAGCATCTAATTTTTTTTGTAATTTTTGTTTCTTTCTTTAAATAAAAAATTATTTGATTCTTCAAATACTATTTGAAATCTTTGTTTTTTAATTATAACAACTTTTGCTAGTAAGTGGTACATGTGGATATTCCCATCTAAGTACTGACTCCACCTCCAAATGCTCTAGGAAATGCACTAGGAAATCAAAGGCTGGCAGAGGAATAACCCCCGCCAAGGTTGCTTGCATTGTTCAAGCCAACGCAACATGGCCTCCATGCCCAAAATTTCATCCACAAGGGAAATGTCCTTCTACCTGGAGTCCCCACCGTAGGAACTTTCTTTTCTTTGGGTTGATCGGTGGAAGCCGTGACATGGACAGCCGCACTCTTCTTAAGCACAATCACCAATTCCATATGGTGGCACCAGTAATCATGAACTGGGCGTAAGTATGCCTCGTGCGGTGTAATCCACCTCTTGTACGTCTGAACAACCTCCAATGACAAGTGATGTGGCAATAAATCAAAGGCGTACCAATCGTTAAATGACAGTGTCCGTTGGGGCTTTTTTGTCATCCATGTCTCGAATACAACCTCCATTCAAGCAAAGAGCGGTCCTCGACCCGTTCCAAAAAACAACTTGCACGACATGATGGTGATCGTTCTCCATGTCGTCAAACGTGCCCACACTCCAAACCCAAAGCCTATGATTGATATCCAACGTCAAAATAGGCTCAAAAGCCTCGTCAATATCCAACCTTGGCCCAAGGTCTATGGTAGACGCACTCTCCGGGTAATTTGGTGAAGAAGAGCAGTAGTACCAAGTCCTGGTACTCACCATAAATAAAACCCCCCGGAAACTATCTACGACAACTATATAAATGGTAAGGGTAAAACCTGCATGTGCAAAATCACAAGACTATGCAATTGACCAATCATCACCTCTAGTAATCACAATTCCAACGACCACCCCACAAAATGGCCATGCTAATCATCACTCGAGCTTTGCTCCTACAATATGCCTATTACAAACTAGTGACAACGAACAACGGGGTCACTAGAAAACTCTGGCAACAAAAGCCCGCAACACGGAGGAGGTACCATAAATAGAATTTAGAAAATTCACTTTGGATCCTCTCCTCCAACCACGTAAAAGCACGAAAAGACAAGGTGGCAAGAGCCACTAGCATGCGCCTGCAGTGGATGGTCACAAAAGCCTCAAACACGTGCATCAACTTAAGAGAAACACTAAAAGTGTTTTCCCCTCCTAAGTCCCACAACTTGAAATTTAGGAAAATAGTAAAATACTTCAAAATTGATCTTGACAAATACTATTCAGCCATGAAAATAGTCATTCAGGGCTGAAAATCAATTTCCAATGTCAATCCAAAAATTTAAATGGATTCCATGGCCAAATTCATTCGAAACAAGGACAAATTTTGCCTTATATAGAGTTGCGGTGTTGCCACAAACAAAATTCAAAGTTGGGGTCGTTTTTTTAATAATAAATTTGAGATCCTCATAAAAATGTGGCTTTTAAAAATTTCTAACAATTAAAATTTTCCTTTTCCATTAACTAAGTACTACCGATATGAGTTGAAATGAAAATCATCATTTTTACAAAAGTTGGAAAATTTAAGTTTCCATTTGAGGGACTTGAACAATTTCAGCTGACGGATTTACAATTTGGCACGCAACTAGGAGCCAGAGCAATTGCGCATCTTCTACCGCATTTGAGGTTGTTGCTATCAAGTGATGGATGAAAATTGCATAGATGAAGTTCCAGAGTAGATGAAGCCTTGTAGTGGATGAATTTTGTCTTAGATTAAAAAACCGTACAAGAGGAAATCTTACAGAGGGATGAAATTTTGGACAAGGATGCTGCCAATTTGCATTCAACCCCAAAAACTAGTGTAGGAGTTGCAAAATTTGTTCGTTAGAATGCGGAGCCTTTACTACATATTAACCATCACTTACAAGCAAAGACAATCAACATAGGTTTAGTAGTATGGAACTACTCCCCCCTCTCGAGGATAGACACTATGTAACTTGTAACCTGTAATTAGTAACTAGTAACCAGAGACCATGGACCAAGAAGAGCCACATGGCTCAGTTCTAGGATATGATTTTGTAGAGGTCAATCATATGTTTCTTAGAGGGTTTTTTTTAAAATATATTTTCACGGGCTACTATTTAGTTTGTGGAGAGGTTGGTTATTTTCAGTTTTTCATTTGTGTATGAACATGGACATTGCTTGTTGGATAGCAATGGTGTTAATTGTTGTGAATGTCCTTTTAATTGGGTTAGTGGTCATATTGAATGTTTTTTTGAGGCTTTTATAGAGGGGATAAAGGTAGTAGTTCTAACTCCGGCGGTGATGACAATAAAGGGGTCAACGTGCCATTCAAGAGCTGTGATGTCATTAGTAAGTGGTTGGTGTTTATTAAAAAAAAAATCGATAACTTATGGGGAAAATCTATCATTGCAGTATTTGAATATTTGATGAATTGGATAGTAAGGTTTGTGTTAATGTGGTCCGGTGGGAGGTCTTTATATGGTAGTCCTTTGATACATAGTATGTCTAGTTTGAATCTAGCATTACAGTGACATCTTTAGGTTTCACATGTGCATGGAAGTAGCCATGAAGGGAGTGTATTTTCTTGTGGTGTGTTGTTGAAGGTTCCGGCATTCATAAGTATGAAGCATCGTGATTTATTAGAAGATATTATTAGTTTACGGATTTTCCATACCGTTTTATTGTGACTTTTGACGATTACAAAGTGTATATTGAGGTTCTAGCATTTGAGGAGTACATGTAGCCATGTGTCTGGATCCGTGGATGTGCATATTGGGCATGTTATGGATGGAAATCTTTTGATACCGAAGAAGAGTTGTTTGCGGGCATTTCCCATGTATTGTCTCATATGAAATTTGATAATACATGTTTTTTGTAAGTTTGAAATTGTGGGATTTTCCCAAAAATTTGTAGAGAGTTCATTGTCAATGTCCTTATTACCGATCCATTTGTCGATGTTAGGAAACTATTTGAGATTATGTCGAGGTTGTTAATTAAATCTTGTTTTTTGAGGTATCTATCTAAAAATTTGATGGGGCCTTTGTCCGATGCGTCTTCCATAGAAGGCCAGCTTTCTCTTTGGAGGTAGTATGAGGTACCGTGGGCATGTTCATTTGGGTGTTTGACCTTGTGAGCAAAATAAACTTCCCCCAAATAGGAGATTCAATTTGAACACAAGGCCCTAACTTTAAGGATTCAACCCTTGCACAATCAATGCTCAAAAATGTATACATAGAAGAATCACGAGGGTCTTTAGGTACTTGATTGTTTTGCTTAGGACTATTCCCTTTTTCTTTTTATCGTTCTTGTAGCCTTCCTTCTCTTCTTTTCTTTATCTTTTTTTTTCTTTAACTTACTCTTATATTTTTATTTTTATTTTCTTTTATGTTTTTTTTAATTCCTTTTTAATCTCTCTCTCCTTGAATCTTTGATTAAGCTTGGCTGATTAGAACTGAATTCTGCACTTGCCTCATGGCCCAACTTCAATAGCTCATATCTTTTGACTTAGGACCCCAAATTCCAATTTTTTTCCTCCTACAGTGATTAGAAGTTCATTATCAAATTCGTGTTCTTAACAAAAGGACTCTCAAAACATTCATTGGACCTTGGTAATTTCAACATACAGACGGACAGTAGTGATCCAGCCACGCAACACACATTCACAACCGTCCAGGCACATCCACATGCACTCATCCAACCATTCATGAGCTAGTTACTAAGTGGTCAGTTATCATGCAATGGCAAGATTCATGCCTAGATTCAAGGGAAACCTAATTTTTTGCAAAAAAATTGGCAGCGCTTCCGCACGGAAGTTAAGACCGGAAATCTTTTACCACTAATACATGCAAGGATTTACAACGCAACTTTAGCATTGATCAAGACGAGAGTTCGATAAGATTGGGAGAGGGGAAGCTCCCTGATTGGAAGCCAAGTAACCTCGCAGCTAATCTCTCAGCCTGGTCGCCCACTTTTGCTCGCGGTTCAACTCTCCTCAGCGCTCTCTCAGTGCTCCTCGTCTTCACGACTCCTCAGCGCTCTCTCCGTGCTCCTTGCCTTCACGGCTCCTGAGCACTCTCTTGGCGCTCCTCGCCTTCACGGCTCCTCAGTGCTTTCTCGGCGCTCCTCGCCTTCACGGCTCCTTAACGCAAATCAGCCACCGCCATCGCTCCTTCCACACCGAGAGCCTTCTAATTGCGCGCCTCAGAGATTTGCTACTCGATTGCAGCTTCACTCCGTTCCGTGCTTCCACAACCTCGATTCTCCGGCAGCCGCAGCCGCACAACTGATTCGAACCGGGCTTCCGCTCTCTTCTCTCGGGGTCCTTCCCCTCTCCTACCCTCTCTACACACAACTCTCTTTTCTGCGTCGGTAGGACTCCCCAGCTTGCAGACACTCCTTCCGGGCTCTTCCCCCTTGTTCCTCCAGAGAGAGAGTGTCCCCCTCGCAGCCAGCTCCCTGAGAGCTTTGTTCCCCTCGTTGGGCGCCTCCATAGCCGCCTTTAAGCCTAACCTAATTCTAATTTCCCCCTTACCCCCTTTTAGCCATAGCTAAGGAGGTGCTTCCAAAATTCAACGGCTAACCTCACATTAAATTAAGCTTTTGCCACAAGACAAGCACATGGGCTTCAAATAATTGAGGCCACTTTTCCAATTGTAATTGTTTAAACTCTACCTAATTTTCCCTAATTTGCATGCACCATTTACATGTGCCTACTTTAACTAATTAAATGGTGGTTGCCCATGGCTTTTACTTCAAGCTCTTCCATTTTTTTTTAACCATTTTTATTTTACTTAATTCTAAAGGCTTCCCTTCTTTTATATTTTTTCCTTTTCTTTTCACTCAACCCTTTTCCTTGTGTTTAAAACACATGGGTTGAGAGTGGTTCTTTTAATTATAGGGCCCCTCCTTTTTAACGTTTTTATTTTTTGGTTAACTACATAAAATTCTAAATTGAAAAAATACTACTTCTAAATTGGAAAATAACAATTTAAAAGGCTACTTGGCCAATTTATCCATAAAAAGTGGTTTAGACTTAACATCTTGCTTAAATTACTATTTTTTATTGTTAAGAATTGACTTTTTGTCCCAATTGCCACTGTGAGCTGTTTTTGGGGCTCATAGACCTTTCTATGGAATTTATCTAGTCCCTCTTTGGCTAGTTTGTCCACTTGCTCGTTTCCTTCTATGTTGACATGTGCTCTAACTTTATGGAGGGTTGTGATTTGTGTGCAATTTTGTAGCATTTGAACCATGGATGTTAGTATGGCTTGGTCGGGGTGATTATTGTGTAAGGTAGGGTGTGTTATTTGTGTGTTTAATAGATATAGTACATTTATACAATTTGTAAAGATGTGTGCGGGTTTGTTAGCATATAGTGTGGTGATAATTTGGAGGGTTTTATGGAGGGCCATCATTTCCGCTATGAGGATATTTTGAAGTTGATGTAGTCTTTTGGATATTTTTATTTCTTTGGATGAGTTGTACATACCATATCCAGCTTTTTTTTTATGCCAATGACCCAAACTGGCTTCTATTGGTTCTTTGAAGGAGCCATCTGTATAGTAACTATATGTGGGGTCAATTTTTAAGGAGGTATGGTTTTGATATGTGGAGAGAGGGGTGGTGTTATGAGATAGGTTTGTGTTGTGTTGGTATATCAAAGCTAGGAATGTATTTTGTTACGGTATTGGTTCCATAACCATTAGAGTTTAGTGACGGGAATAGTGATTAGGTATCTCCCATTGTCTTCATATGTATGTGTCAGGTCTTCATTGATTTTGATTGTATTGTTTGATGTGAGAATGCCTTTTTTCAGGGTTGCATTTGGTTGAATGTATATTTAGTAGGGGGATGTTTATAGGTGGGGTAATTGCTCTTGAGTCTTGAAAGGATAAGTAGATACATATCATTAACATTAAAGATTTACTTCATAAGTTATTTAATTTTGTGATAAACTCATAAAATTTTATAATAAAACTAAATTCATGAACTTCAAGTATAGTAAAAATGAAAGAACAAACATCAAGTATAACGAAAACAAAAATCACAAGTAGTGAAAATTTGTTTCCCCCTAGGATAAGCTTACCTTTAATTGACTGGAGAGTCTATTCACTTTCTTTTAAAGTACAAAGTAGCAACAAATTTTTTAGTTCTAAATTATTTCCTAATTGTTATTTTTCTATTATCAAGATTTTTGTCTTTTTTGGGATTATTTTTTAATTTCCTTATTATAATTCTTAGTTACATTTCACTAATTGTTCAATAGAAATAAAATCACATTTTGGATATTTTTTTAATTTAATTTAAATTAAAATCAAAAAATAATAAACCAACATATTAGGGAAATGTTATTCATGAATAAATTGTTAAAAATAAAAATGAGAATAAAATCATAAGCATTAAGTATGGTATAGAAAAATCTGACAAACATCAAATTTATCTAAAAAAAATATGACAAGATAAAATATGGTGAAAATGAAAGCTACAAGCATTGAATGTGAAGCCGTCAAAAAAGACAACCTTCCAACCACCACGTGCATCACAATGAAAGCAACAACAATTCATCAAAACTTAGAAGGCGACCATCAATGCAATATAATGCATATCATCAATATCTATAAATCTAAGGTAGTTCAAGTAATAATTATAAAAATTAATAGAGATTCTTATAAAAAATACAAATGTTAGATCCCACATTTGAAAATTTTCATAGAATATAGTTTCCAACAAAAAAAAAACAATACAACCATTTAAATTGGGATTTAAATTGTTTGGACTTCAAAAGATCAAAGTGGTCCAATGGAAGTAGTACCTCAAGCTATCGTTTTTAATCAATTTGACAAGTTTGTGCCCTTGCATGTGTTATATGTGTAAAATTACACATATATCACCCTGATAATGCATGGAAATCACTTAGACAAATCTCTTGAAATTTCTAAAAAATTTGGACATTCTCCATTTCAAATTGATAATGTACAAAATTGACCATTGCATATGGTACTTTGTATACTCGTTATTTACTTTAGATATGCATCATTTACTTTATATACCTGGAGTAGTATACTATATAGTTTTATTCAAATAAATTTAATATGTCATGATAGGCTATATACATTTTTCTAAATTGACATGTAAGAAAAAATCATGATTTTAAGAATTCTATGTGTAGCACTTACTTCTCTATTTTTGGTACATAGTAGTATGTTCAAATTCAATACGTTTTCTACTATGAGCCAAATTCTTAATCAAAGGATAGATCCAAAGGACTCCTCTGAAGGGCACATACAAAGAATTTCTTCAAACGGTAGATTTGATTCAAATAACACATCCAAAGGCCAAAGTAATTCCTCCAAAAGGCTTTAATGCAAAGGATATCTTTCTAAGTTTCACCTAGGTACTCCACCTAACGTGTATTGGACCATTTTTTATTATAATAAACTAGTGAAACTCTTGTCATAACCGACGGGCCAAGAGCAATCTTTAGTTAAGCAAATGTAAGTAGATGAAAACTTTAAATTTTGGATAAGGAACTGTCTGCAGCGTACTGAGAAAAAATGCCAAAGGCTCTCCGTAATCAAAATAATCCATGGTACCAACGTACAATTAATCTCCTGCCATTATATAATCCATTTGATGTATACAAATTGTGGAGAAGCTCATGGGTGTTTTTATCATTTACTATATATCCATTATTTACTTTAGATACTCCATACTTACTTCATATACCCCGTACTTTCATCCAAATAAATTTTATATTTAGCAATCATTATTCTTGAATTGTATGTGTAGCACTTATTTTTTATATTTGGTGGATAGTAGTATTTTTAAAAAATAAATTAATATCATATGCAAATTCTAATGAAAACGCACATTCAAAGGATTCCTCCAAAGGACACATATGGAGGATCCTTTCAAAGGGCACATCCAAAGAACGAAGTGATTCCTTCAAAAGGCTTTGTCATCCCGAAATGTGCCAAGAACCGGCCAATGAAAGTTGTTTGTTGCGGAACTAGCGGATGTTCTAGATAGATTGTTTTTTGTTATAGATATGGAAAATGAATTCACAACGGTGAATGATCACAACGGTGAATGATGTGGAAACTTCAAGAGATATGACTAGTCATTCCCATGTAATGCCTAGGTGATATCCATTGTGTTTGAACCATTGCAAAAAGGAAAAATGATTACTTCGGTAGCTAAGTGACCACTCGGATGGTAGATGTAAGGTCACATTTCAAGTGCATGAAAAGAAACCACAACTTCACAAACAATAACCAACCATTGATATCATTAAGGAAAAAGATAATCTCAAACCTTAATTAAACAAATTACTAGGGTCTCAAATTACTCAAAAACCAACTTGTATTAAAAAAATTACAATCATGGCAAAAAGCCATAGACATCCAGTACAAACGAGCCATAATGACAACTATCAATGACACTCAAGATGAGAGTTGCTAAAATCATTCAAAAGTTGCATATTAGGTCAAAAACATAAATGGTTGTAGAAGAAGTCCAAAATAGAAAAGGTTGTAGAGGAAGTTTCAAATTCTATGAAAGGTTACCTTCCAAGCACAACTAAAAAGTGCAATAATGAAAACCACAACAACCTCTCAATCAACATTCACCCATATACAAATGGCCAAATAAGTAGATATGTATCATTATCTTGAAAGATACTATCAATAGACTAGTGGAACCCCCGTTCTAACCGACGGGCCATGGGCAATCTTGAGTTAAACAAATGTATGTAGATAAAAACTTTAAATTTTGGATTAGATCAAATCTAAATCCTAATGAAAGGACACATTCAAAGGATTCCTCTAAAAGGTACATTCAAAGGATTCCTTCAAAGGGCACATTCAATGGATTCCTCCAAAGGGCACATTCAATGGATTCCTCCAAAGGGCATATGCAATGAAATTGTGGATCTGTTTTGTAGTGTTCATTCATTTGACGCTCCATTTTCATCGACGTGTTCATCCAAAAGGATCGTCCTTCATCGTGTATTCTTTTATAGATATAGATTAGAAATACTTCAAAACTACATGGTGCTTAAAGTTCCTTTAAATGCCAAAATATAGAAAAATTAAATTTACATAAATATTTTAAAGCAATAGATATAAAATAAAACAAAATTTTATATGGACAAACACCAAATATGACAATAAATCAAAGTTACAAAAACCACCAAACGTTACATGAAGCTCACAAAAATAAAGGATACACAAGGGATAGAGCATTTAATGAAAGGCCACCTTTTAACCACAACAAAGAAAGTTGCAAAAATTCCATAAACAACAACCATCTATTTTGAGGCAAACATTGATGGTTCATATCATAAAGAAGAAGAAATTCTTAATAATTTATCAAAACAACATAATTGATTTATTTCACAACAACAACAAAAAGTCTTAGACATTGATTAAGGTCAATATCTATAATGACAAATTGTTGATAGATGAAATCAACAAAAACTTAACAAACTATCATACAAGAGGTATGAAAGGCCATAGAATGAGCCAAAAGGACATTTTTCAACTCCAACAACAAAGAAAACCATAACAATCCTATAAACAGCAATCGCCCATACACAACAAAGTAAATAAACAACACTAACAAAGAAATTAACCAAAAGAACCAAGGTAATAAAATTGTAGAGAAATCATTTAAAAAAATCTCGATGTAGCCGATGAAGTGATAGATGAGTCAAAGTAATTATGTCAAGCATCAAGTAACATGGTTATAATCCAAAGTCACAAGAAAAACATGGGAGTAAGATGGACATCCAAGACAACAACCCTCCAACATATACACACCAATCAAAGCAAAAGACAAAAAATCCATCCATCCACATGGATGAAGACCATCTATCCATCAATGTAGAAGTTACAAGCATTGAATGTGAAGCCGTCAAAAAAGACAACCTTCCAACTACCACATGCACGACAGTGAAAGCAACAATAATTCATTGAAAGGCAACCATCAATGCACTCAATATCTGTAAATCTAAGGTAGTTTAAGTGATAATTAAAAATATTTATCAATATTCTAACTAAAAAACAAATGTTGGATCTCACATTCTGAAGTTTGAATAGAAAATAATCTTCAATAAACAAAATTGTTCAACAGTTTTAGTTGGGATTTGAATAGTTTGGACTTTGAAAGGTCAAAGTGGTCCAAACGCAATTAGTACCTCAATCTATCTATTTTGATCAATTTGACAAGTTCACGCCCATGCATTTGTTCATCATTATTACTATTAAAAAGCCTCAATAGTAGCAGTAGATACAATTGATAAAACATTTTAAAGTATGGCCACTTTTTTTAGGAAACCATTAAGTATGATGAAAAATGAAATCCACCAAACTCCATAGACATTTCACAAAAGGTCACATTACGTTAAAAGGTTTTATAAAAAGTCAAAACTAGATGAAAGGTCGCATTTAAAGTGCATGGAAGGAAACCACAACTTTACAAACAACAACCATCCTTTGATATCATTAGCGAAGAAGATAACCTAAAAAATTTATCAATCTTCCACGGCTCTTACATTGCTTAAAAAAGAACTTCCATAGAGAAAAAGAAAAATATCATAATCATGGCAAAGGGCCAGAAACATCCCGCCAAAATTATACTACAGTTGCATAATAGGTCAAAAACATAAAAGGTTGTAGAAGAAGTCCAAGATATAAAAGGTTGTAGAGGAAGTCAATAACTCTATGAAAGGTCACCTTCCAACCACAAAAAAGAAAATTGCAACATTTTCATAAACAACAACCATCCATCTTGGGGCAAACAAATGGTTATATATCGTTAATAAGAAGATAATCACTTAAATTTATCAAAACAACAAATTGAATTTCTTTTACATTATCATTTAATAAGGTAAAAATATGTTTTGATATGACAATATATGAAATCTACAAAAACTCAACAAAATATTATACAGAAGGTATGAAAGGTCCGACAAGAAGCCAAAAGGGCATCTTCTAAGTGCAACAAAGCAAACCGTAACAATCCTATACACAACAACCGTCCGTCCACAACAAACATCACTAACAAAGAAATCAACCTAAAAAAAAACCAAAAAAATTCCCAACCACCCCACTAAGCCATGAATGTAAAAAGTAAGAACGTTAAGCATGAAGGTAGAAATGATAAAAATCCAAGGTCACATGAGAAACATGGGAGTAAGGAGGACATCCAAGAGAACAACCCTCCACCCACCCATCAATGCCAAGACAAAGACTTCATCCATCAACATGGATGAGAATCATCAAAGACAATCCATGAAACCATGAATGTTAAAAAGTAAGAACGTTAAGCATGAAAGTAGAAATGATAAAAATCCAAGGTCACATGAGAAATATGGGAGCAAAGAGGACATCCAAGAGAACAACCCTCCACCCACCCATCAATGCAAAGGCAAAAACTTCATCCATCAACATGGATGAGAATCATCAAAGACAATCCACAAAGCCATGAATGTAAAAAGTAAGAACGTTAAGCATGAAAGTAGAAACGATAAAAATCCAAGGTCACATGAGAAACATGGGAGCAAAGAGGACATCCAAGAGAACAACCCTCCACCCACCCATCAATGCCAAGGCAAAGACTTCATCCATCAACATGGATGAGAATCATCAAAGACAATCCATGGTAGAAGCAATTATTAACAAGGGAGGCGCTAGCTCACCTCCCAACCAAATGCACCACCTTCGCACCGCCTCCTTCATTGTGGGTTCTCTCTTGTGTGCCAAGTCAAGGCTAATGCGCCGGATTCTCAGACATTATGGTGCTACTACTTCATGGGATCCTCAAGCGGTAAACCAAGCTCATTCATCGTCTCTGGAGTGACATGTGATTGTGCAAGCTCTGTCTCTCTCTCTCTGAGAATTCTTCTAGCTTGATTTGGGCTTTTGGAGGAGTGGATTGTGAGATGGGAGGAGCGTGGGAGATTGTTTCCAGCTAGATTTCTGAGGATGAGTTGCGGTTTTCTTGACAATGTGGCTTGTTGTTGTGGAGGTGGAGCTGTGATATTCTTTGTGTGGGTTTGGAAATTGCGACTGGTGGTGGTTGTTTTGCTAGTGGAGTTTGGAATTGGATTTTTCAGTTGTGGTGCGGGGTTTTTTTTTCTGGTTTTGGACTGAATTTAGCTAGGATTTAGCAGGAATTGCGTGTAAGGAGTGTTGGGAGTTGCGTGAGAGTGTGAGTGTTTGTTCACGGTGCAAGTGCGTTGACCGAGCATGGTGTCGGTGATGGTGGTGGGAACTGGAGTGAGTTCGTGGCTCATGTGTGGTTGACCAGTAGAGGACCAGCTCGCATTGGGTTGCTGAGTTTATTGTCCCCGATGATGCCGACAAATGGGAAGTCTGGTTTTGTTCCAGGTCTCGAATCTTGTTGATTCTTTCGGGTAGGGTTTTGTCGACGAGTTGGCTAGCCTTTGATTCACCAAGCCTCTGATTTCTTAGGGTTTATGTTGTACAGTTTGATTCTAAAAGCAGCAAGTACTTTATTCCGGCAACCGACTTGAATTGGGATCTTGTTGACCTTTTCTGTTTCTTGATGCAGGAAATGAAATGATCGAGGATGAAGTGATCGAGGACGCCCAGGTGAGGGTTATTCAATGTATACTAGTAGAGTAGGAACTCCAGTGCCATCATTCCTGTTATCTTTAGCTTCAGATCCTGCTTTTCTAAGAACATCTAAGGAAGAATAAGAGGTACTCCTTAGTTTTTTGTTTAGCTTCAGAGAAGCTCAATTTTTTTAGTTTTTTTTTTCTTCTCTGAATCAGATATATAATAGTAGGTCGAGAGTATGTTTGTTATTTATATATTCACAAAGTGAGCTGCTTTTGTTATTTAGGTCCTAGCCAATAATTGGAGGGCATCTTTCAATGCTGTTTTGTAAAGAATGGGTTTATTTCTGAGCTGCTAAAATGTGCCCACGTCACAAAAATCTGACATGCGTGACGATCATGTGAAAGAACTGCACTTTAAATTACGCTCACATCCTCTTCTCCTCAAGCATAACCTCCTTGATCTCAGCCATTATTCTCAGCATGCATAGAAACAGTTTCTGCTTCGTCTTAACCTAATGTTCGTTAGTTCTTAGTCGATTCCTCTCTTTTCTGATTCTCGGCGTGTTTTGTAGGCCACGGTGCTGATGAGAATAGAGCCATGGAGCTCGTTGTGAAAGCAGCAAGGATATGTGATGCAAGCGCTAGATGTCTATCCTACAGGTATAACATTCTTCGTAATGGACATGATCGACGTAAACTGGGTTCAATTCCGCTGCTGTGAACATTTCCCCTCCCTCTTCTCATGCCCATGAGTTGGCGAACGGTGCAGGTGACTCCTTGGTAGATTTAGCAGTAATCGAGGGATTTGAACAGTATGACAATTGAGTACCGAAGGCAGTCGATATCCGGGAGGACCCAGACCCACAAGTGGGTGCAGGGAAACGGACCGGCGGAGCATGGAGCTGCTGAAGTGGATCATGGTTGCAAAGAAGTGAGCGAGTACAAAGAAGTCTTCACAACAAGTAGCGAAGTGAATCTGGCTACCACCTCCGATGCCCAGCAGCAGCAGGAAGATTTGATGATTACAAGCGCAGTGGTGAAGAGCATGATTGCCGAAGCGTCTGACAGCGACGAGGAGCGTGCGAGGGAGTTCATTCTAGGCATCCTGACCAAGTTCGCGGAGCTTCGGCGGAAGACGCAGCAGGACCACTGGGATCCCAATGCTTCGAACAAGTCCAGGTTCGCGGTGCAGGCGGGCGCCAAGATGATGGACGCCAAGTGCTACAACGACTTCAACGAAGTGGGTCATGTCCCCGGCGTGATAGTGGGCGACTGGTACTCGTACACTTACGAGCTCCTCCTGATAGGCTTGCACAAGCATCTCCGGGGCAACATATGCCATCTCTCTTCGACGTCAGAGGCGGCCAGGACCAAGTACAAGAACCAGAGCGTGGTGCTCAGCATCCTCATCGCCGAGAACGACCGGATCAACGGCGACAAGCTCCTGTTCATCGGGCAGGGTGGGAAGCAGAAGCAGTCGAGAGCCGAGACCGGAAACCTGGCTCTAATGAACTCGTGCGGCTTGAACCTCCCCGTGCGCGTGATCAGGCGTGAGAAGGACGCCGACAGCGACACCGGCCAGAGGTTCACGTATTACGGCCTGTACAAGGTGACCAAGTACTTCTTGGACACAGGCGCGCATGGGCACTCCGTGTACAAGTTCTTCCTGGAGCGCGAGGGCAACCAACTGGGTCTAGACATCGCTCTCAACGGTCATAAACTTCCGCCCAAGCCTGCAGCGCCCGGCATCTTGCTGACGCCCGACATCTCGTGTGGCATGGAGCAGACCCCGGTGCGCGTCGTGAATGCAGTGGACGAGAATGCTCCGGATAAGTTCCAGTACACCACCACGGTCGTGTGCCCGGCATTCCAGTCGCCGCTCCCTGTGGTCCGGGCGCAGGCGAGCCGGTGCGAGTGCGTCTACTACACGTGCGAGGACGGGGTGTGTTCGTGCGTCAAGCGCAACAGCGGCGGCGTGGGCGCTTACAACGAAGATGGGCACCTCATCCGGGTCCGGAACATTGTGTATGAGTGCGGGCCCTTGTGCAACTGCAGCGAGGTGGCATGCCGGAACCGGGTGAGCCAGCGGGGCCTCCGGTGGCGCCTGGAGGTGTTCCGCACTGCGTCCAAGGGGTGGGGCGTGCGCACGCTGGACGCCATCCCCAGCGGCAGCTTCGTGTGCGAGCTCACGGGCGAGCTGCTCACGGCCACCGTGGCGGCGGAGCGCGACAACGACGAGTACCTCTTCAACCTCGACTTCCGCTCCAACGCCAGGGCCCGCAACAAGCCATGGAACGCCAACTCCAAAGCCGTGGGTGCCGATCATCAAGCCGGGGCTTCTGATCCCAAGCCGGTGCACTACGTGATCGACTGCCGCCTCAAGGGCAACGTCGCCCGCTTCATCAACCACAGCTGCAAGCCCAACCTGTTCGTGCAGGGCGTGCTGCACGACCACGCCGACCTCAACCGCGGCCACATCGTCCTGTTCGCCGGCGAGGACATCGCCGCCCACACCGAAATCTCGTACGACTACGGCTACGAGCTGGACTCCGTCCGCGACGTCCACGGGAACACGGTCGCCAAGGACTGCCATTGCGGCGCCAGATTCTGCCGAAAGAGGATGTATTGACGTCAAGCCGACCCATCGTTCATCCTAGGAACGAGCTGCTCGCTTAGCGAAGTGAACCTCCTGGGTAGCTGCCTTTTTTGTGGAAAACTAGCTTGTAAACCAGCAAACTCCAGACCACCGGTGCGCTTTTGATGTACATGATGATGGCACCCCCCCCAAGTTCTGTAGCTAACCTGCTGCAATGGTCCCAAGAGCGAGCGAGCGATCGATGATGTTCCACGAGAATAAGTACGCAGCTCTGGTTTTCTAGTGACTGAGTCGACCAGCGTTGTGCAGCTCCTGCGATCTCTGCAGCTGGCCTTGTGTTGCACATCACCCGGAGATCATGACTGAAATCGCCCTGCAGAAAATCTCTCACTACTGTCATTTGGACAGATTAGCAGGGATGGTGTTTGTCTTCGTCAACGCCTAGACCTTCTTCAGCAGATGATGTCGGTAATTCTACGTAAGAATAATATATCTGGATCAACACCTGAATCTTATTTGTTGACCGAACTTTATTCAATTCGAACTCTCACGGATTTTGTGGTTCCGGAGGACTTTCTTAATCGGGCCTGCCGTTCCATCAACATGGAAATCCACTTTTATTCAACTATGTGGCAGTGAGCCATGGATTTGAGTTTTCTTCGAGACCAGAGCTTTTTTCCTTTTGCCTGTTATCTTTTCAGGTACATGGAGAGGGATTACAGTTGGCTTCCTTTTCAAGAGCATTTGTTACGGCAGCCATTTCATCTACAGCAGTCAGCTTGGGTTGTTGTAGAGGGAGCTTATCGTTTCAATAATGTAAGTGAATAGGGTTGTTGTAAGGAGTTGCTTGTTATAATGAATGATTGTTATAATGAACATGGTTGTTGTAGAGGATGTTGATTGTACACCTTTCACTATTAGTCAAGACACTTACTTTTGGTCGTTGGTTATGGGGGGTACCTATTGCTGGCCACCCACTAAACATGGCTGCACGGTTTGAAAATTCATAACTAACTCAATTTTCATCGGAAAAATATGAAATCACTTGGGTTGGAATTGTAATTCTACTCGCTATCACTGAAAAATAATAGTATAATTATCTCCTCTCTCCATATATGCACATTCCTTAACTTGTCGGTTTTAGGGGGCTTGCCTTACTTACAATGGAAGGGGAGGATTCTTTGGTAACATGTTAGATGAAGAATTATATAACAGCTCTTATTAGAAATATAAAAATGCCTCTATGAGGGACATTCCCATATAACACTAGTTGAAATCATGCCTCAAAGTATCTAAGAAAGGTGGGGTTTCTTGGTACTCTTTGTGACAAATTAAAAATGACATTTAGTGTAGTGGGACGAAAAGTGCACCTATCCTAGTACATTATTTGTAAATAAGTTGACAATTAGTGTCAGCGGCCAACGTCATAAATGTTAACCCCAATCAATGGTCTACCAGTCGCCATGCCTTTATTCTTCCTCGTTGACTTCTTATATCTATGTTCTATTTATTCCAATCCTCTAGTTGCAAATGGTTGTTTTTTTTAAATGTACTCAAAATCTTCTTCACTTTTGATACTCTACACCAAACGTCCACAAGTCAAAAAATTCATATTGCAATCTTTATTAGACTTGACAAATGGTGTATTAGGCGGCATTTAGTATACAATTTTGTCCCTACACTAGATGCAGAGTTTGCAATTAGTGTACAGATTCATATTTAGTGTATACTATACTAACTGTCATTTTTAGTGTAGTATGCCATGGATATATCATTTGAGTTTGAGTTTTTTTTTATCAAGGTAGGAGCTTTTTTTTTCCTTATTATTTGTTCAATTCGACTTTCATGAAGAGGGATTACAACTGACTTTCTTTACAAAAGCATTTATTATTATAGCCATTTCATATATAATAGTCGGCTTGGGTTGTTGTAGTGGGAGTTGATTGTTATAATGTAAACAAAGAGGGTTGCTGTAACAGAAACTTGATTGTTATAATGAATGAATATTATAACAAACAGAGTTGTTGTAGAGGAAGTTGATGTACATCATTCACTATGCTTAACCTCTAAAGGCCCAAGGCATTTTCACACCAAAAACACTTTGAAATTGCTCTTTCTAGTGTAATGAGTAATGAAGTTACCAAAACGTTTCATTTCTACATCTAACCATAGGATCTAAATAAAGACTTGTTGATTAAAGTCCTCAAAAAATTCATAAAACTTGACCGCACGGATTGAAAGATTATTATAATAGTGTTTGAAGTAGAGAAAATCGTTCTTTTCCTTCCCTGCGTGGAAGAGCAGACTTTGACTTCACTTGGTGTCAAATTTTTGCACTACACAAGGTCTAAAAACATTACCATCATGTTAATCATGATGTTATTTCCTTGCACACCATTTTTAAGAGGTAGAAAAGGGGTGTAGCGTGTTCAAAACAATTGTGCAAGGAGTGGAGTTCAAAAATTGCCAACTCACGTTATATTTGTTTGTGAGCTAAATATGTTTTAGAATGATAATCCGAATGGTCAATATGAAGGTTTAGACCACATCTTGTAGTAGAAAAAATAAAGTGTAAGAAATAGGAAGATCTCATAGTTTTATGTGGAAAAGAAGAAGTTTTTTTGGCACCTCGCCCGACAAAGTGTGACAATGTGTGAAAATGTTTGACTTAGATTATGATGTTATTTTCTACATAAGACAAGAGATTTTTCTTGACAATATGAAAGGAAATAATATTTTTTTTGGTATTGAAAATCTCACATAAAATAGAGTGTCCTAGCAAAAGTTTTTGGAGGTGCCCGATGTGCCCGCTCTCCCCATTCAAAACTCAAAACCCTATAACTTTTGAATAGAATGTTGGATTTAGGAAAAAAATTGGACTCACAAGAGGCTTTTAGCAATGTCCATTTCAAGCTTTTAGAAATTTCAAAAAGTAATGTTACAAATTGACACCACAAGAATCTGCCCAAACCTTCAAGAGTCCCCCGAGGGGACTCTTGGGCCTTTAGGGGTTAAAGTGAGTTGTAGGGTTGCTACTTACATTTAAAAGGGGAGGATTCTTTGATAACATGGTAGACAAAGAATCCTATAAAGGCTCTTATTTGAAATATAGAAATGCCGCCATGGAAAACATTCCCCTAGCGGAAATCATGTCACAAAGTATCTAGGAAAGTGGGGTTTTTTGGTACTCTTTGTGACAAATTTTCTAAAGCAAGAAAATTTGCATTAAAGAGCTCCACTTTTCTTGGGTGCTATTAACGCAATTTCTATTAGTGTAACCACTCTTATTCTAATATCTAGAAGGTCGTCAACTTTGGCATTGAGTAAGTTTAGCAAATTGGGTTACAAAAGATGCAAAGGCTAAATGCATGAATCATCAAGGATTCGTTGAAGAGGACAAAAATAGTCCAAACTTAGAAATACTTGACCTTGGTCTATCTTTAAGAAGTTCTATTGCAACAATCTTGAGTTATAGAAAGTTGAAGACATTGCTTGTAAGATGTGTAATGATATTGATTACAATTCTTGTTGACATTGCTTTATTACATTTGTTGGGCCCTTTGATTTCCATTTAGATTTTATTTACATTGATAACTAGTATCTTTTTTGCACTGCCAAAAAAATAAAAATAAATCCTAACTAAAATTGAAGAACATCATTAGGCAAGTCAACAATCCTCATCCTATTAGACAAGATGTAAAAACCTAATTTCTCAACATAAAAAATTGGGAACTTTGAGTTTTGAAGTTTCGATTTTTTCTACTTCAAAATGTGGCATTAATCTATGCTTTGACTATTTGGATTTATATCCATATCAACTTGAATTTACTAAAAATTGAAATGTTTATTAATAATATTAAAACATCTTATCCTTGCATAATAGTTTGAAGATGCTTCACTCTTTCACTACTTCTATACTTTGGTATTTATAAAAATTATTATCAAAATATTATATCCTAATTAATGAATTTTTTTGATGCCAATATAAGTCAAAGTGTATTGATCCTTGCTAGTCATGAAAGATACTATTATTTTATTTAGTACATATGCTACAATCTTCCAATAATTGTAGTAGTAAGTCTTTATCTTATTGCAGTAAGGTAGAGGCACCCAATTCCGATCACTTAAGGCAATTGGGGACTCAAATGACATTGTATGTCAAAAACATTTATGTAGAAAGATGCGGAATTAAGAATGAAACTCAACAAATATTTTTTCAAATTTTATCTCAAAGATTTGCAATTGATATAAAATTTAGAAGCCCAAAAACCACCGGAGCCCATAATCAAACTCTAGAGTAGGTGAGATTTGGTGCCCTCCTTTGCCCAATGCCAATAAAGGCCGCTTCACACTATGCCCGAGTCGAGTGACCGTTCGTCAGAATAGTGGCCAAACTATGGCAAGAGGCCAAGCTTTTTTGCCAAAAAAACACATTAAATAATATAGATTGAAGGTTTGGCCGGTTGTGGTGTGAAGCTCCAAAGGCCAAATCCAAAGTCCAAACCCTATATTTTTTGGGCCAATAAAAATCAGCCCAAAAAATCAGCCCAAAAAATCAGCCAAAAAAATCAGCCAAAAAAAATCAGCCAAAAAATTCGACCTCTTTCATCTAACGGTCCAGATCTTGTCAATTTTTGATTATTTTATTAAAAAATTTGAAGGACTCTCGATTGAAATTTGGGTCCACTATAATGGGCGACCCCAATTTTGCTTAAGAGGCCGTCGCTTTGGCGCCAAAACAATCCAAAAGTGCTGCCATGTAGGACGACGACCTTTGGAGTTTGGGCATAAGTGTAAAGGCCCAAAGTCCGGACTTTGGCCATTCTAGCAATCTCATTGGTGGAAATCGACGGCCACTCAACTTGGCCACCAAGTGTAAAGCGGCCCTAAGTGAAAGTGAGTAAAAAGAGAGTAGACATGCCATGGATAACTAACTCACGGAGGTACCCAATGCCAATTGGTCTTGTTCGACTTTTGAGGCAAGGCCACCAATGAGAGCTCAATTGAGGTGGAGCAACTCAAGATTGCACACTTCATGACCCAATGCTCATAATAAGTGGAGTTTTCAAATTCTGAGTTATCCATTTTGGGTCGCTTCATGCACCATTTCATGCATTTACCATTTTCATGCACCATTCCATGCACACTCTTCTAATCGGAATCGGGTGCCTCTACCTTATGTCATATGCATGGTTGGTATAAAGGGCTTTGGCACATAATTTGATATAGACTAACAACAAAATATGCTATTATGATAAGGATATGTGACAAAGTCATAGAAACTGACTACAATGACATTTTATATACCACTATAGTTGAACTTAGAGACTAACTACAGTCGGCTCCCTTTACAACAACTTGTTTATTCTACCTAGTGTATATAGAGGTTGTTGTATTGAGGGGTGGTTATAATGAAAAAGGTGGGTACTGAGTGTTGCAGCAAGTGTTGTTGTAAAGAAAAACGGTTTTTTCTGACAATAATGACATTGCATAATCTATCTTTAAGTTTGACTATAGTCACACATGTGTTTTTGTGAAGCTTGATAGGATTTTATTAAATTTTATACAAATTTAGGGCCAAATGCCAAACAGAGATGGTTGGATTTGGACCCTAAACCATCTCTATACTATATTTGTACATGAGGGTTGGATTTGACACTATAATGCCAAATATTTATTTATTTTAAAAATAGATGTTTGGAAAAATAGATGTTATTGGAAAATAAAACTTTCCAAGTCAAAAAAAATTGGACATAATTTCTATTAAAAAAATGGTAGTTGTTTTTAGATTTTTTTTTTTGAAACCAATGATGGGGTACAATATTTGTTGGGAAAATTGTAGATGTTGGAAGGTGTAACGCTTTATCAATCAATAGAATCTTGCAAGATATCATAGTAGAAAATGGGTGAGGTTCAAATGTGCACTATGTTGATAGCTTCACTTTGACAGACAACATGTGAAATAAACATGTATGCATGGTTTTCCAAGAATCTTCGTGTATTGCCTACCTGATTATATACAACGATGTTCCAAAACATATACAAATCATATCATAAGTTTCATATGCGATTAGGGAGATCAACATTCACAAAACATTTGAGAGTCTTTAAGAGGCAAAGTTCAATTAAAGTTTAGACCAAAATAGTTTCTATGTTTACAAAATACTAACATAGTATGTGACATTATATTTATAGGTAATCATTATATATGAATGTATTTTGTGTATCTAGCCATGTACTTTGAGGTATTCCAAGAGTTATGTAACTCCATATCATGATCTAATATTTGAAAGTGTGTGTACAATATGTATGCAAATCATGGAAATTAGGATCTAAAGGGTTAAGTATAGAGTTTCTAGACTCTTTGATTTCATCACATGATAATGTACAAACTTGCTTCATTCTGTGAGTTCATCACAGTTAACTGGTTCATCACTCAAGCCCCATGAAAGTCAATGTATGAAATGATACTTAGTTTTTGAATTCATTGCAGCTCACAGTGCAATTTGCACACAAAGCACCGAGCCATTTATGAGCAATGCATTTCCATGTAAAACATTAAAAAAAACATGATGAGAATCTTCAAAGATAGAAACCTCCCAACACGACAAACTCCAAATACAAATCGAGATAAGACCATGGGGGGCCATCTCCACTGTTCCGCATGGAATTGTCGCCTTGACGAGGGTTTGCAGTTTCGAAATACGCACTAACCCCTTTAATCCTTTAAGGCTGAACGATCATGTATGGGTCATTTGTAGCAAGCGCTACAAGCAACCTCAAAGGAAAAAATAGATCATGACTTCAAGGTGGAGGATGATGGACATCTATTGAGACCATTGTCATGACAATTGGTGCAAGCATCAGCGAGCTACAATGATTTTTGTAAAATGAATTTGTAGGTTTTTATGCTGAAATGTATCCAAAGCATAGATGTCATTCTGCATGATCTAGAACACTTGTAGATTCTCACTAGCCAGAAAAGCTCATCGGTCTTAAAGGGTTATGTTCTAACGTCCATTTTTGGATCATTTGGGCACCTTAACCTCTGTAGCAAGCACTACAAACCACCTCTAAGGAAATTTTGAATTGTGACTTAAAGGCAGAACAATAGGAGCATCTACCGTGACAAGCGCCACCAAAATTGATGCAAGAATAGGCAAGCTACAGTGCTTTCTGTGATGTGGTGTTGCAATGTAATGTATCCATTGTGTAGATGATGTTATGCATGATCACACTTGTAAAATATTCTCCTAGTCCTTGTGAGCTCATCGGCTTTAAAGGGTTATGATAGGGGGTTTTGATGGTCTTTAACCCATTAAGGACAAGTGACCATTTTTGGATTGTTTTGGCACATTAACCCTTTAATGCCCACAAGACCCAAAATGGGACTCAAGAGGTGATGAAACTCAATTTGCATGAAATCCATGAGGAACTAGGTTGTGAAATGTGAAGTTTAGATTTGCGCACATATTACATGAACACTCCCAAAAAATCATATCATGATTTAGAGTTATAGAACTCCTAGAAAAGCTAGGTATACAACTCAAAATACATCAAATACACTAAAATACAATGAATACCATGCCTCATACTATGTTGTATTTCATACACATGCAATATGAATTTGGTCTTAAGTTTTGATTGAAATTTATCTTTCAAATATTCTTCATTGTTTTGTGATTGTTGATCTCTCTCATCGCATACAAAACTTCTGTTTTGATTTGTATAAGTTTGGAACATTTTTGTACACATCAAATAGACAAAGGCATAGAAAATCATTAATAATTGTGTACAAATGTTTTCTCTGTGTATGATATGTCAATGCAAAGCTTTCAACCTAGTGCACATGTGAACCTCTTTTTATTCAAAATACATAAATTCTTGCAAGTCTATTGATGGATAAAGTAGTATACCCTTCAAAGTCCACAATTTTATTACCAAGATATGGTATCTTTAAACACATCATCTATTCCATCAACGGTTAGATGTTGTGCAAACTTTCCCCAAAGTATAGGTCATGGTTTGAGTTCAATTTTGTAAGGTTGGATATTAATATTAGGCATTTTATTTCCATCAAAGTTAGTTCAAAGAAAACAAATTAGCACATATCTTGGTTTTGGATAAACATGACTTGGGCGTTAAAATGCTAACCTTTGTAGCAAGCACTACAGGCCACCTCCAAGGCAAATTTACAAGTGGAGCAAGATGAGCATCTACTGGAACTAGCACCACCAAAATTGATGCAGGCATTGGCAAACTATAGTGATTTTTGTGAAGCCTGATTGCAATGAAATGTACCCTCTTTGTAAATGATGCTCTTCATAATCTATTACACTCGTAAATTCTCCCAAGCAAAAATCTCTTGTAGGCCTTAATGGGTTAAGATAGAGGTTCAACACATCTTTGATGGTCTTTAAAATTGTCAAAGAATAAGTTTCAAATTAACCATTTCAAATTATCTCAATAACTTTGTTTATTCATGATGATACCATGTGGAGAATATGCACAATTTGTACTCATCCACATCAAAGTTGCTCCCACAATACTTTTGTTTTGAACTGTACATTGTAGAACATTGCTGAAGGAGATTGGCATTGGTGATGCAAAAAGAACAACTTCATTTGCACACATTGGTTGACAACAATATGAGATGGGGACTTAGGAGATCACTTGTGGACCATTTTCAAGGAGAGAAGCTGAATAGATGATATACCATACGGCATTGGGGTTGGATTGGGTACACTCTCATGGAATTGTTCACAAGGGTCTAAAAGCGGCAAATGGGCTTGAAGAATAGACTCATTTCTCCCATGAGTTATAATATCGTTATCTTATAATCTCAACCGAGTAAGGTAGGCCCCTATAATCGACAAGTTAAGCAATGTGCATATATGGAGAGAGAAAATAAAAATTGATCATTTCTTCAGTAATAGCCAACAGAACTATAATTTTAACCCAAGTAATTTCATATTTTTCCGATGAAAATTGAATAAGGTATGAATTTTCAAAGTGTGCTGCCATGTTTAGTGGGTGGCCACCAATAGGTACCACCCGAAAGCAACAACCAAAAGCAAGGAGTCTTGACTAATAAGGTGGAGACACCTAATTCCAATTTACCCATCCAAATCTGCTATGTAGAGCAATCCAATTCCAATCATCCACCCATCCATAACCACTCAAAAAACTTTAAAATGTCAGTAACTAAAAATAGTCAGTAGCGGAATACATATGTCTGGTGTAGAAAATCCTCAAGTGGTAATGCAATATGTAGATGACTCATCGTAAATGTTAGCAGAAAAAGAGCGAGTTGCCCAAAATGTCTTAGTGACCTTAGAGACATTTAGTGACGCATTAGGATTAATTATGAACCTAGACAAATTAGCTGCATATTACTAGGGAAGTAATAGACAACCTCAGCCTCAGCCGACTAACAACCTTTGATTTAAATGGGCCCAAGAGGGAGAGATCTCCAAACTCTTAGGCACCGCTTTTGGCTTAGATTTGATTACCTCTAGCATTGATGATTTCATGTAGGGAAAATTTGATAAAAGGTAGAGTATTGGTCCATAGTTAAAGCAAATAGCATTGTTAGGATTATAATAGGAAACAATATGCTAGTGTCAACTACTCTCTTCTATATAGGCCTTTGGGGAGGGAGCTCCAGTAGATCAAGCGAGTGACCGAAAAAATCCGAAATTATATGTGGGCAAGGTCACAAACCCCACCAGAGCAGAGTAGAATGTCATATGCCAAAAAAATGAACTAGGAGGGCTCAATGTAGTCAACCCAATGGAAGCTATGACATCACTCATGTGCAAGTGGATAATTTCCGCCAACATGCCAAGCCTATCAAATTTTAATTGACTACTGCGTTACCATTTATCGCAATGTCAACCAAAATGAGGGCCTAAATGGGCACGGTGTACGTGGTGGGAATTTAAAAGAGGCTTCCAAGGTCCCAACCAATCTTGGTTGTGGAACAAGACAAAATCAGCATGGCGGGCTCTGGTGAAGGAATTGACCATCACCTCGGAAAACACCATAGAAGAATGGTTGAGCGCCCAAGGGTGAATTGAGACATGAGCACTTAGGACGGCCTTGGAGTTTCCAAATAGGAGAACTGCCCAACTTGCATGGCGAGAGTTCGTGTTTTCTAGAGACCTCTGTTTCCAACCAGAAAATAGAATTCTCAACTTTGAATAAACAGTCCCCCGGTTTGGTCTAGAAGAGGGTAAACGCGAACCATGGGAGAGGATAGAGGAAAGGCTCTGGCCGACAAGGATCTATTGGATTAATGCAGGAACTCACCCGCCGAAGAGCAGCAAGTGGCTTGGGGTCTTTGAGCAGGAACACAATCATATGCCGCTCTATGTTTTCACGGGAGACGTTATGGTGGAAAGAAGGGACATTGGCCAACAGGGTGCTTGGACTCTTCGGGAGCATGGAGGCCTCTTTACAATAGCCACTCAAGCATGCATCTTACTCCGGAGACCAATTGACGAGCAACCCAACACCATCGTAGTTCGTGGCTGATTGGAGAAGGTGCGCGTTTTTTTTTTGTTAAAACGGGAACAAAAGCAAAGGAATCTCCTCTTCTATGGAAGAACTAGCACACTTGGGACCCGACTCAAATCAAGCGGATCAACAGCGAACCGCTACTCTCCTAAATCACCAAGTTTGGCAGGCACTTACTGCATGCTAGGCGACCGCCCCTTGATGTTGTCACTACAAAACGGAACAAGGTTCTTCCCCCCAACTTCAAACTCAAGTGGAAAAATGTTTGGGACACGAAGCAAGTGGGGAAGGAACCGGCCTTATCTGGCAACTCTGGCACAAGGCCGTTACGGTGAACCAATGGAAAAGTCGGGCTTGCCAAGACATCGATATCAATTGTAGCATCTGCAAGTGTGGAAAAACGGAAAGCATTGTGCATAGCTTCTGGTCATGCCCACAGGCTCGCGAGTCGCGACACTTGGCTCTATCTGGTTAAAATCCTGAAAAACTTGAGCAACTCCTCTACTCAGCACTGAAGACTCTCCACTCTTGAGTTTGTTTGCCTTCCACCCCTTGAGGAAATTTGAAAAGCTCAAAAGATTTTGGTAAATTCTCTGTAGCATTACCATCTGGACTCTCTAGATCGGTAAGAATGACTGGGTTTAATCAACAACGGTGGACGCCTTACAAGATTGAGAACATAATCTGGCAAGGGCTCACCAACTATGGCAAGATTGCATGGGACAAAATTTGGATTGCCAATTTAGAGATGAATAGATCCAAAGCCGCCATCACTTTCGACTCCATGTGGGGATGCAACAAGGCCTTGTGTACAAGGCTTGACAAGAGGGTGATTTGAGTTGGTGCTTTTCATTAGTATTCCTGCATTTGGCCCTGTGCTGCCGGTCTTGGCACGTTTGTTTTGTTGGTTTCCCTTGGTTACTTTGCAATTCAAACTTTGTTTGTTTTTGTGCCAAAAATAAAAAATAAAAAATTCATGTTCAGTATAGTATTACAAATAGTGTACTTATCCTAGTACACTATTTGTAAATAAGTTGATAAATAGTGTTAACCACCAATGTCATTAATGTAAACCCCAATCAACCGCCTACCAGCCGCCATGTCTTAACTCTCCCCGTTGATTTGCCATCCTCATTCCTATCTCTTCCCCAATCTTGCATCCTCCACTCTTGCAATCGTTACTAGAAACGTACTGAAACTTTGATTCCTAGCGGACAGCCCATGCATCTTCTCATTTGCAACTTTTAAATGGCCATAACTCATTCAAATTTTGTCCAAATTGGGCATAAGAGGTGGTTTTGATATCTACAAAAATGTAGAGATAAAAAAACACCTCATATGCCCAATTCGGATAAAATTTGAATGAGGTACACTCTTCAGAAGATTGTTGATAAGATACTCTGGCAGCCCTCAACTTTTGGACCTTTTTTAATACTTCTACTGTTGATACACTAAATGTACATATGTGGAAAAAAAATTGCAATCTTTTACCAAAATTGACAAATAGTGTAGTAGTTGGCATTTAGTGTACGGTTATGACACTAAAATGCCTCGTTTTCAATTGGTTTATGGGTTAGCACGTAGTGTGTACTACACTAAACATAAATTTTAGTGTAGCACCATATTTGGCTATACCTCTTGAGAGGGATGAGTGTACCTAAAATAAAGGATCTTTGAAGTTGGATTTGGAAAGTTTTCTATTCATTTAAAAACCCAATCCATGCATGTTTTGACAATGTTTTGTAGCAGATTGTGAGTGTTCTAGTAGGAACCACATTTTTCGTGGCTCAAGAGATATTGCAAGCATGAAAGGAGGGGATATTGCAAGCATGTATTACTAAGAGACGAGAGGTATTTTCAAAAACATCATATATTTATAGTTTTGGAATGACTTGGTATGAGATCTTGGTAGGTTGTAGTTAAGCTTCCACTTGAACAACTACCCACTCAACCGTGGACATCATAAAATGGTGCTTATTGACCATATCAATCAAGGCACTATGGCCAAGTTAGTGTAGTAGTTTGGGTCATGGCACATCGATGCAATGGTTGTGAGTTCAAATCCCAATGTCAGCATGGTGCTTACCACCATAGTCCACCCAACTATAAGCCAATGCACTTGTGTGTGGATAGGGCTGCGTTGGGTTGGTGGTGGGCTCGACTAAACAAAACGACGTTAGTACCCCATTAAATCCAACGACATTGTGGGTAATAATTGGAAACTCGTTGGGAACTTCAAGGGAAACGGCTTTAAATTCTATGGGAACGCTCCAAGAACACAATGGAAACAAGATGGAAGCGTTATGGGAACTCAATGTAAACAATGGGTCATGGATGCATTACGATTAAGGTCTAAAAGATAAATTAGAAGAGGGTAACCAAATGGTTTGGTTAGGAACCAAACCATGGAATTGGTGTGGCCATGAGGAGCCCAATCTGGACTTTTAGGAACCATATTTGGGAGATGAAGCCCCGTTTGGTCGTCACGTGCATCTGCCTTATGGTGGAGGGTCTCAAGACCTCATTAAGCACACGCACATGAGCAGCGAATGGTGTAGTGAGGTACCAAATCCAGCTGAGTCTTACGGGGCCGAGTTTGGTGTCTCACACCCATATCGGGTTGAGGTGGAAAACCGATTTGGTTACAAACCAAACCATTTGTTTACCCTTCTTTGACTTTATAGTTTTTACCATATTTGTGACTTATCCGTTCCCAGTGCGTTCCCACATCATTCTCATGTGTTTCCTAATCTTTCCAAGTGCGTTCCCAATCGAGTTTCCAAGTGGGCACAGTCGTTCCTTAATGTTCCCAATGTGTAACTTTTAAAATGTCAGAAAACAAATTTTCATGTTAGGTGGGACCCACCATATGACGTTGGAGTCCGGATGGAAACTCTGTATGGTCGCATGTGCGTATGCTCATTGTATGGGTACCCACAAGGCCCTTGGAAGATGACATGTCGGTTGTCTTTGAAGCCACTTAGAAAATGTACTTAAGGTAGAAATCACTTAACCCCTAAGGTACCAAGTGTCAAAAATGGGCTTTTTGAAAGTTCGGTCAGATTCCTATGGTGTCAATTTCCAACATTCTTCTTTGAAATTTTTACTATAGAAAGACATTACCAATAGCTTAGTGGGAAAACAATTTTTTCCTAAATTGGACATTTGATGAAAAAGTTATAGGGTTTTGAATTTTAAATGGGGAAAGCGGGCACCTCGGGCACCTCCAAAAACTTTTGATAGGACACTCTATTGAAAGTGAGATTTTCAGTACTTGCAAGTAATATTATTTCCCTTCATGTTGTCCAAATAAAGTTCTTGTCTTTAGTGAAAAATAGCATACCAACCCAAGTCAAACATTTTCACACATTGTCACTCATTGTCGAGCAAGGTACCAAAAAAGCTTCTTTTTTTCCACATAAAACCTAGAGATCTTCATATTTTTCACTTTTTATTTTTTCGACAACAATATGTATTGTAAACCTTCTTATTAACCATTCGGATTATCAATTTAAAACATATTAAGTTCAAAAAAAATTAAAGTGTGAATTAACAAATTTCGAGCCTCCACTCCTTGCACACTTGTTTTGAATATGCTACACCCCGTCTCTACCTCTAAAAATTGGTGTGTAAGGAGCTAACATCATGCTTAACAAGATGGTAATAGATTTAGACCTTGTGTAGTGAAATTTGTTGACACCAAGTGAAGTCAAAGTCTGCTGATCCACAAAACGCAGGGAAGAAAATGAACCACTTGCTTGACTTCAAACACTATAATCTTTCAATCCGTGCGGTCAAAGTTTATGAAATTTCGTATATGTATTACTTAATAAGCCTTTATTGAGATCCTACGGTCAGAACTAAAAATAAAAGTTTTTTTTACCCTCTTTATTCATTGCACTAGAATCCATTAATTTTGAAGTGTTTTTGGTGTAAAACTGTCACGGTACCTTAGGGGTTAACGTAGAAAAAGTGCTTATCCTCAAAATTGGGGTGGGGAGGGGTAGTTCTATTATGCTAACTTATGTCCAGATGCCATTGGCTTAGTAACGCGAATGAACAAACACTACATTCACGTTGGTCCCCTGTTGAAGCTTGGACACAAAAACTCTTGGCAATCTGATCCCATAACTAGGCCTACAGTTGGAGAAGTATTGGATATATATTTTCATCACTCTCAGCAGAAGTTGGAATTATGAAAAACTTCCTAAGAAGGACTTTAGCCATAATTTCAGATGTAATTCAAGTAGAAGTGAGTAGTGAGAACAAGGATCTAGAGGTCAAGATTAGGGCAACATGGTAATGACGTACAATTTAGAACTAGTGCAAGCTTTTTGCACGTTTCGCTCTTAAGAATCTAGATCACGACATCAAGTACTAGTATTAACACAGCATTGTCGACTTGCGAGTCTAAGCCGGGTTCGTACCAGTATCTCAGCTGTAGCAGAGTTCCCAATCAGAGTGCGGAACACCACATGATCCAAATGTGTCCAGATGCGAGGCTGTTGACTCCATGTCACTCTTTCCGGGCTCTAGAATCGAAGCGATAAAAGATCAGGACGTAGAATATATAATATCTGCTGCAGTCGCTGGACAACTTTTTGACGCAACGTACACCGCCTCCGGGAAGCGGTGAACGCTTATGAGTTGATAGACTCGCCTATTCATCTTCCAGGCTCGTTGCGCTAGCTCACCATCGCGAACATGGATCAGGTCGCCGTCTTGTGATGAATTTTGCTGCACAACTGGGGACTGGAATTAGGGTTTGGTGTTTGCTCTTACACTGTTTGCTGATCGTTTTTTTCTCAGGATCGTGGGGAGGAGGTGGTTCTGTACGTCTACGATCTCACGCAGGGCGTAGCGCGGCAGTTGTCGACGACGTTCCTCGGAAACGCCATCGAGGCCGTCTGGTAATTGGCGTTTTTCCAGAGTTATTCGTTCACTCTAGATATCAAACTAGTTATCAGAATGATAGAAGGGCTTGGTGGTGAATCCTTGAATCAAGTGTGGAAGAGCTAGACGGTCTCTGAACATGGTTAGGAAAGAAATTTGCATGAGATCAACCCTGATCGCCTTTCTCTACTCTGAGGTGATTTTGATTCAATTGAAAAAGAATGGCATCTTAAAGAAACTTTGTTAAGTCATACAAACCTTCGATACATAAGATACCCCACAATACTACTCTTTCCCCAATGGAAAAGCTTGGTAGTCTCTCAACTAGATTCCTCAAAAGAGCTTGGTAGTCTTCAAACTAGATGAAAAGGGAGAGGTTATGCTGTACTACAAATCTTAACTGACAGAGCTGTTAGGTGTAGGTTTAGAACTGATGACAGATGTTTAGAATTCACAGTATGATTCGCCCGTTGAATGAGTTCAGGCACACAGGCATAGGTGTTTTCGGAAGGGAGTACTTCTTCGGAGCCGGCATCCACAACGTGGCCAGCGGGCGCAGCCCGTTCGGCAAGCCTCTGGAGGTGCTGGAGCTGGGCCACACGCACGTCCCCAAGGACGTGTTTCACGAGTTTCTGCAGGGGATTGCGTCCCGGTTCTCCCTGCTCAACTACAGCCTGCTCAACCGCAACTGCAACAACTTTTCCGATGAAGCCGCTAAGTTTCTGGTAGGGGCGGGCATTCCGGACCACATTCTGAAGCAGGCAGACACAGCGTTCGGCACCGTTCCTCTCGGAGCCATGATGCGTAATAAACCTTACTATCTCACTGTATCTCTATGTTTGTGATTCACTTCAGTACCATGTGAGTAAAAACTTCCTACACTAGCACAAATGGGGCTGTTTTCGACAATCTAGATTCGACACTTCACAAATTTTTGTCACTTCACCAGATTGTATTGAATTCTGTGTCAAGAAGAGCTGCATTTGTCCTAGTGCTAGGAGCCCTAAACCCTAAACCTGCGAAAAGTTTTTGATACCAGCTCTGCATTCGGAAACGGCACTATTTTGTAGATGCATTAGATTTATCATGAACAGAAGAATATAAACAAACGTAGAGAGTTGGCATTGATGAGTATATTTTTTTTTGTTGGCACTCTTGTGGAACACAGCAGGACTTATGACATGAGCAGAGAAAGCACTTGACAAATTGATCAAAGTATAACAATTGGCGATATGATGGACGTAGCTGCATTTCAGACTCTGAAACGTGAGGGTGCTCGTTTTGTGGCAGTGCCCATGTTGCAGCAGCTGGAAAGTAGTCTGAGGTTCGGAGGGGATCTGATGGCTTCGGCACGGAACTCGGCCCGGTCATGGCCTAATCCTTCAGCCCCTGCTGCGTCCAGCTCCACTTTCAGAGCCGCCGGATCGTTCTCTCCATTTCCCAATCCATCACCTCCAAAAGGAAGCGGTACGATATTGTGCATTTCCCCACTTTCCCAACTTTCCTAGAATTCTCCACTGCAGCCTTTCCTGTTTGCAGGCATTGAGGATGACGCGTGTGGATTGCAGTCTACCCTCCATGTCAGAGATGCGGCGCAGTTGATACAATTGTCTTATTGCTTTGATCTCTTGTGCACATCATGTACTCATGACTTGTGAGTCTGTTATTGGAGCTGCTGCAGGTCGGAGGGGGAAGTAGAAAGGGGCATGGGCTGGACTTCTTGTTGCAGTGACCTGGACAGAGCAACTGCTGCTTGTACTTATCTGTTGTAAGTGCGCAGTACTTCCAACAATGCGTGGCAGCGGTCTGGCTCTACGCACCATGGCTCACTGCCTGACAAATATGTAACTGACCTGCTCAAGTTGTGGTATTTCTTGAAACTTGAGATCATGGGCAAACTATTCATCGCTGGGAATACACCTCAGTGAAAATTACTACACCTCAAGCATTGGAATTTTCACTGAGGTGTATTACACTTTCAAGTACAATCTAGCCTTTGTTTCATGTCCATAGATGTGCACTCAAGTGCTAGACACTACGTTTGGTTGCACGAAATGATTTCCTGGGTGATATTCCATTCTCATTCTCAACTATTCGTGCGAGCATGATTGTTATTATCACCATTCTTAAGTGGAAAAAAATCATCGTTTAGAATCATGGATTAGTTGTTTGTGCTTCTCATAGCTTCCTCTCTGAGATTTTTAACAAGGTGTTTGGGTCTAAGTAATAGGACTGTTGCCATAGTTCATTGCTTGTGAAATGTGTCTAAGATCATTTGCTCAGTGTAAGTTCAGTGGAGTTCATCTTTCTTTCTTGTGTAGCTCTTAGAGTTGGGATCTTCCTAAAATGATAAAAACTCAAATTTGGATAGCACCAATTCGTTACGACACTAAATGATTGGGCTTGCATGTGGAAGGCAGAGAATAATTCAACTTTGTCAGTTCTATGTTGCTCCATGCATCGTCACACACTTAGACGTATATGCGACACATGTTCCCATTTCCACTTGTACATCCTTGCACGGCCACTTCATTCCGAATTTGGCCCATTATGTGTCTTTGTACAAGTGTAGGCTTCAATATTCCACAGGTTTATCATGGCTCCTCTTCCTTCCAAATTTGTTTTTCTGGATGATAGAGGTCTCCAGCCAGTAGTCTCAGAATCTGATTTGGATGTGGAAATTGCCCTTACAATCTAATTTCCAGCAAAGGAGATATGAGCAATATAATGTGAGAAAAAAAAATTTGCCCTTCCTGACAGTGGTGATTTTACACAAGGTCCCGAACATGTCCTAGGACGTGTTCCTCCAAAAAATTAAATTTCCCATGGAAGGGTTTGAAAAAAACTATTGGTTCTTGGACATGTAAATTTTGCCTTGGACAGGTTTTAATCTAGTATATTTTTCAAATCATAACTCTTAAAAAAACAATTAAGTGGTACAAATTCTCTCACATGACATGAGAACACTAGAAAATACAATGAATGCGAGAGCTAAATATGATCCACAAAGTTGTCTTGAGATGCTTCATTCACCTATACACATTTCCAGCAACAAAATGAATTAGATTATTTATTATTTACATATGTTTAACCACATAATTTACATGAATTTTTGACTTACACATGAATTTAACTGGACAAAAAAGATGATTATGCATCTTTAAACAACAAACAAAATAGAAGCACTTACCAATCAATGTAAGGGGTGGATTCTCTTGTCTCTCATATTTCTCCAAACAATCATTGTTGCATTCTAATCAATGTTCACAACTAGAATACTCATGCATCATATGCATATCAAAAGCATCCAAAGTACATGGCCGACAACGACTCTCGATTAGGTGTTGTTTAGAGAAACGAACAGACACTTTAATCACGCCGGCCCCTTTGGAGACCGGCGTTCTTCTTGTTTAGAGAACCCCCTCTCACATATTGCCGTGTTTTTTGCATTCACCAAAACTTTTCTCCACAAGAAGGTAAGACCCACCCAATTAGTTAACTCCAAAGTCAGACAAGCAAACACCTAGGCTGTAAAAAGGGACTTTGGAAGAATCATCCCATCACCATCTCCACAACCTCCAAACATTCAGTGCGATACCAATCTTTCTTTGCCTTTATAGTTTGAAATATTACAAACAACTTGTCTAACCATTCTTCAGTGATCCAAGTCATCTCGTCATCATCTCCAAGACAAAACCTTCAACTAGATTACTTGCATGAATAAAACATACCCAAGTCTGAAAACCTGTTTTTGAACCGGCTTTAAGATGAGTTTAATAGAAAAAATTCATCAAGTGAGGTTAAGGGACGTGAACTTGTGAAAACTTTGTGCAAACTGAGGAAGACTTCCTGTCATAATTCGTGGATGTCGAGGTTGGTTTTGGTTCTTACAGCATCAACAGCAGCCATGTTGCCCCTACTTCATCCACATGACTCCACAATGGCATCATCTCACATGCACAAACACATGACAGCATTCACATCAAGAATCAATGGGAATGCGGCATGGAGAAGCAAGAGCAAGCACACTTTGTGCATGTGAGATGACGCCATTGTGGAGTCCAAACACATGACAGCACTCACATCAAGAAACAATGGGAATGCCATAGCATTTTCACATTGAGAAACAATCGCAAGGCAAAAGAAATCGAGGTCAAGGAAACACAATTTTTATTGAGCATCAAAAAAGAGCCCAAGAAAGAGGACCTCCACTGGCAGATAAAAACCTCCTCTACACCATCACACCCGCCGCAACTCAAAAACCGCAGCAAGGATCTCTACACAACCCGGTGAAAAACCACTAAAAGAGGAGCTCTCCCTCACTAATGTAACCTCCTCATCTTCACTACATGTAACCTCCTGAGCCATTGTTTGTATTACCATCTCTCATCTCACCCTGTACCGTCGTATTGGCTCCACTCTACCACCTCCTTTTCCTTTCCTTTCCTTTCCTTTCCTTCACACTACTATCACTCCATTATGAACACACTATCTCTACCTCCACCCTTGGAAGAAAAAAAAAAAAAAAAAAAACATGAGAAAACCGCTTTCACTACCTCCACACCCCTCCCTCAAAAAGGGGAGCATTTGAGCATGTTATCCATGTACCACCACCCCAAAATTACAAAAGAAAGCCATCGCCACTTCGCCTCATGTAATCATCTTCACAAACCGACCCTGCAGTGGAAAAAAAAGAGAAAGAAACGGCCGGAATCAGGTGAGACCACCTAGTGTTTTTCCGGGACGAATCTGAAGAAGAAGAAGAAGAAGAAGAAGAAGAAGAAGAAGAAGAAGAAGAAGGGAGGTGAATCTCATACTCCCGGTAAAAGAGTGTGGTAGTGTCCTTGAGAGGTGGAAGTGGTGGTGTGGTAGACTACTACTAGCTAAGTTGGGAGATGAGTCTGACCTTCATCCGGGGTCGGCTCTCGGCATTGAGCTTCCTAACTTGGTATCTAATGGTCTTGGAGAGGAGCCGGCTCCGCTTCTTCTCCTTGTACCTCAGGACTCTCGCCTCTCTGCGTCCTTCATCGGCTTCATCCATGTCCGGCACTAGGCCCACGTCCTGGTCAAAATGAAGGCGGCACATGGTTTACTAACTGTGTCTGTGTCTGTGTCTGTGTCTGTGTCTGTGTCTGTGTCTGTGTTTGTCTGTGCAAAACTACTAGCAAACCATTGTCTGGAAGCTGGCGGCACCCACCGTGGCTGAGTCCCCCGGATTCACCCACGGCTCCCCGCGGTTCGACCACGCTGTGATGATCTCCTCGTAGTTCAGCCGCAGCGCCGGGACCGCGCGCTCGGCCTCGCCCTCCAGGCAACACCGCAGGATCTCCTTGGCCTCCGACTTGATCACCTCGGGGCTCAGCTTCGCCTCGGACGCGACCTTCCGCTTCACGAAGTATTTCGCGAACGGACCGTTCGAGAACTCGTCACCTGGTGAGAGAAGAGGAGAGGATGAGAACGCGTTCCTGCATTGCTAGATGGAGAACTCGGGGCTGGAATGTAAGTACCTGGACTGGCGGTGGTGGCGGTGGCGGTCGTGAAGGCGTCCGGGGTGAGGCCGCGCTGCGCGAGGTTGAAGCCCAGGCTGCAGTCATCGAAGGCGTCGAGGCCGGGGATGTCGCCCGGGACGAAGCAGGCCTCGCCGGCGAGGGAGATGTTGCCGTCGGCGTCGCAGCAGATGGTGTCGATGCCGGAGTCGAACCCGTCGGGCACGAGGAACTCGTCGTGCGCGGCCTTGCCTTTGAAATACGCCGCAAAGCTGTCGGGGAGCTCCGGCGAGAGCGACGCCTCGGAGCCAGAGGCGGAGGAGGTGCTGCTGCTGCTGCTGCCGGAGGGAGACGACGACGCGAACGACGGGACTTCATGCGTGTCGTCCTCCACGAAGTCCGGCTCTGTGTCGAAGAAATCCGCGAACAGGTTGCCCTCCTCCACCTTCACCGCCTCTTCCACCACTGGCCGGCGGTGCGGGTGCGGCCGGCTGGAGCGCGTCCGCTTGCGCGCGGGCTGCAACACCGAAGGCGGCGGCGGATTCTTCTTCTTCTTCTTGCTCCCACCCGTCGTCGTCTTCACTTCCAGCTTCCGCATAGGAACTCCCGCGGGCGTCAGCCGCACGCGCTCGTGCCGCTGCGCCAGCGAGTTCGCAGAGTGCACCTGCATGTCGCACCGATCACACAGGTATGCCGCGTCCGCACCGCAGTACCAGAGCGCACTCTTGCTGGCACACACATCACACGCCCGCGACGCACGCGACGATATCGCCATCGCCGTCGCCACCGACCTGCTCACCACCTTCGTCCCCGCCATGATCCACTGCAGACTCTAACTCTCTCCCAGGCTCAACCAGCCATCAAATGCCACAATCCCAACCCCCTCAACTCCTCCCTCCCACTCACTCCAGGGCTTCAACGTCGACAAATTCAGCTCAATGTGAGCACGCATGCACTCGACGTACACCTCCCCCAATTCAACCTCCAAAAACTGTCGCAATCAGTCCTTTTCCAATATTCACAAGATAAACCCCCACTAAACCACACCAGTACCAGTACTAGAACCTTGACAAGCACCAAAACCAACACCTTTCCAACACTACAACTTGAAGTTCTACACTACTCTCGAGCTGAGTGGAGTGGGAAAGTTGGACAGGGAAGAAGCGGTATAAGAATTCTCTCAGGAGGACTACTGTTCGTTATTCTGCTAGTTTATTATTTTCTTTCTTTTTGGAGCAGACTGAGTGCTTTTCGGGGACTGACGGAGATGCCTGCAGGCTGAGTTTATGACGGGGGCTAATATTGTAAGCGTGGGCAGATTTTTTGTGTAGAGAGGACTGGAGTCTGGACTCAAGTGAACAATGTACCGTCAACGTGGATGATGGTCTGTCAAATCTAGACATCAATCTCGTCCGTGTCAAACGATAGGAAATGTTCCTCCGGCGTGGATGAGGTCCTCGTGCTTGTAGAGCAGTGAGTCTGCTTCGTCGTCGTCATCCGTTTCTCGCTGTGCGTGTTCGCCGCGTTCGTTGCGGAGTTTCTATGTTGGAAGTGCTTTTGTTGCTGTTTATCCGGTTTAGGATAGTGACTTGAAGTATGAACTTTAGGGGAAGAAGTGGTTTCACGTTTACTGGGGAGGCTTTGCGGTGAAACGGTGGGCGAGGCAAGCTTTTTACCTGGTTAGGTGATGAGGATGACTTCGTTTGTATTATATCCTGAAGGACCAAGGCAATTTAGAGGAATCCTTACTCCATTGATTGAAAGTTTCTAAGATGAACTTTTTGAGCACGTAATCGTAGGATCTTCTTCTAAACTTATGTAAGATGACGTGGTAATAAATTTATGAGTTTTGACCATATTGATTGAAAAATAATTACAATCAAGATGAGGGGGAAAAATTGTCCCTCGAGATGACACTTGGTAATGTAGGAGTTAACCCCTAGAGGACCTAGTGTTATACAAGGGGACAATGTTCTTCCCTTTTATTGCAGTTATCTTTCAATCCGCATAGTCAAAATTCATAATTTTTTTACTACATTATCTCATATGATTTTATAAGATCCTATGATTTCATTCTCAGAAGTTCACCTTGGCAAATTTTGTTCAATAGAGTTGAGATTTCTCTTAAATGCCTTGGTCTTATAGGGGTTAATGATATTTCTACCTTGTCTTAGAATAACCTCACGCCCAATTTTAGGGGAACCACTACTTTAGAAATTAAAAACTGCCAAGATTAACTTTTTAAGTATGTAATCGTAGAATCTTCTTCTAAAATTATTTAAGACGATGCAGTAGACATTTTGTGAGTTTCAATTGTAAGGATTGAAAGATAATTACGAACAAGGTGAAAAAAATTGTCCGCCAATGGGACACTTGGTCCTTTAGGGGATGAGAAACATCTCGAATGGGCTCAATGGGAAAGCGGACAACCACTTTATTCACGCCAGATTCCTTCGGAGAGCACAGTTGTCTTCCTACAAATCAAAATCTTCTCCCACAAGTAAACAAAAATTCACTATAATAAGAAGAGCTGGAAAACGGCTAATCCAGAGTGAAAGTGAAAACACAGAAGATGGTCGCTCACACAGAAGCACAGCTAGATTCATACTTGGCGGTCTCATAAAGCTTGGACGAGTTGAAGGGAGTGGCATGAGTGTAAGTCAAAACTACTTTTGGTCTCCTTTCCCTCAAGAGGGCGCGAGTGATGCACATGGACAGCGGGGGCAAGCAGTCGAAAAAGGGCTCCAGCTCACGGCGCTTCCATGTCCACTTTATCGGCAAAACAGGCTTTCAGGGAGTGACTTTGAGAGCAAATTGGATCTCGCACATTATTGGCGAGAGCTGCTGCTCCCAAATCGGGTTCTGCGACATATCTCATGCACAAAATAGGCCATCGATGTTATGACCGCAACCTGCCTGCGGAGGGACTCAGCTGGAAGAAGATGCTGCTGCGCGTCCTGATCTTTTTTCCAACCTTTTCCTCACTGATCAGCGATGGTATCAAACCTTAATCAGGTGTTCAGTAATCTGCGTATATGGAGAGAAAAAATAATGATTCGTTATTTTTGAGTGATAACCGAAAGACTTACAATTTCAACCCAAGTGATTTCATATTTTTCTGATCAAATGGGAATTAGTTGTGAATTTTCAAAGTTTGTTGCCATGTTTCGTTGGTGGCCGCATATAGGTACCCCTTGACCAACATTGAGGGGTCGTGACTGACACCAAACTTCCATTTGGAATTGAATGGAAGTGGGTTGTGTGTACCCCAATTTTTTAGTTGTTGGTTACCGGATGTAGTTGGTTATGGGAGGGGTTGCGGTACTGGTATTAGAACTTGAATTACTTGTTATGATGGAACTTGCCATCCTGGCATAAGAACTTCTCTTCCCTTGTATAGGTACTAGTATTAAGGTATAGGGACTAGTATTAAGGTGTACCCCCATAATCGACAAGATAAAGAATGTGCATATATGGAGAGAACAATCAATATTGCATTTTTTAGTGATAGTCAAGAGAATTACAATTTCAACCCAAGTCGTTTCACATTTTTCCAATGATATGCAATTAGTTATGAATTTTCAAAGTGTGTTGCCATGTTTAGCCAGTGGCCACCAATATGTATCTTTGTGGTCACCAGTAGATATCTTTGTGGTCACCAATAGATATCTCTGTAAGGTAGACCAAAAGCCCGGAGACCATGACTTAAAGCAAACCAATATTTGGAGCTGAATTGGTGGTAATGGGGTGGAAGTGGGTTGGATATACCCCAATTTTATAAGCATTTGTTATGGGTTTTCGTTAGGTTAACGGTCAGCCCAATACCTAAGAAAGGTAAAGGTCAGCCCAATACCTAAGAAAGGTAAAGGTCAGCCCAATAACACCCAATTCTATATCATTTGTAGATTTCAAGGAGGAAATGTAGTTGATCATTACATCATTTATAGATTCATTGGTCAATACACAAGTCATATAATGACAACCAACATTTTTGCCTTAAAATTGAAGAAGGGTATAGAAGTGGATGGAAATGGGCCGACCTGTCTTAGGGGACATTATATTCTTCAAAATCTCCAAACTGTGATGCTTGCATAATGAATCTATTTTTAGCCAATTAATAAAAGTTTCATTAAGTGTTAGGACATGAGATAGCACGATAAAAACCATTTTTAGGATATTACTAGTAGGACAAGAGTGCAACAGCACTAAAGGTGAATACCAAGAACTGCCAAACTATACCAAACATTGAAGCCCCAAGTACACCAAAGTTCTTGGTGTTTATTTTAGCCCCTAAAGGATAATTGTCCCCTTTGGTAGACAAGTTGAGTTCCAATTCAGTCCCTCAATCTCAAATTCTGGCATGACTTTTTGAGATTTTATTGTTGAATGGGCAATTTTTATTGTTGACATTTTATTTTTTTAGAAATCCATCTGACAATTCAAAAGTTACAACAATTTTCACGGACATATACAAATAGTGCAGCATTTTAGTGTCATTTATGACATATAGTGTAGCAAAACTTTAATTAATTCTAAATCAATAGAAATTGGAGTTTTTGGTTCAATTTTTAAATTGAAAAATTCCTCTTGGAAAGGAAATGGAAACCTTTGGCATCTACCATAGGGATTTTTGAGTTTCAAAAATATGAGAAGGATATGTTTTTTGCAAAACTTGTCAGTGTTTTCTTAATTCTCATCACATAAAATCCTATGGTTTAGGAAAATTCTATTTTTAAGGACATCTTCTACCCCTCTTAAACTTGGTCCACATGTGTCTAACATGATCCTTTTTCAGTTGAAGTTTTAAAATCACGACCGGAAGTGCAAAAATTTGCAATTGAAGGTGGTCAAAGGTTTGTTGAAGGTGTTCAATATGACCTCAAGAAGAGTTTATGTCTCACTTCAAAGGCTAATATCTTTCAATCCGTGCGGTCAAACTGACCAAAAAAATTACCACATGCACTTGTACAGTCCTAGTACAAGATCCTATGGTTAGATATGTAAAAATAGTATTTATTTGCATTTTGTATCACATGCATTGAAACTAGTAGTTTTCAATGTGGTTGGGTGCTAAAATTTCAAAGAACTGTAGCCGTTAATGTAGTTGCACCTCTTTTCTTCAAAGGGTGACTTTGGCATAGCGGGTATCACCTAGACAAATCACTTAAATATTCCCAAAAAGTTGGACATTCTCCACTACAAGTTCATTATGTACGAAATTGACCCACGAAGTAGGGTAGCCAGAGAAAGTTACATGGGGGTATTCCAAAGGGTAGATGTGTAAAAACTCGAAAACATCAATTGTCTTGACGTGACGCATGATCGGGTTGCCATGGAATAAGAGAGACTCATGGATCCCCTGACAATTCAATCAACATGATCGTAAGTACTCATGCATGATCTGGTTACACTGTGGGCAGACTGGCCATTGCATTACTATTCAATATAACTTACTTCTGAAGGAGCTGAAAAGCGCAACAGTTCCATCACCAAATTATGAATGAAAGTGCTTTACATGGGCAGAGAGTCAGACATATCCTCTAATCATGGCATATTTGCCATCAGTTGGTGCTGTTAGTGAAGGATGTGCTCATCCGGGAAAACGAGATATTGTTATTTTTTAATTATAGAAACATGTGAATGTCTACATTTTGTTTTTAGCCACATACTTTTTGGAATGGGGAGTCTTCTTCCTTTATCCAGCATGGCTTTCTCATTATTGCATTGGAGAATTACTGTTTGGTAGCAAAATTACTATGGAATTTTACTTTTGCTAGGATATCCAAAATGGTTCTTCTAAAATTCAGATTTTATAAAAATTGAGCTTGCAAAAAAATTGTATGCAGTTTGTACTCCTCCTCTACAGATACACCAAATTTAGTGTCAACATGAATGGAGTATTTGTTTGTTCATATGATGTCAATTTTGAGGATCATTTTTGGAGTTTTTAGTGAATGAGGAGAATTGTAAGCACTTTTGGGATAATACTTTTGGGATAATACTTTTTTTTTTAATACATGAAAAAGTTATGCCACCATAAAAGAATGATCGGCAACTTTGGCTTTCATGCTAACCCCTCCACTTACTTTTGAGATTTTGTATACTAATAACCAACATGATGTTCATGAAGATTTTGCTAAAGAAACCTTCCTACATTGTATTAAGTATTAAGTGTGAGTCTTTTCACTATGTTATAAAAGTAAACAATCTTTCTCTACATATAGAATCATAGCATCTTTCATAATAAATCTAGCTTGGAGAGAAAATCAAAGTCGTTATGTTCATGGTTTGAATTTAAATATTCATGAAAATTCAACTATGCAACAAATCAAATATCAACAACTGTAAGTTCTTTCATCTTGGACCTCTTCTTGTTGCATGATTGTTTGGATGTCTTAGATATCTCTACTACAACTAAAGCCCAATGACAAGTACCTTACATCATACTCGTTGTAATGGTGAGAAGTGAAACTATTCAAAGTGCAAAAAGTTTGATTTTATCAAGAAAACATAGAGTGCTAACTTTGTAAAATGGTGATGAATCAAAATATCTAATTCATTTCAATCAATATGATATTCTCGTGGTAGGATAAAAATGATCATTGTATCATATTTGTGATGTATTCATCTAATAATATTCAACCTAAAGTCACAAGTAGAGAAGGATCATTATATGGGGATGTTTTATATTGACACTGTACAAAAGTTTTGAAGTGTGTGTTTTGTCTTAGTCCTTCTAGAGTTAAAATACACTTATAATATATAGTTGGGTCCAAAAAGAGCTCCAAACTCACTTTATTTGTTTTTATCTCGTAACCCAAAACTGATCCAAAATTATTGAAAAATCAAGTAAAAGAAACTAAACAAAATAGGCAAAATTCTATAAGAATCTACTTCATGATTGGAGAGTTAAGTAACTATAAAAAAAATAATGAGAATAATGGTGATGATGATAGTACACTAAATATCACTTTTAGTGTAGCGCCCAGTAAATGACTTGTAAATGCTATAAGTTTTTACTTTAAGTGAATACTTTTACCAACTATGATTATAATGATCCTTTTATTTGAATACTATAGAGAGTTGTGCTCTTGGTAAAAATTGGCATCAAGAGTAAAAATTTATTGCATTTACAAGTCATTTATTGGGCACTACACTAAAAGTGATATTTAGTGTAGTACTTATAAATCATTTGTGATATGCATAAAATTCTGCAACAATTGTCTTGAGGGTTGAGAAAAGGCAAAAGGAGATGTAGGAACCAAGAAGAAAATGAATATAGGACATGTAGGAGCTAAGGGGAAAAAGAGGGACAAGGGGTAACTAAGAAAGCAAAATAGTAACTAAATAAAGGCCAAGTAGGAAATTATTACAGTCCATCCTCTTTAAATGTTAATGGTGGGGAGTCGGAAAATCGTAACACATATCAAAAATAACACATATCAAATTTTCAACTAATTCGTTCTACCCGTTTTCATCCAATAGTTTCATCCATCATGATAATTTTCATCCAACAATCACCCTAAATCCTAAACCGCATTCTACCTGGTCATTTTTATTGCCCTTGCCCCTATCTAGTGCCCCATCATTTCTCTAATTTGACCAACTTTAATTCTTATAAAATTAAAATTAACAAAGTAGGGAGTAGAACATGTCATAACACCTGATAGTTTAAATTTTAAGGGAGTGTAATTTGCATAACATATATGAGGTTATAACATATAAAGAGGTAACATTTAAAGAGGGTGAACTGTACGTGGGGCCATAATTACTATTCTCAATGGACCTATGGAAGAAACAAAATTACGCCATCATTAAAAAAAATCCTATGACCTTCTAAAATATTATATTTATGATACAAGGAAGTAACATTATTTTATTTGAGATTGTTATTTTAAAAATTAAAATCATCCAATCTATAATGCAAAACTTTCACTCCAAGACAAGACAAATTTTTCTTGCCTTTTTCAAGCAAGGCACAAAGGAAAAACTTCATTTCCTCATAAAACACAGAGATCTTGAAGTTCTTTGTATTTTATCTTCCTACTTCAGGAAAAAGCATGAACCTTGGTTCTAACCATTTAGATTTTCAAATTACATAATGGATTATTATAATTAGAAGAATAAATTGCACTTCTTTTTCTCTCAGCATTGCTTAACTTTACAAACAATGCTTGACTTCCTAGATTTTGGTAATATACAAGGAATAACATCATGTACATCATAATGGTATAAGCTTAAGAGCTTTTATAACGTAAGAATTCAACACCAAGTGAAGTCAAAGTCAGTTGATCCTTTCAACACCAGGAAGATTTATTTTATTCTATTTTAAAAATTCTCTAATTTTCAGTGTGTGCAATCAATGTTTTTGAAGTTTTTAGTGAGCATGTGGTTTTAGTAGTATAGATTAAGATCTCCTCATTGGAGACGGAATTGAAGACTATGTGTTTCTTTTGCACTCTACACAATTTTGAAGTGTGAAAAGGTAGAAGGAAAGAAGTGAGAGGGGATAGGACACGGGCAAGTCCAGATACCTCATTTGTCTCATCTGCTTTGGCAACCATGTGTGCTCTTTCCATCCATCCATTTCATTATTGAGGATCGAGGTATGTATATAATCAATGCATTCTATGAATATGACCGCACTCCACATGTCCATATAGAAGTGCTTATTTTAAATTCCATGCTCTGCCGTGGTTTCATTGGGCTATGGCTCTGGCCATTCTAACATGGAAATATCAATCATTTGAGTTGTTGAATTCTGGACTTGAGTGTGAGGTTGTGATCACTTGATTACATGTTTAGTGTATACAGACTGGGGTATATGGATTTATAAATGCTACAAGTTTTTCCTCCCCGTGAATTGATTTTTACCAACAATGTTCACCCTCTTTGAGTACATCGTTCTTTGCATATAATGTGGGCCAGACTATTTCAAAAAATATCCTCTAATTCTTGTGTACATAGATTACAGTGGTCCACTTCAATTCTCAACCCACATTGAATCATGTACCTTAGAAAATACTGTGGGATGTTTCAAAGCTCTTGACACAAAGTTAACCCCTAGAGGCCCAAGAGTTCCCTCATGAGACTCTTTGAAGGTTTGGGCAGGTTCCTATGGTGTCAATTTATAACATTCTTCTTTGTGGATGGACATTACTAAAGCTTTGAACAATTTATTTCCTTTCATATCGACTTCAGTGAAAAATAGCACATTTACCCAAGTCAAACTTTTTTACACATTGTCACACATTGTCAAGCACACTACCAAAAAACTTCTTCTTGTCCACATAAAACTTAGAGATCTTCATTTCTTTTAACATTTCATTTTCTCTAGTACAAGATGTCGTGTAAAAGTTCTTACCGACTGTTTGGATTCTCATTCAATAATATATTCAATTCACAAAAAAATATACGTGAATTGTCAATTTCAGAGCCTCCACTACTTGCACAATTGTTTTGGATATGCTACACCCCTTCTTTACCTCTAAAAATTGGTGTTCAAGGAACTAAGATCATGATTAAGCTGATGGTAATGAATTTAGACCTTGAGTAGTGCAAAAATTTGACACCAAGTGAAGTAAGAGTTTGTTGATCCACCCGACGCACGAAAGAAAATGAACCATTTTTCCAATTCAAAAACTATAATCTTTTAATCCGTGTGGTCAAATTTTATGAAATTTTTGGTGGACATTACTTGATAAGTCTAAATTTGGATCCTACGATTTTATGTAGATATATTAACTTTTATTTTCCTCCTTACTCATTGCAGTAGAAGGAACAATTTTGAAGTGTTTTTGGTGTGAAAATGCCTTGGGCCTTTAGAGCTTAGTGTAGATTGATGGAGAGGTGGCGGTGAGCGGCGAGGAGTGGAAGATATTTGGTAGTGTGTGGCGGTGAGGTGGCAGTGAGTGGCATGACACACGTTGAAATGTATCCACATTAATTCTATTCTAAAACCAAAATTGATGTGGTCTACATCTTTTATCACCTACAATACTAATGCATTGATACTATGTTTAGTGTTTGGTGTAGTATAGATAGTTTTGCTCTTAGTAAAAATCTTCATGAAAGGTAAGAACAATAATCAACAATTTATGACACTTTCAAATCATATACACTCAACTCCCTCTACAACAACCTTCTTTGTCTTGCTTGCTATAAAGAGCGGTTGCTATAATGAAATGGTTTTGGTCTGGGAATGTGCAATACGAGGAGGCCGACTCTTATAAGGCAAATCCCCCAGAACCAATAGGTTAAGCAAATGTGCCTATATGGAAAGAGCATATTATAATACACTTATTTTTCAGTGATAGCTATTGGAATTACAATTTCAACCTAAGTGGTTTCATACTTTTCCGATGATATGTGCATTAGTTATGAATTTTTCAAAGTGTGCTGCCATGTTTAGTGGGTGGCCACCAATAGGTACACTCACTACCACCCACTAAATATGGCGATTATTAGTGTAATAGATCTTGCCCTAGAACTAGTAGATAATGCACATGAGCATCTACACATTGAGTACATTCCACGTTGACTCCACTTCACAGAAATCATTGTAGGCCTCCAATGCTTGCACCAATCCGCCCAGTAATTGCTCCATTTGAAAGATGTTCACTATTGTGAGACAAGTTTCAACCAAAAAAGTTGCACCCAACTTACACACAAGGAAATCTCACTAGAAACATACCCAAATTGACCCAAAAACAACCATCTCACCGTTGAAGGGTTGATAAAAATAGTTGTTGTAACACATGTTCTTGTAGGCTGATTGTAGTGAGGATACACTAAACATCATAAGTTAGTGTAGTGAGCATGAGTGTTTTTAATGTGTGGGTTGTTGCGCATTAGCCATGTTTACTTAACAATGAGGGCTTGGGTCGGTGGTGATTTTACAGAAGGTCCCCAAAAAAGTCCCAGGACATGTTCCTCCAAAGATTAAATTTCCCGTGGAAGGGTTTTAGAATTAAAGAAAATAAAATACATGGCAACCAGATACAATCCAAAAAGTTTGTTGTGACAGGATTCACCTAGTAACATACATTTCCACTATCAAAAGGAGTTAGATTGTTAGTTATACTCATACCCAAAACGACATAATATTGAAATATTTTTTTGATGTATTTTATTGGATGTAAACGACATGAATTCGTTTGTACAAAAGAGACATATGCATCCTTCTTGTTTTGAAGAAATTAGAAGAAGTATCAACCATTCAAACTAGGAGGTGGATTCTCATGTTCTTCATATTTTTCTAACACTGATTACCACATATCAATGAGTGCTCTCAACTGGAATATTTGTGCATGAAATGCGCATCTAAGCATCCAAAGTTGGTAGCTTTAACCCTTTAACGCCTACAAGGCCCTGACATGGTCGTTTTTGGTGCTTTCGGTGTTGTATCTTTCAGTGCAATTGCCGGTTGTCATCCCATTTCTGATAACGCACTTGGAGTCTGAGAGAGGTTTCCAATTCAATTGTCGGATCTTCAAATGATGCAGGCATTGACAAACTACAATTATTTATGTGAAGTGAAATGTACCGCTGTATAAATTATATTATGTGTAATCTATTACCACCGTAGATTCTCTCGTTAGCTCCTAGTCCACAAAGGTGGTAAAGGGTTAAGTTGGCCTACAAATGACTCTTGATTAAGTTTTGTTTAACCCCTATATGACCAAAGTCTCCTTTGGGGGGATTTCTGATTCTGGGCAGGTTCCTAAAATTCGAAAAAAAATCCTTTTTCTCTGAAATTTTTATTCTAGATTGCCTCTGATAAGAGCTTTGTGGACATATTTTTATTTTATTTTTTGGATTTGTGGTTTGAAAGTTAGTACCACTTAAAGCCAAAAGTGGGGACACTGGGCACCTCCAAATTTTTTGACAAAAGTTTCTATTGACATTGAGATTTTTCACACATAAAGAATATTTCCTTCTCTGGATATTTTCAAAAAAAACTCTTGTCTTTAGTGTAAAAAGACATTTTATTCCAAGTCAAACATTTTCACACATTTTTGGGCAACGAGGGCAAAAAAATTCATCTTTTCTACATAAAACCTAGAGATCTTCATATTTTTCACTCTTTATTTTTTCTACAACAATATGTGGTGAAAACCTTCTTATTGACCGTTTGGATTATCATTTGAATACATACGTAGTTCACAAAAAAATAAAACGAGAAATGGCAATTTTTGAACTTCCACTCCTTGCACACTTGTTTTGAATATGCTACACCCCTTTTTTACCTCTAAAAATTGGTGTGTTGGGAAATAACATCATGCTTAAGACAATGGTAAGAGATTTAGACCTTGTACAATGCAAAAATTTGATACAAAGTGAAGTCAAAGTCTGTTGATCTACTCAACGCAGGGAAGAAAATGAACCATTGTTTTGACTTTAAACACTAAAATCTATCAGTCCGTGCGGTGGATTGCAACCAAAATTTTGAGGCATGTTGATATAGAAGTCAATTTTAAGATCTTATGTTTGAGAATCGGAAATTCACTTTAAAATGTGATTTTCATGTCTCTTTTTGGCAGTGGCAATTTTGGACTGGTTTTAGAGCGAAAGTGGTCGTGGTCCTTTTTAGGGTTAAAAGGTACCCTCTTATGCATGAAAGAATTTTATGAGATCACCAAAACCTTTCTCCACAAAGCTAAATTTTCATAAAATTTATAATCTGAACATTTGAACATGACAAGGTTTTCATTTCATTATTGCTCTAGGACGTTTTCTTTTTTCTTTTCCTCCCTAAACACCATACCCGGGGGTTGGATTTGGCTAAACGTATTTCTTAAAATATCTACCAATTTTTTTGGAAAATCTTTTACAAAAACTTCAATTTTTCAACATGGTGAAAAATCCGATTTTGAAGCATATTTTATTTTTAGAACTTTGTTGAACTTCTATTTCTAGAAGAAAAATTATTCGGCACAAGAGTGCCGAATCCGGCCCTAGGGTATGGTACCTTTATTTCGAGGGATTCATTTTTTGTAAGTGACAACATTGGGACGTGTTTTCAAAAAAGTATGAAATCCTTTCAAATTGAGGTCTTGGGACGTGACTTTGTAAAAACTTTGTGAAAAATCAACCTAGCCTTGGGTGAGCGATGATAGAATTTTTACCTCTATAAATATCAACATCCAATAAATATATATTTATCTCCTCTAATTCATTATGAATTTTATTTATTTTCTTTTTCATGACATAAAGGCCTTTGGCATTTTTCTTCAAAATAATGATAACCATGATGAAGCATGTCACAAAGTCACTCCAGGTCAGCCTCCCTTTGTCCGAACTTTAGGTCAGGTGACCAGTGATGGCCCATTCACATCAGCACCCCACCATAATTTGAACACTTGTAAGCTCTAAGAATTTATCGGATGAGGTGAAAATATAATTTTATTTTGGTACAACTAATAGCGGTGACGAAGGAAGTGAACTATTCCACAAGTAAAAGCACAGTGGTGGATTTACAACAGCATGACACAATTCTTTAGTGCTTGTATGGTGTTGCAATACCATAAGACAAATCCCAAACATAAAATTATCTCCCAAGTGTATGGATAGTATAGCCTCATGAATGTAGACTCATCCTAACTTGCGTTAAGACAAACCCCCCAACCAAAATTAAGCATCATGCGTATATGGAGAACAAATTATAATAAGCTTTATTTTTAGTAAGATCTAACGGAATAACAATTTCAATCCTAGTGATTTCATAATTTTTCAATGAAATAGGAGTTAGTAATGCGATCCCTTTTTCCCTTGCTTCAATTGATGCATCCATTCAATTTGTTCAGATAAACTAACAAATTTGGGAAAAGGGGAAGAAAAAAACGGACGAAGGAGCAATGATGCTTTTGTTATGTGAAAATGGCATAGCTCTTTTGTTTTGCACCCAAAAAACCAGAAAATAATAATAAATAAAAATTTATAACTTTGTTTATTATTCAAATAGGGAGGGTGTATGTTTCGCATGAGTATTTGTAATGGAAGACAACATGTGTTACTGAACACCTCTACCACTTTCATTTCCACTCCCAAGTTTGAATTTTTTTTGTAACCCCTAAATTTCTTTGACAATTTCATGTAGAAAACACTTCAAAACTGTTGATTCTAGTGTAATGAGCAAGGAAGGAAACCCCAAAAAATTGTATTTCATGTTTTAAGCGTAGAATCTCAATTAAGACTTTATTGAGTAACATACTAAAAAAACATAAACTTTGACTGCAGGGATTGAAAGATTAAAGTTTTTGAAGTCAAGAATATGGATCATTCTCTTCCCTTTGTTAAGTGGATCAACAGATTGTGACTTTACTTGGTGTCAAATGTTTGCACTACACAAAGTCTAAATTCATTACCATCATGTTAAATATGATATTAGTTCCTTGAACACCAAGTTTTAGAGATGGAGAAGGGATGTAGCAAATTCAAAAAAATTGTACAAGGAGTGGAGGTTCAAAATCTGCCAATTCACATTATTATATTTTGTGAACTTAACCCCAAAAGGACTGTGACAATTTCACACCAAAAACACTTCAAAATTGTTGATTTTAGTGCAATGAGTAAAGAATGAAACAAGACCTTGAATTTATAGTTTTGACCGTAGCATCTCAATTAAGACCTACTAAGTGACATACTCGCAAAATTTCATACACTATGAGTGTACGGATTGAAAGATTATAGTTTTTGAAGTCAAGAAAGTGGTTCATTTTCTTCCTTGCGTTAAGTGGATCAATAGACTTTAACTTCACTTGGTATCAAATGTTTACACTACACAAGGTCTAAATCTTTTACCATTTTGTTAAGCATGATGTTAGTTCCTTATACACCAATTTTTAGAGGTAGAGAAGGGATGTAGCATATTCAAAACAAGTGTGCAAGGAGTGGAGGTTTAAAAACTGCCAATTCACAATTTCTTTTTTTGTGAACTAAATATGTTTTAGAATGATAATCCAAACGGTCAACAAGAAGGTTCTCACCACATATTGTTGATGAAAAAATAAAAAGTGAAAAATATGAAGATATCTAGGTTTTATGTAGAAAAGATGAAGTTTTTTCCTGGCGTGCCCAAAATATGTAAAAATGTTTGACTCGAGTCAAAATGTTTTTTTACACTAAAGACAAGAATTTGTTTTTGACATCTTTAGAGAAGGTAGTATTATCTATATGTATGAAAAACCTCAATGTCAACAGAAACTTCCAGCAAAAAAATTGAAGCTGCCCGGAGTCCCCAATTCTAACTTTGAGTGGTAATAACTTTCAAACCATGAATCCAAAAATAAAAATACCTTCACAAAGCTCTTATTAGGGACAATCTAGTATAAAAATTTCCAAAAAAATAAATATTTTTTGGAATTTTAGGAACCCGTCCAAAATGAGAAACGTCCTCCCAAAGTTCAATGGGCCTTTAGGGGATAATACGGTTTTAGAATGATAGTCCAAATGGTCAAGAAGGGGGGTTTCACACATGGACCAAGGTACAAGTGCTCCTTAGTGCTTCTTGCAACTTGATTGGTGTAGAGCCTTAAATTTGGCCTTGATCGAAACCTTGGGGTTTCACACATAGACCAAGGTACCAAGGGTGTCTGAAATGCCTACATGGCAACACTTTTTGGAGATTTTGGCGGTAATAGTTTGGTCCCTCGAGAGAAGTTTGGGTTTCTATTCTCATTCGGACCAAACTCTTACTGAGGTGCCAAACATTTTTTTCAATAAAATATTAAGATTTGACAAGATATCAACCATTAGATTATAACATGAACTTATTTACCGTGAAATATTTATCCAAATTCTTTACCTATTGTTATCCAACTTTTTAATCCAACTTTTTAACCCAACTTTTTTAGATTCCATGGCTAGGGAATTTGATTTATTTACCAAAAATTGTTTCTTATGTAGACTCCATGGCCAGGGAATGTGAGGAAAATTTCATAAAAGTAACACCCTTAAGAATTAAAAATTATCTTGGGATTTGCCAAATGGCATGGATCTCGGCCTCTCAACTTGGTACCTTGGGCTTCACACATGGACGGTCTCAAACTCCACGAATTGCATATTTAAAATATATTTTTCCAACTCAAAGATTCGGCACCTCGGCATAGTTTAGTCCTTTGGTACCATGGTCCATGTGTGAAATCCCCCTAAGAAGGTACAAAACATATGTTTCAAGACCTTTGGTTGTATAGGGGTTAAGAGCATCTCCACTCGAGCACGGGGCCCCGAGAGATTTGCAGGTTCGTTGTGTGCTCTCACACATAGCTCCACCACCGCATGGACGGACGCAGCATCCCGGGAAGGAGGGGCCGGACAATCCAGACGCCATTTTTGAGTTTGTTTGTTGTCCAAGAGTCAAGTTATGCTGGCGTAGAGGGGCATATAGAAATCTGCCACGTACAGCTGCAAGTTGCGACCTTTTTGGAGAGTGAGTGAATGTTGGAAAGTGTGCACAGTAAACAAATAGTTCACGGGCTCCGGTGCGAACTTTATCCGGCATCATCGTTGGTTGGTCTCTCCAGTTGACAAGTCCCCGCGTTACTACTTTGGGTTGGTGTCTCCGGGGTGGAGATGCTCTAAGGGCCAGTTTACATTAGGCCTGGAGTCGGATGGAAGGCCAGCCGGATTTGCCTTCAATCCGGCCTTCAATCCGGCCCCAATTCTTCCATCTGGCCGCTAATAATGTAAAGCATTGAGGCCGGATTCTAGGGCCGGATTTCAAATTCATCATCTTGGCCCTAGTCAATGTAAAGTGTTCGGGCCGGATTCTAGGGCTAAATTTCCAATTTTTTAGTGTCTTTAAAATTCTTAGATTTTCATAAGGCTCAACTAAAAATCATAGGAGCACATGTGTGTCAAGCTTTTGTCTTTGTTTCTTTCCTAGTTTAAAGAAAAATAGGTTACATATATTTACTTTATGTGTTTTCTTTCCTTACTACAATTTTATAAAAAAAAAAAAATAAGAGTATTTTTTCTATTTTCATAAAATTTTCCCCTTTTATCTTATTTTTTAAAGGTCAAAATTAAAAGAGAGTTTTTTTTTCATAAATATGCAACTTCTAATTCCTCTTCCTATTTTGACTATTAGAAAAAGGAGTTTTCTTTACTTTGATTGACCAAGTCCCTTTTTTTGGGTGCATATCCAAAAGGAAGGAGTATTTCTACTTTTTCAAAACAAAAAAATCAATTTCTTTTTATTTTTTTGAAAAAAATTATTATTATTTCGAAATAAAAAATAATTTGTTTATTAATTGACGGTAGGGACTTGAAGGATCCAACGGAGGAACCGAATCCGGCCCTAGATGGGAGTTTGGGCCAACCCAAACCTCATCCCGATTGCTCCCTTGGGGCCGGAAGATTTGGCGCCAAAACCATGCCACCTAAGGCGACACGTAGGATGAAATGTAGTTCCGGTCGGCCCCAAGTATAAGGGCCTTACCACACGGGAGGGGGAGGAAGTTTCACAACTTCCTCCAACATGGCACTAGTGGCACAAAAAATATTCTTTTCCTCCTTACATTGTGGACTTCCAGGCACTACACTAAACATTGCATTTAGTGTTGGGCCCAGTAAATGACTTGTAAATGCTATAAGTTTTTACTTTAAGTGAATATTTTTACCAACTATGTTTATGATGATCCTCTTATTTGAATACTACAGAGAGTTGTGCTCTTGGTAAAAATTGGCATCAAGAGTAAAAACTAATAGCATTTACAAGTCATTTATTGGGCGCAACACTAAATGTGATGTTTAGTGTAGTGCCTGGTAGTTTTCAACGGCAATTATTGTGCCAAGTCATTGCCATGTAGATTCCAAAGCAACATCCAATGCAAATTCCAAAGCTACAAAGTTGCTCCATGTCATTCTTGCCACTCCCCCTACTTCCTCTCATGTGGCAACCACTTGCTAATTTGAACCAATGTGAGTCATCCAACTCACTGCCTTTCCTCTCGTGTGGTTTGGCCCTAAAGCTCTTGGGTTGGATTTCGAGAGATTGAGAGACCCTATTGGTTGAAACTTGGAGAGTTCTGGCCGGCCCTCAATCCTGCCCCAAGTGTAAACCGGCCCTAGAATCAATCCATATCTCCTCCAGTTGGAAATTTAAATGGAGCCTCTCTTATTTATTCAGATATTCTTGCCTACAAAAAGCCTATTATATTGCATGCAAATTATAGCACATGTTCTAAAAGAAGCCTTCACAGTCCACAGCTGTAGCAAATATCTCCACTTCATGTATGATATTCAGCAAAGTCTTCTTCTCGATATCTCCACAACACCAAACCGGACATTCCCATATATATATATATATATATCTCACAAGTAAAGGGGACCTTTAAACATTCCCAGAGTTTTGAGTAAAGTTACTGCATCATTAAATCTGAATAAAACCAAGGATTTCCCAGCATTTGTTTTCTGTTTATAACATAATAAATTGACAAAACAAAAGTACCGTTTAGTTTGGTGAGGAATCTTCTCAGTCCATAGTAATGAAGTGTTTCATTTATACAAGATTGATGGTGACCTGGTATCTGCATCAGAGTTATCCGTATGAAGTGATTTTCGTAATGTTTTTTTTTTTTTTTTTACACAAGCAAAGAGAAAGACACAAGCAAAGAGAAAGACACAAGCAAAGAGAAAGACACAAGCAAAGAGACTAACACAAGCAAAGAGAATTTTCGTAATGTTCAAAAGCCTTGTGATGATTCATTGTAAAATGATATTTCTGGACCATGCAAAGTTATGACACTTCATCATCACAATCCATATGATGTATGTGTCCACCAAATCAATCCATACATACTTGTATATTTTTTGTTTGACAAAATCCAATTTCAAATGGCAACACTGCAAGGAAATAATGCTACGGGGTTATTGATTTCTTTGCAAGAAACTCCCGGGGAAATCTTAGATTTTTCATGTCAATAATGTGGAAGGGGAAATATTTTCTTTGCAAAACCTTTAACCCTTTAAGGCCGATGAGCTTTTTTGGCCCGTGAGAATCTACGAGTGTTCTACATTTTAGCACAAAAATCTACAAACTTGTTTTATGGAAATCATTGTAGCTCGCCAATGCTTGTATTGATTGTTGTGGCGATGGGTCAAGAGATGCCCATCTTCCTCCACCTCTAAGTCATGGTATATTTTTTTCCTTTGAGGTGGCCTCTAGCACTTTCAATATTGGTTTTTGTCCCAAAACGGTCCATATATGGTCAATCGGCCTTAAAGGATTAAGGATGATGGCATATATGTACGTTGCGTGTACACCTTCTCTGAAAGCGTCAATAGTCCAATGCGGGATCACTTCGATTGGTTGCGGACACTTGTCCACACATACCACATACAAATGGCCTACCTATGAAAGTCAACAACCACAAATCAGGATAACACTTTCTATGCGGAAATATGGTGGAAATATGGCTTGGCCCACACCAAATCCCCTTCCTAGCGAATCCATCAGAGTGCAGTTTAATGTCTCAGTGCATTCGACGGAAGCGCACAAATCTACAGAAGTTTAGAGAGTTTGCAAATCATACAACAACAAGCTGTTAATAAAACTATTCCTAGATTACGTCAACAGTGACACCTATGGGCCTATCATCCTTAAAGTGTTGAAAATCCTCTTTTAGTAAAGTCTTCCCATTTATGACCTTACAAGTTTTACAATTTCTTAGAGAAACATATTAATCCCTAAATTTCTTTGACAATTTCACACCAAAAGTACTTTAGAACTCTCAATTCTAGTGCAATGATGAAGTAAGGAAACAAAAACTTGTACTTCCAAATTTTAACCATAGGATCTCAATTAAGACTAATTGGGTAACATGATTGCATAGATTGAAAGATTATAGTCTTTGAAGTAGAGAATACAATTTATTTTTTCCCTTCGTTTATTGGATTGGTAGACTTTGACTTCACTTTGTGTCAAACTTTTGCACTCCACAAGGTCTAAATGCATTACCATCATGTTGAATAGGATTGTGGTTCTCTGTACACCAATTTTAGAGGTAAAAAAAGTGATGTAGCATATCTAATACAATTGTGCAAAGAGTGGAGGTTTAAAAATAGTCAACACAAGTTTTTTTTTTGGTGAACTCAATATGTTTTAGAATGATAATCCGAATGGTCAATAAGAAGATTTACACCACACAGTGTTGTGGGAAAAATAACAAGTAAAAAAATAACGGGATCGCTAAGTTCATGTGAAAAGGGATAATTGCTTTTCACACCTTGTCCAACAATGTGTTAAAATGTTTACATTGGGTAATTTTGCTATTTTTCACTACCAAATCAATTGTTCTTAACAGTATGAAAGAAAATAATATTACTTGTTAGTGTAGAAAATCTCACATTTTGTTGTTTTTGAAGCTGCCGGACATGCTCGCTCTCAAAAAAGTTTTATTAAAGAAGATTGTTATAAATCGACACCATAGAAACCTACCCAAACCTCAAAGGGAACTCTTGAAAATTTAGGGGTAAATAAATTTTATGATAAATCTTGGAGTGTAGCATAAGGTTCCATAAATTGTATTCCCACAAAGCTCTTATAGATAAGGAAACCCTTACAATAGACACTTCAAAAGTTTTGAACATGAAACAAACATTTCACAAGAAAGGAACAAAACTAAATTTAATTACAAAGTCAAACAAAGATAGCATAAGCTCTCAACAAAAACTATTTCCAACTTGAATCTAGAGACCACCACGCTCTTTTGTACACAATAACTACACTAAAATTGACATTTAGTGTTAAGCACAGTAAATGACCTACAAATTGCAACACCTTTCAACTTTTGATGAATACTTTTACCAGCTATGATTTCAATAACCTCCCTCTTAAAATAATACACACATTAGAGTTTTCCTGAAAGTCTGAGTTTTAAAGGATGGCTAGCTTGTGTCAGCCAAAAAGACCCGGTGCAGCATCCTTTAAGGACCTTGTGTCTTTCTCTATTCACCAAAGCAGGGTGTGATTTAAATATGGCAATATTTGTAGGGTGAAAATTCTCACCCTGCATATTTTATGGGCCACACGCATGGAACAAGCTAATGTAACCAAATTAGTAATTTGGAGTCACCAATGCCACCTTGCATCTATGTTTGGACGGTGACTGTGCCTAGATGATTAACCTTGTAGCATGTTGGTTGGCTGACAAAGGACAATAATTTATGGAATAAACCCCAAAATTAACCAAACCACCATGTTTCTAAAAAACAAGTGGACTTTCAGGTGTACAACCACTGTTAGCGTTTTGGGGTGACAGTCACGGTTTAAACTCCGAGTACTTTCAAGAAAACTCAATTCTCCTCTCAACAAAAATCTGCATCAAAAGTTCAAACTTATGGAATTTACAAGTCATTTATTGTGCTCAACACTAAGTCTCAATTTTAGTGTAGTCTCCTTGAAACTCTTCCATTTTAAGAAAAAGAAAAAGAAAAAACCATGGTAATTATAAATGAAAAAGACTAATATCTGATGGAGTGAGGGAGGAAGCTTCCATTAATTGGAAATTGGATATTTGATGGCTGTACAGTACAAATATCCCTACGATGACGGAGAGTAGAACAGCAACCGCCGTATGCGGCGCGACCGTACGCGTACGTAGCCGCACTCGCACTTGCCTTTATTGACTGGCGTGAGTCAACCGTCGGATCCTCCAGATATGCCAACGCCAACGGACGCTCGCGATTGGTCCGTTCCACGTCACCATGGGACACCGCGCTCGTGGATACTACGATGGCAATCATTAGTGCCCCTCCTTTTATTCTTAGCCCCGCCACGTCAGCGCCCCCTCCGTCATCTGATTGGATTGGCCTTGATACCCGGACCCGTCCGATACCCGCTGATTCGCTTGAGCATGTTTACCTTACACCCTGCACTCTCACACATCCTAAATCCTAAATCCTAAAATCCTTGAAGCCCTTAGTTTTTGATCCCTATTGTAGGTGGCCAATGTAGTCTACAATGTATGGTGTTGTATTTGAACATCATAAAGGACCTCCAAATGAAAGGTGTTAGTTGAAGAGTCTTCAATCTAAAGGTATAAGTCTTGTTCAACTTTGATACATTTTTTGTTTGGCTACAAAGTAAAATAGGTGAACATTTATACAATTCTCAACTGAAGTTTAATTCCTTGAAGGACTCTTGAAGGTTTGGGCATGTTTCTATGGTGTCAATTTATAATATTCTTCCAAGGATTTTTAACATTACTATAAGCTTTGTGTGGTACAATTTTCTCCTCAATTCAACATTTCATGAAAAAGTTGTTGGGGTTTTCAATTTAAATGGGGAGAGCGGGCATGCCGGGCAACTCCAAAAACTTTTGCTAGGAGACTCTAATCAATGTGAGATTTTCAATACTAGCAAGTAATGATATTTCCTTTCATATTGTCCAAAACAATATCTCGTCTTTGGTGAAAAATAGTATATTATCCCAAGTCAAACATTTTTACACATTGTCACACATTGGTGGGCAAGGTACAAAAAAACATTCTTTTCCACATAAAACTTAGCGATCTTTATTTATTTTTATTTTTTATTCTTCCTACAACAATGTGTAGTGTACATCTTCTTATTGACCATTCATATTCTCATTCTAAAACATATTAAGTTCACCAAAAAACAGAACGTGAAGTTGCACTTTTTGAACCTCAATCCCTTGCACAATTTTTTTGAATATGCTACACCCCCTCAATACCTCTAAAAATTGGCGTACAAATAACCAATATCATGTTCAACGTGATGGTAATGGATTTGGACCTTGTGTAGTGCATAAAATTGATACCAAGTGAAGTGAAAGTCTCTTGATCCACTATACGCAAGGAAGAAAAAAAAACCTATTCCCAACAAATATTTCAAATTGTAATCCTTCAAAATTAGATTAGTAGGAACCTACCCAAATCTCAATTCACCCCCCCCCCCAAACGGGCACATAGTCGTCTAGGGGTTAAGGTTCTCCTGCCGTAACATGGGGTGTGGAGCATCCCAGTGCACAACATTCAGAATTAATGTTATGCACTTGCAACAGTTATAAGTTTTTACTTGTTATGCGGATTTTTCCTAAGAGCACAACTATCAATACTATATAAAGAGGGGAATCACTGTAAAAAAAAAGGAGGTAAAAATATTCATCAGGAGTAAAAGCTTATAGCATTTACAAGTCATTTATTGTGCTTAACACTGTATCCCAATTTTAGAGTAGAGGAATATGACGTCAGACAAGAGGAGTGGCATTATATGAGCAGGGTCAGGGAATGCTCGGCAACGAGAACGGGCGAATGAGGGGCCAGCACATGAGAGGTGCAGAATCAGCCACGTCGTGGAGGCGAATCGCGGGTCAGTCTTCACGGGTCTCGGTCCATACTCAGGTCAACCGGTTGCGGTTGAGGCCTTTCGCGTTGTTTCCTTCAAGTGAGGTCTACATCCGCACCCAAGTAATTTTGTTATTCATCTCTTTTTGGATTTTTTTTGTTTTTTTTTGGTATTGCATCTTATATGTGGTTTATATTAATTTTGAATTACACTTTTCCACTTCTAGTGTACAGGCTTAGGTTTATTTCTCATCCATGGACATTTATTTTATCTACCTTTTTTTGAAGATTATTTATACAAATTGATTTCTAGCATTTTAAAAGAAATATATAACCACTCTTGAAGTGGGTTTTTTTGGAGCAAAGAAAAGTTCAAAAATCACCAAACTCATTTTTGTGTAAATAGAAAATCTCATATCCAATAAAGGATTGCAGCCGAAGTTTTTGAAGTGCCCGCCCTTTACAACTTTTTTTAGAGGTGACATAATTCTTTCACTAAGGGCTCAATAATAATAACTTTTTTTTTTCCACGGAACTCATATCTTGCATACTTGCCCAAAAGTTCAAGAATTGGGAACATATCTTGCAATCATGAGAATATGCTTGAGATTTGTAAAAGCCCACCTCGAGACTTTTGGTCATTAGGGGTTAATTACTAGTTATATAGTAGTAATTAATAAAGCTTCATAAAAATATGGATATTGTAGAAACATAGGTAGTAGATTGTATGTCACTAGAAACTATACACTACATATGACATTTAGGTACTACACAATATGATTTGGATGTGTTGTAATATTTTATTTTTGACAAAAATATTTTACCAAGAGCACAACTATCAAAACCATTCAAGGAGGAGGGTCAATGTAAACATAGTTGGTAAAGATATCCATCAAGAGTAGAAAATTACAACATTTATAAATAAATGAGTGTGGATACACAAATATCATATTTAGAATATTAGCGTAATTTTTATTTGAAAATCAATGATTATTTCACTCTTCTACAATAAGACTTTATCATTAGATTGATGCACCTTTCAGTTATTACTTTGAATCATTATCGTGGTATCTTATCAAATAATATGTAGAAACCTCTGAGTTGCCTTGGAAGAGAATTTTCTATTTTTCTTAATCTCTAAATTACCAAGCCATTTTCAAACCAAGAACACTTCAAAACTGCTCGTTTCAATGCAATGAGTAAGGAAGAAAACCAAAACTTTTGTTTCTAATTAGAATTGTAGAATCTCAATTAAGACTTATTAAATAACATACTCACTAAGTTTCATAAACTTTGACCACATGGATTGAAAGATAATAATGTTTGAAGTTCAGAAAAGAGTTCATTTTCTTCCCTGCATTTAGTAAATCATTTGACTTTGACGTCACTTGGTGTCCAACTTTTGCACTACACAAGGTCTAAATTCATTACCACCATGTTAAGCATGATATTAGTTCTTTGTACACCAATTTTAGAGGTGAAGAAAGGGTGCAACATATTCAAAACAATTGTGCAATGACTAGAGGTTCAAAAATTGTCAATTTAAGTTTTATTTTTTTGTGAACTTAATATGTTTTAGAATGAAAATTCAAATATTCAATGAAATGTTTTACACCACATAATGTCGTGGAAAAATTTAAAGTAAAAAATATGAAGATCTCTAAGTTTTATGTGGAAAGGAAGAAGAATTTTTGGTACTTTGCCCAAAAATGTGTGACAATGTGTGAAAATGTCTAACTTGGATTTATATGCTATTTTTCACTAAAGACAAGAGTTTTTTTGACAATGTGAAAGGAATTGATATAACTTGCTAGTATTGAAAATCTAACATTCCATAGATTGTCCTAGCAAAAGTCTTTGAAGTTGCCCAATGTGCCCGCTCTCCCCATTTGAACTTCAAAACCCTATAACTTTTTCATGAAATATTGGGTTTTGGGAAAAATTGGACTCACACAAAGTTTTTAGTAATGCCCATCTACAGTAAAAAATACAAAAATAAATGTTGTAAATTGACACAAGAAGAAGCTGCCCAAATTTTCCGAGTCCCCCAAAGGGGTTCCTTGGTAATTTAGAGGTTAAAGTGTTTTGTGACAATGTCAAAATTGTATTCAATCGTTTCATTACAATGTGAAAATGTTACTATTGTACAAATTATTTCAATTGAAAAGTGTAAAAAATCTCTTGCAGGTGCCTTGAGATGACTAAAAGTCAAGTAGAGTAGCTTAACCTCCAAAGGACCGTGGCATTTTAGCACTCAAACTCACTGAAAATTGCCCGTTTCTATGCATTCATCACATGATGCAACTAAACACAATTTTTACATATGTAACAGTAGGATCTTGTACAAGAATTGTATAGTACAATTGTGTGTGGTTATATATATAGTTTTGTTTTATTTATTGGTTTGACTACACGGATTGAAATATACTAGCCTTTGAAGTGAGACATTAACTCTTCTTAAGGTCATATCAAACACCTTTTACAAACTTTGACCACCTTCTATTGCAAATTTTTACACTATGGGCCATGATTTTCTAATTTTAACTTAAAAAGGATCATAGTAGGCACATGCGCACCAAATCTTAGAAGTAGAAGAGGGGTTGAAGATGTCTTTGAAAACCCCGCAATGCAACTAGTATGTGGTTGAATTAACACTACACTAACAAGGTTTGCATATATCATATCCTTCTCATATACTAGTAAACCTATGTCCGGTGGACATGGATTCAGTGGTGGAACAAACATGCACTTTACTCACTCCGCCCCCCCTTTGGAAACCGGAGTTCTTCTTCTTTTTATCCTTCTCATATATTTGAAATTTAAAAATCCGTGTAGTCAATGAAAAGATTTCCATTCCTATCTTGAAGAGTTTTTTTATTTTCTTTTAAATGGTAAATTCTCGAATTTCTATTGAATTTAGAGTTACTAAAATTTTTGCTACACTATATGTTATATGACACACTAAAACACTGCACTATTTGTATAGGTTGTTGAAAAATGTCTGTGACTATTGAACCGTAGTTTGGATTTCTCCAAAAATTATGTCAACAAAAAGCTATTGAAAATTTTCCCATTCATTCAAAAATCTCAAAAAATCATGCCAAAATTTGAGATTAAGGGACTCAGTTGAAATTTGGAGTGTTCCTCAAGGGGACTCTCGTCCTTTAGGGGTTAGTCTTCTTGCATTTTTATAATAGAAATTCAATAGATTTTGATCAAAATCCAAATTATGGAAACTTGCCTAAACTACCAAAAACAACTTAAAAAAGAGTTTGCCTATTGGAAATAAGTTTTACCATTTAAGGAAAAGAGACCTATAGGTGGTCACTTTTGGAGAAATTTGGGAATTAGTGTCTCCAATACTTAATCACTATTTGATTTGTGGCATAATTTAAGTTCTTTGGGTCCATGTGCTTCCAACAAATGGAGTGAGAATGTGCACCGCAGTCTCACAGATAAAGTATTGTAATGTTTGTAGTGAGACAGTGACCAGTTGCCATGAAATGTACCTACTTGTGGGATCTTCTAGGCTTGGTCGCAAATGTCGCCTTTAAAGGATTAAACCATGTATGGTGCAAAGATCTAACACTAAACAAAGCAAAAGAAAAAGGATAAAGTATTTGATTTTTTTAGTGAAATACTACAATTTATCATTCTATGGTATCAATTTTCATATCATTTCAAATTCCTAAAACCCCTTGACTATCTTGCTTCAAAAACCCTTCAAAGTTGCTCATTGTAGTGTAAAGAGTGAAAGAGAAAAAGGAAAGTCATCATTTCCATCTCCAATCAGAAGATCCTATAAACGCGCATGCTCACAAACTTTAGTAATCATTGACAACACTAATTGAAAGATTATTATTGGTGTTTGAAGTGATGAAGAAAGTGTTCTTCGTACATGTGTTTTAAGGATTGGTAAACTTTGACTTCACTTGGTGTTGATTTTATGCATTACAAGAGTTCTGAAATTTATACCATTATGATCAGTGTGATGTCAAATCTTTCTATACTAATACTTGGAGGTATTGGAGAAGTCAAAACATCATTAACCCTTTAAGGCCAAGTGACCATTTTTGGATTGTTTTTGGCACATTTATCCCTACAGCAAGTGCTACAAGCCACCGAGACAATTTTGACAAAAATTTAGAGGCGGAGCAAGATTAGCATCTATCCATACCAACACCACCAAAATCAATGCAAGCATTGGCTAGCTACAATGATTTTTATGAAGTGGGGTTACAATAAAATGTACCCTGTATATAGATGATGTTTTGCATGATTTGTGACCCTTGTGAATTCTCCCAGGCCTTGAGAGCTCCATCGGCCTTAAAGGATTAAGAAAATTAAGCAATGACAAAATTCAAAAATCACAAAATCACATATTGGTTTTTAATAAACTTATTCTTGTGTGAATTTAAAATCCAAATGGTCAATACAAAGATCATGTTTTTTCTTAAATAAAAGAAATCAAATAATAAAAGAATTCATTTTCCTACTTTTTATGATAAGATGAAATTTATTTTTGCCACCTTGCTTGAAAATGGTTAAAAAAAAGCTTTGGTTGTCTTGGAGTGAGAGTTTTACACTATGGAAGGTTTTTTTTTTTTAAATTTAAAAATATCTCAAAGAGAATCATGTTAACCAATTTACATAAAAAAATCTCACATTCAATAAAAGGTTGAAGTAGAAGCTTATGAAGTTGCCCACCATGCATGCCCTCAATAATTTATAGTCAAGATGGCATAACCTTTTATCTATAAGTCCAATTAGAATAAAGAAAAAAAATCTCATGTAGCTCATCTTCTTGCATCGTTGCATAGGATCTCAAAAATTGGAAATATAAAATGCAATCATGGGAACGTGCCCAAGATTTGCAAAAGCCCACCTTGGAACTTTTGGTCTTTAGGGGTTAAGAGCACCTCCACCGCAGGCTTCCATCCCGGCAGACCTGTCAGGTTTGGTAGGTCTGGAGGAAGGTGCTCCCCCACCGCGCTGGTCGGGGCCGCCAAACTGGTCAAGTGGGATGGAGGGAGTTGGGAGCAAGCCTGGAAAAGGAGAGAATATGGCGGCGGATTAAAAATTTCACCGGGGCTAGGCCACCAATTTGGTTCTAGCACGTGGTGGAGCAACAATGGCTGTGGGAGTGGCTGCCACTGACAGTCCATTCACTAACGCGTTTTTGCATGGACCCATAGCAGGGCTTTTATTATGAGAGCCAGGTTTCCAGGGCGGATAACCTTGCTCCCGGTTGGCGCTACCTTAGGCGCCCTGCAACCCAACCACGGGGCAGGGTTTAGGGCCAAAACCTAGGGCAGTCTCCACCGGGCTGGCGCGTCCCTGGTGGAGGTGCTCTAAGGCATGTTTGTGTAAGAGTCTAGATAACAACCTTAAAGTTGAATATTTAAAATATCATTTTTTAGTTTTTAATTTTCTTTAAAAACTAAAAGGGCCCCTTGTAAAATAAATCGTTTGTTGGAAGGAATACTAGGGATTACGGTTATGATCCAAAAAATGAAATATTTTTCAATGTCCTTTCACAGTGACACCTCCAGAAAAGTGGTGCATATGCATTTTTGTATGAAAAATGAATCATATGCCCCTGAGAGAGTAGGAAGTTTTTGAGGCGGTTCAAAGAGCTTTGGTGCTGCAACGACATTCTTGCCTCTTAGGTTGACAAGCAGCCACACTGGCACTCGTACGCTAGGTATCTTAGTACTATCTCTAGCTCTAACCCCCCCATTAACCTCTAACCCTAGTCCGGGTGCTTACCCGGCCTCGCTGGACCTGGCGAGGTCTGCTCGGGCCCCTTGCATGCTCTCCCTCTTCCCTTTGCAGTGAAGGAATCTTTACTTGTGTTAAAAAAGAAAGAAAAAAAAAATCATATTACACATCATAACATTCTAAAATCGGAATGAGGATATATTTACTGAATTATTGGTACAAAAGTGCTCAACCTGACCTCCACATGGTGATTTCTATCTGTGCTAAAATTTGCACTGGGCCCACCTCATATCATTAAATGTATAATGGCAACTTGTACATTAGACATGCCAAGACAGATTAAGGATGCTAGTTTTGCTTAACTTGACTCAGAAGTATGTGCAGCCCATAAGCCAATATCTCTCCCATGCATGATCTGTATGAGAGAATAGAAATTGGGAAGATAGTAGTTTTAACCTCTAGAGGACAATTTGTCACTATGGGGGACAAATCAATTTTGGCGAGCTTCCTAAAAATCCATTTTAAAAGATAACTTCTTGAAATTTTATTGCTAATAGAGATACGGGTTAACTTTAAGGGGAATTTTTTTTCTTTTATTGGACGTATAGGAAAAAAGTTCTGGTGCTTCAAACATAAAAAGCTCGAATCTTTTGGCAATTGGGCAGGATACCCTAGAGATGAATAGTACTATTGTAGAGTTGACAATTGCACTTTTTTGAGGCAGGTCTTAGTGAAGGGAAGTTCTTGGCTACCTTCATTGTTTTCATTTAATCCCTAATGGACCAAATGTCAAAAATAGGCTTTTTGAAAGTTCGGTCAGGTTCCAATGGTGTCAATATCTAACATTTCTCTTTAAAAAAATTATTGTAGAAGGGCATTACTAAGACCTTAGTGGGAGAACAATTTTTTCCTAAATCAGGCATTTCATGAAAAAGTTATAGGGTTTTGAATTTCAAATGGGAAGAGAGGGCACCTCCGGCACCTCCAAAAACTTTTCTTAGGACACTCTATTGAATGTGAGATTTTCAATACTTGCAAGTAATATTGTTTTCCTTTATATTGTCAAAAAAAAGTTCTTGCCTTTAGTGAAAAATAACATATTAACCCAAGTCAAACATTTTCACACATTGTCACTCATTGTCCAGCAAGGTACCAAAATAACTTCTTCTTTCCACATAAGAGCTTGAGATCTTCATATATTTTACTTTTTATTTTTCCCACAACAATATGTTGTATGAAAGATTTCATCCCCGTCACATGCTCCACCCAACTTACTAAGTTCTATTTACCTTTCAAGAGAGACAATTTTTTTTGCTTACTAGACAACGCCTTTCACCACAAATGGATTGAAATGGTATTGCACCGCCACAATATAGAAGAAACACAACAAGTAATACATTGGATAAGACTTGCAGCCAAAAATGATCCAAACTCTACTTCCACTCTTATTATCACACCAGACAATAATTGGTACCAAAAATTTAACCCTCACTTAAGCCCATTCGTAGACTCTCACATCATAATACTACTTGAGGCAGACTCGGTACCATATGAACAACCCACCTTATCACCTGAATTATTAAAAAACCTAGGTTTGAACCATCCACCATTTAAATACTATGCATACACCATCAAAATAATAATATTGGTACCTTAGAACAACTTATTATACTTACCTTCATAAAAAATAACCTCAACATAAGCGGAATATATACAAAAATAACTCCGCCTACACCCCCCTAAATCCCAAGGAATCGTAACAAAAAATGGTCTCATCTTAAATATGCAAACACATCACAAACCCACCCCGTCACACCACCCCCCTCTCTACATATTGTGAATTTATCCCCTTAAAGTTTGCCCCCGCATATAGTTACTACACATATGGTTCCTTCAAAGAACCAACAGAAGTTAGTCCGGGACATTGGCATAGAGAAAAAACCAGATATGGCATATACAACTCAACCAAAGAAATAGAAATATGGATTTCAAAATATCCTCAAAGCAGAAATGATGGCCCTCCATAAACCCCTCCAAATTATCACTACACAATATGCTAATGAACCTACACACATCTTTACAGATTGTATAAATGTCTTATATCTATTAAACACACAAATAACACACCCTACCCTCCACAATAGCCACCCCGACCAAGCCATCCTAACATCCATGGTTCAAATGCTATAAAATTGCACACAAATCACAACCCTCCGTAAAGTTAGAGCACATGTCAACATAGAAGGAAATGAACAAGCGGATAAACTAGCTAAAGAAGGACTAAGTAAATCCCATAGAAAGGCCAAACACCCACATGAACACGTCCACGCTACCCCATACTACCTCCAAAGAGAAAGTTGGTTTTCTATGGAAGACACCCCGGACAAAGGCCCCATTAGATTTTTAGATAAATACCTCTAAAACAAGATCTAATTAACCACCTTGAGCTAATCTTAGAAAATTTCCCTAACATAGATAAATGGACCGGTAATAACGAAATTGATAATGAACTTCCTACAAACTTTTGGAAAAGTCCCACAATTACAGACTCACAAAAAACTTATATTATCAAATTTTATACGAAACAATACATGGGAAATGCCCGCAAACAACTCTTCTTTGGTATCAAAAGATTTCAATCCATAACATGCCCAATATGGGCATCCATGGACCCATACACATGGCTACACGTACTCTTCAAATGCCAAAACTACCACATACACTCCCTAATCGTAAAAAGGCACACTAAAGCGGTATGGGAAATCCGGAAACTAAAAATATCCTCCAATAAATCAAGTTGCTTTATACTTATCAACACCGAAACCTTCAACAACAAACCACAAGAAAATACGGTCATGTCATGGCTCTTCCATGCATATGTAGAACCCAAAGATGTCAATGTAGTGCTAGATTTAAACCAGACATACTATGTATCAAAGGACTACCATATAAAGACCCCTAGCAGACCACATAAACTCAAACCTCACTATCCAATTTATCAAATTCAAATATTGTAATGACAAATTTTCTCTGAAAGCAATGGAAAACAAAATTAATAAATACCAACGACTTATCAATGACATTACAACCCTTGGATGGAAAGTTGACCCCCTTCTTCTCATTACCGCAGGCGTTAGAGCTACTACCTTTATCCCCTCTATGAAAAGTCTTGAAAAAAAATTCAATATCCCCAATAATCCAATTAAAAATACATTCACAAAGATTAACACCATCGCTATACTATATGCAATGTCCATACTTATACATAAATGTAAACTAGAAAATAACCAACCCCTTCCAGATCTACATGATACACCATAAAACCTCTCAAAACACACAGTTAATCTTCACTTATCACTTCTCCGAATGGAGCCTTGTGGCTCTAGTTGGTCCTTGGTATCTGGTTCCTGGTTATTGGCTACTGATTCCCGGTTACATAGTGTCTACCCTTGAGAGGGGGGAGTAGTTCCATACTACTAAACTGATGTCTGGTGGACATGGATTTAGTGGTGGAACAAACAAACACTAAGGTTGGATGACCCATAACCACCACGAACCCCATAACCAACAAGCTAAAGTGTACTAAAACCACCACAGACCCACCCCATTTCCGAAATTTTAGGAAGTCATTTATGATTGGGTGTCAGTTCATGATTGGTTCAAAGCTGCCGGTTTTTAGTCAATGCAGAAGTGGTTATTGGTACAACTTAGTGTGGAAATAGAGAGTTTTGTATGTCGAGGAATGGGTCACGACTTACTATCCACTTTGAAAATTTGTAGCAATTTCAATATGAAGAAATAAATGGTCACGACAATTGCAATATTCATGAAATCCTATTTTGAATTCCCAAAAAATATCTTACCACGTATACAAACGCTATAAATAGGTCAGCGAGCTTAAGTTGGTGGTTATAGGTCATCCAACCTTATATTCACTCCGGCTCCCTTAGGAAACTGGAGTTATTCTCCTTCTGCATATGCATTTTTGTATGAAAAATGAATCATATTACACATCAGAACATTCTTAAATCGGAATGAGGATATATATATACTGAATTATTGGTACAAAAGTGCTCAACCTGATCTCCACATGGTGATTTCTATCTGTGCTAAAATTTGCACTGGGCCCACCTCATATCATTAAATGTGTAATGGCAACTTGTACAATAGACATGCCAAGACAGATTAAGGATGCTAATTTTGCTTAACTGGACTCAGAAGTACGTGCAGCCCATAAAGCCAATATCTCTCCCATGCATGATCTGTACGAGAGAATAGAAATTGGGAAAATAGTACTTCTAACCTCTAGAGGACAATTTGTCCCTACTGGGCACAAATCAATTTTGGGGAGGTTCCTAAAATTCCATTTTAAAAGACAACTTCCTGAAATTTTACTGCTAATAGAAATACGGGTTAACTTTCAGGGGAATTTTTTCTTTCTTTTTTTGAGCTATAGGAAAAAAATTATGGTGCTTCAAACATATAAAGCTCGACTCTTTTGGCAGTTGGGAGGGTACTCTAGAGATGAATAGTGCTATTGTAGAGTTGACAATTGCACTTTGTGAGGGGTAGTAGTGAAGGGAAGTTCTTGGCTACCATAATTGTTTTCACTTAAAAACGCATAGAAATTAAGGATTTTACCTTTTTTTTAAAACATTGTTTTATATTGTTGGAATATGACATAATGATTTTTTTAGTTGTTTGGATATAAGATCCAACAATTATTTATTTATTTGAAAATAAAATGGCTTTCATAAATAAAGAGCCACTTTCTATACCCGTGGTCGTTGTAGGTCCATTTTTCTTATTGCAAACGCCTCCATAACTTGTGGATTTTGGCCTGCAATGACTTTACACAAGGTAGAACATAGATCCATTGAGTTTATGCAATGTGTATTGGAAAAATGTGCCATTATCTTGAGTCAAAGTATGTTGAACCAGTTCGAGCACAGTAGGAAAAAACAAATTTTCACTCCTTAAATGCATTTATCTTTTGACCCGTACGGTCAGAGTTTACAAAAAAAATTGGGTGTTTTCCCGTAGAAGTAAGCTTGAAGATCCAAGAGTTGAAAATAATAAAAAGACTTTGAATAAGTCTAATAATATCTCATTGCAAACTGGCATTTTTGGTGTGGTTTTGGTGAAGCACAAGGCCCGATCCTTTAGGGATGAAGTGGAAATGGAATGGAGTGACTTTGGCTCGATCTCTATATTTTGGTGGCAGGAGGTTCTTTGGGCTTGTGGGCCCTTGTCTTAATGGCACCCTCTCATTTTTTTGGGAACCTCTTTAATTCATATAGAAGGATGTCATGGAAGGATATGTCAAGGTTGGCCTCTTTTTTCAGGCTTTTTAAAATTTTGGGGGTCTAGAAGTTTTTTTTGGATTCTTTTTGCCAAATTTGGAGTCTGTGGCCCCAAGTTATTCTAGGAGGCCCCACATTGGTCCAAATAGGGCCCCCTCCAACATAAAAATAGGTCTTCACCTCCTTCCCGTACCATCCGTCCATATGGGTTAAAGAGATCCATTGGTCCTCTCGTTTTAGAAGGTCCAAAGGCTTTGTAAAGAAATTTTTGGGGCAATTTTGGAGCAATGGGCCCCAAATTTCTCTCGGAGGCCTACATTTCCTTTAAATAGATGTCCATCTAAAAATGGAATAGGGGCCAAGTTTATTCCCCCTCCGAAAGCTCATACCACCAAATTATAGAGATCCACCTTGGCTTATCACCTCTACTTCATGGTCTTAGGGTTTGTTCGCACTTGGTGCTAGAAGTGGTGTTAGCAAATGAATCTAGTCTAAAGCAACACGTAAATCAATTTTGCTAACGCCACTATTATACCAAGTGCCAACATACCCATAGAGCACTTGCATTCACTGTGCAAATAAGCATGTTTCATTACGATAGACAAATGATTCAGGGGGAGCTCCCTAAGAGAAACATATTTCAGCACGCCAAATATCGAAGGATGCCAAATTCAAGCAAATTCACTCCAATTTGGTGTGAATTTGGAGTGAATTGGACCATGGTTTTTAGGGTAGGTTGGTTGAAGGAGGAACTCTCATGTGCTCTAGCCACTCATGTGTTGGTTGTGGACATTCATGCTACAGTGCCTGAAAAGTTTGTATGAAGGGCGGACGTCAATGGTGTGGTGTGAAATAACGTACAAAAATCCTCCTCGGCCTCGCATATGGTCTTGGGCCGATTTTCTAAAGAGCTCTGCATTGTGAGGAATGGTGCAAATGTTGTTAGAGCATGCCCAACAATTGTGTATTTTAGGCCCTCCAATGGAAATTTTAGAGGGACTATTCTTTGGCCCTGGAGGGAGTTGCAAGTGCTCGCACCACCAGTCGTGAAAATCTTGCCCTCAAATCCTTTTTGAGCCAATGAGTGGCAAGAAGAAGTGAATAGTGACAATGAGTGCAAGAACAAGGGTACTTCACAAAAGCCTCCCTATGGAGTGCACCTCTATAATTCTAGGGACTTATGGACCGCATAGGGTGTTTGAGGGCATTAGTGGAGAGTGGTCGACATGATATCTGGCTCGCTACAATGGTTTTCGGCATTTGAGCAGCCGTTCAAGTGAGCTCCTGGTGATGCTCTTATGATACTATACAAGTTATGGAATTTTTTGCAAGAATCATAATTAGTTTAACCATTTGGAAAAAAGTATTTAAGTACTTTGTATACAACAAAGTGAAATTCATGAGTGATATGGGAATCTATAAAGTACCGTACGCATTTGTCAGTTTCAGACACTCCTTGCCAAATTATAAACTTTTCCAAAACACAGTGGTTTGGACACAATGGATATTACCTAGGTATTATATGGATACCACCAAGGCAATATATGGATACCACCTAGGCATTACACAAGTATCACCTTTTATTACACAAGTATCATCTTGCATTACACGAGTATCACCTTGCATTACATGGGTATGACTTAGACAAATCTTTTGAATTTTCCACATTTTTGAGACATTCTTCATTGTGAATTAGTTAGATATGAAACTAATCAACGCATAGGGTAATTTAAATGATATGACTCATATGTCAGGGTTATCTTTGGTTACAATGCGTCGTTTTACATGTATATGGCACAATTGGTAAATTTTACAGAAGGTCCCAAATATGCCCCATGATATGTTCCTCTAATTTCTTGTACACTCTAACCTCGATAATAACACGCCCTCCGTTTCACTAAAAAGTGTGATATAAACAAGGTGTGACATATTTGATAATATCACATTTGGAGGATTTATGCATAGTGTGATATTATGAAAAAGAGTAGGAAAACAGATAAAAATAACAAAATGACATAGTAAAAATAATGAAAAAGAAAGATTGAAACATAAATTAGTTATTAAGATTGGTCACATGAGAGAAATTCAAAGTATCTCCACTCTTCCCAAAATTAAAAGGACATAAGCACGAAACTACCACTAATTTCCCAACAGAAACCAAACGTATGGAATCTTCAAACTTCCTATCCAGAATGAAATAAAAGATAGAAGCCAAAACACATCATCCTTGGGTGCTTCATAACTTCATGCAAGGCAAGAGATGGAAAATTCACCTGCAAAACTCGTTTCCTCTGTACAACTTGCAAGTACAAATGGTCTGTGCAAGACAATCCAGTGTCTCATTGCTGATACTCTTGGGAATTTTTTGTGAGTCATCAAAGCTTGGGTGAACTTTGGTCTCAATTTGGAAGAAAACCATCCCCATCCCCATCACCGATGATTTGGGTCGGGCATTACATGAGGTTTCGCCCTAAGTCCGGCCAGAACATCATCTAGTCATCCAACCTTTCTGCACCCTAAATTTTTGGAGGCCACATTCAGGCCAACTAACAAAACAAAGGATGCAGGATCAAATCCTAGGTTGCCATATTGGGAAATATTTAATATCAAGGTGTTCTATTAACAAGGTTGATATTATCAAGGTTAGACTGAGGATGGATTCTAGAAAAAAGACAATTTTTGGAAGTGTAAAACTTGTATCCACAACAAATACAGACTGGGCCAGTTAGTTGACCACTCAGGAGTAGTGCAAGCAAATTCTAAGGTTAAAAAGGGGACTTTGTAGGAATTGTCTCCACCACCTCCAAACACCAGTATTTCTCTAATTTCGTATTAGAAATTTCACGACAACCTTTCCGACCACTCCTCAATAATTGAAGTCCTCTCCTCATCATCTTTGGGATAAAACTTTGGACTAAGATTTACATAAGAATCATATTTTGAATAAATTGACAGGAGGGATTTTTTTTAATTTGGAAGTTTCTCTTTCCTATTTTCCTGAACCTTTTCATGGACGGGCTCATTTTCAAGTTATCAATTTGGGACATGCTTTCAAATCAAGCCTTTCAAATTGACATTTTGGGGATGGAAACTTGTAAAAACTTAGTGAAAAACCACCCAGTGTGTCCAAGGAAGCTTTGGAGAAAAACATGGATTAAGGAACGAACTCAAAAACCATTATTCAGCTCCCTTAACCCGTAAAGGATCAAGTGTCCATTGGGAGGATGATTTTGATTTTGGGCAGGTTCCTAAAATTTGAAAAAAAATCCTTTTTAAAAAAAACTTTTATAATAGATTGTCCCTAGTAAGAGCTCCATGGAGATTTTTTATTTTTTGGGGGATTCATGGTTTGAAAGTTAGTGCCACTCAAAGTTAGAAATGAGGACTCCAGGCAGCACCAAAAGTTTTGCTAGAAGTCTCTGAGATTTTTCATACATGTAGAGAATATTACTTTCTTTGAAGATGTCAAAAAAAATTCTTATCTTTAGTGTAAAAAAACATTTTAACTCAAGTCAAACATAATTACACATTTCGGGCAATCGGGGAAAAAAACTTCATCTTTTCTACATAAAACCTATAGATCTTCATTTTTTTGCTTTTTATTTTCTTTACAACAATATGTGTTGTAAACCTTCTTGTTGATCGTTTAGATTATCATTCTAAGACATATTTAGTTCACAAGAAAATAAACCGGGAATTGACAATTTTTGAACCTCCACTCCTTGCACACTTGTTTTGAATATGCTACGCCCCTTGTCTATCTTTAAAAATTGGTGTATAGGGAACTAACATCATGCTTAATACAATGATAAAAGATTTAGACCTTGTGTAGTGCAAACATTTGATACCAAGTGAAGTCAAAGTTAGTTGATCCACTCAACGCAGGGAAGAAAATGAATCATTTTCTTGACTTTAAACACTATAATCTTTCTATCCGTGCAGTCAAAGTGTATGAAATTTTGTGAGTATGTTACGCAATAAGTCTTAATGGAGATCCTATGATCAAAAGGAAAAAATAAGGTTTTGTTTCCTTCCTCATTCATTGCACTCGAATCAACAATTTTGAAGTGTTTTTGGTGTGAAATTGTCACGGGCCTTTAGGGGTTAATGTGGATGGTGAATGATGTTTTTTTGCTTTTATCATAGAATAGTCCATCCTTTTCTAAACAAACAACTTTTTTTGGAAATAATAATATGTCAATTTTATACATACTATATCTTGGAACAATCACAATTTCATGTCAAGATCAACATAATCAACTTATCAAGTGATGTGCACAATGTCACACCATGACATCTAAACAGTAGATACAAGTATGCATATTACAAATGTTACTTTTCATACCAGATGCTTCCCTTGGGATTTGCCTAAATATCCCGGTCGAGAGTTGCACCAAGCCTCATGGTTGGAAGGGTAGGGGAGGGTAGGGACAAAACCAGCCCCTATTTTTATGTTGGAGGGGGCCCCTATTTATCATAGGGAGGGCCACCGTGGGTAATTTGAGGCCGCATGTCCCAATTTTGGGGAAAAAATTCCCTTTTAGATGTCCACTTTACCAACAGATGCCAATAAATGATAGCTTCCAGATGCTTTTCAAATACTAAAAAATTTCGATACCTTATCCATGCTTCAAAAATATCGCACTTTTTCAGAGCACAAAAACTGCCTCTTCATGCTCAAAAAAGGCTTATGTGCAGAGATGTGATATTCCAAATCCATCTTTTTTTTCCTGATAACATCTTACTTCCATATTGTAAACCAAAAAAAGAATTACTTTCGTCAAAAGGAAAAAAAAAAAAAAAAAAAACTCATAGCTAGAGTACACTGAATTTTCTGTATAGTGTAGTGGTACGTCATGATTTGAAAGTGCTATAACTGTGATTATGGTAGAGCTGCTTGGTTGAAGACGTATGCCAAGTGTTTGAAGGCCGTTCAGGAGAGTGGAAAACTCACTAGAAGATTCAAAGACTGCTAGTGCTGCAAGGAGGTGCTTGCTTCCTTGGCAGATGGACGGTCGTGTTGGCGGTTGTTTTCCAGCTTCAGTATTCTTAAGTCTAACACTAACCCCCATTCATGTATTAATCACTTGTCGGACCAGGTTTTGTCTGGCCTCGCCGGTCCTGGCGGGGCTTGCCTTGTACTTCATTTTTTTTTGGCTATGAAGGTCCCCTTTATTTGTGTCAATTTTTTAATTATTAAATGCAACAACTATTTATTTTTATGAATTTTTTACTAAGAGTACAACTGTAGATATTAAATAAAGAAAGATAGGGATTGTTGTCAGTTGATGAAAACATTCATCAAGAAAAAAAGTAAAAGCTTTTATAAATCGTATTGTGTGCCTACACAAATCATATAAAATTTAGAGTAGTGGAGTTCCCAAGGCCCAACTTATAAAGGCCATCAAATAGGTCTCGTGCCACACACAATATATTGACTGCACCCACCCACATGGACACATCGTCATGGTTCAAATCCCAATGGAAGAAATATCGCACGAACGACAACTACCGCGCGTTTGTCAAGCTACCAAAATGAGCTTCTCATGGTTCCACTTGTGGCAACGCCCAATGCCCATCATATACAAATCCAAGTGCACATTTTTCCAAAAACCAAAGGAGGGTTCACGGTCATAGGGCGAAAAGCAACAATCAATCACGACGAGCCACGTGGCACCCAGATGAAGCTCCACGCCGCCGCACTGCAAACCACAAAGTGTGGAGAACAGACGCCTTCATTCAAATCTGAGCCCCAAGTTCAAGCATCAAATAAGCCAATGAGGAGGACTAGAGAATAATCAGCAGAAACAAAAGGAGCCAATCACCAGTTTGAAGAATGTGTCATGTCCAAGGCTCATGATATTCACCTAATTTTCTATTTTATATCTGAATTTTCTGGCTGTGATTGTCACTTTTGGGCATCTTCTATTTTTCTGTGCTTTTTATAAACACTTTTCACCAGGGCCCGAATGGAGCCTCAAATTCTATGGACTTTCACTTGCCACAAGTTGCATCAAGGGTCGGTGGGCCAGGGAGAATTGACGGCCAGGGAGAATTGACCCCCGCTCGTCCTTACCCGTGAGGGCCACGAGGTGGTGGAGCCAAACCTGGCCCCTATTTTGTTTTTGGATGTGGACCTATTTACAGCAAAAGAGGGGCCTCCGAGGTCAACAATGTCCGTAGGCCCCAAATTTGTCAAAAAAATTCCAAAAAAAGCATCTGGAACCCCCAAAATAAGAGGGCCAGAAAAATGACCCCATGCAATTAAGATGAGGGCCCACCTCGGATAAGGACAAGCGAGGGGGTCAATTCTCCCTGGCCAGAATTGACGCCGAGGGCGAACTAACCCCCTTGTAGGTACTTACCCCATCCAAAAAGGGATGGTGGGCCCCGTCTTAATTGCATGGAGTCATTTTCTGGCCCTCTTATTTTGGGGGATCTACAGGCTTTTTTTGGAAATTTTTTGACAAATTTGGGGCCTACGGCCATTGTGTACCCACGAAGACCCTCCCTTGCTATAAATAGGGGTCCATCCAAAAACAAAATAGGGGCCAGGTTTGGCTCCACCACCTCGTGGCCCCCTCGGGTAAGTACCAACGAGGGGTCAGTTTGCCCTGGGCAAGAATTGACCCCCTCGCTCGTCCTTATCCGAGGTGGGCCCCATATCAAATGCATGAGGTCATTTTTCTGGCCCTCTTATTTTGGAGGGTCCACATGCTTTTTTGGGATTTTTTTTACAAATTTGGGGCCTAAGGTCATTGTTTACTCTAAAAAACCCTAACTTTCTATAAATAGGACCCCATCCAAAAACAAAATAGAGGCCAAGTTTGGCCCCACCACCTCGTGGCCCCCACGGGTAAGGGCAAGCGAGGGGGTCAATTCTCCTTGGCCGGGTCGGTGCTGCTACTTCTCTACGGTATCTGTTACTGCAATATTGTTGGCCACTTTTTTCTACTTATACTTTCTTTCTTCAATTTTAACGCCCCTGCCCACACTATTGCAAATGAATATATTCAAATTTAAAAGGAAAATGAAAGGGAGTGGCAAAAATTGGTCATTATAGTAACTACTTTTTCAAAAAAAACCTATTCCTTTTAATCTTGAATGGTTGTAAAAAAAGGTTGTACATTTATTGAATCTATTGAGTTCTTTTGGAATTTGATCGAACCTTATGATTAACTCACCAATGTTGTACTATAAACTTTCCATTATTTTCCCGCAGGTTTTGCCTCTAAAGTACCGAGATTATGTTTCACCAAAACCACCCTAGCACTACCTCTTTAAGATAAGAGGTGAAACAAGTTTTTATTATTTTCAACAACAGGATCTTCAAGGAAGACACATTAAAACATGTTGCTAATTTTGAAAACATGGATTGTAAGATACATGCGTTTGAAGAATGTAGTATGGTTTGTTTTTTCCTTAGGCGAATGGGGTCAACGTACTTTGACTCAAGATAGTGGCATATTTCTTCACTACTTAATGCATTAATTCGATGTATCTATCTAATTGGTCATTGCAAGCCAAAATCACAAGTAATAGAGGTGCTATGGATAAGAAAATGGACTTACAAGGTTATAGAAAATGATCATTCACTTCACAAAGCAATTTTATTTTTTTAATTAGAAAATTGTTTTTTGAGTATTAATGTCAAAGAGTGGATAGAATCACTATGCTTTCTTGTACTCGGAGAAAAAGATGTTTTTCTGGAAAAAGTAAATCCTTCAACTCTATGCATTTTAATTCAAAAACAATGAAGGTTGCCAAGAACTTCACTACTACCCACCTCAAAAAATTACACTATTCATCTCTAGAGTACTATTCGGCTCTTTGATACCTTACTGAGCTGCCCGAGACTCAAACTTTTGATATTTGAAGCTCTACAACTTTTCTCTGTAAGTCCAAATAAAGAAAAATATCCTGGCAAAGATATCCCATAATCCTATTTTCAATGAAGTTTTCAAAACTTTATCTTTAACCCCTAAATTTCTTAGACAATTTCACACAGAAAAAACTTCAAAACTGTTGATTCTAATGCAGTAAATAAGGATGGAAACAAAAAGTTCTATATCAAGTTTTAACCGCAAGATCTCAATGAAGTCTTATTGAGTATCATAGTCACAAAATTTCATAAACTTTGATCCCACAGATTGAATGATTATAGTGTTTGAGGTAAAGAAAAGACTTTGTTTTCATCCATGCGTTGAGTGGATTAGGAGACTTTGACTTCACTTGGTGTCAAATGTTTGCACTACACAAGGCCTTAATTCATTACCTCACGTACAGTACAACATGGTATTAGTTCCTTGTACACTAGATTTGAGAGGTAAAGAATGGGTGCAGCATATTCAAAAAAATAAAGCAAAGAGTAGAGGTTTGAAAATTTCCAATACACGTTTTTTTTTGGTGAAATTTTGATGTTTCAAAATAATAATCCAAATGGTAAACAAGAAGGTTTACGCCACATATTTTTTTAGATTTTAGATTTTGTTTAATGAAGATCTCAATGTTTTATGTGGAAAAGAAGAAGTATTTTGGGTACCTTGCCAGAAATTGTGTGGCAGTGTTTGAAAATGTTTGACTTGGGTTAAAATGCTATTTTCTTACTAAAGACAAAAATTTGTTTTTGACAATATGAAAGGAAATAGTATTACTTTCTAGTATTGAAAATCTCACGTTTAAAAGAGTTTCTTAGCAAAAGTTTCTAGAGTTGCCCAACGTGCCCGCACTCGACAATTTTTTCTTTAAGATGAAATAACCTTTTTTTTTATAGGTCCAATGAATAAAACTTATATTCCCATGTACCTCTTGTCTTCTAGCATCTTTGTATAAAATTTCAAGAATTGCAAATATAAATTGCAACCATGGGAACGTGCTCGAGATTTGCGAAACCCCACCTCATGACTTTTTCCATTTAGGGGTTAAGATTAGATTTTAGAAACCTGTCGAAATCTGATTTTTACCCCTGCATGTACAAATTGATCTTTAGGGGTTAACTACAAGATATTAATGAAGACCAATGGAGTAATATAATCACAAATTTTCAAAAAACTTTGATTGCACATACTTGAAGGTTACAGTGTTTGAACTGAAGAGCAAGGTTGTTTTTTTTCTCCTTCTTCCCATCATTTAGAAGATTAGAAGTTGTTGGTTTAACATGGTGTCAAATTTATGCAGTAATAAGGTCAATATTTTATACCATCACGGTGTACATGCTATCAACTCACCTATTTTAGAGGTAGACCAAGGATTAAGCATATTCAATAAATTTGTATAAAGAGTGGAAATTCAAAAGTTGGTATATATTATCTTTTTGTGAAATTGCTTTGTTATAGAATGAGAATCTAAAACATTCATCCCTTAGGGTTTTTAATTTAAATTGATTAGTTTTTGGAATCACACGGATATTTCCAACATAGAAATGACCCTACATTTTTTTAGTACAACAATGTACTGTACTTGCATTGGACAAGGGGCTGTGATTGCATTGGACCAAAGAATGCCAATAGCGTTGAATATGGTTGGACACTTGTATTCAAGTGGTAGAGTCTTGTGTTTTGAGAGTACCATAGCATGGGTCTTAGCATGCATCTTGTTCCAAATTCTGTGACCACTTCGCTTTTCCAAACCCAAAACAAACACATGGTGACAAGCTCAAAGTTGTAGGGTTGGACCGAAACAAATGCCATGGCAATGTGCAGCCTTTTACACAAAAGTGTATGAACAAATTTTAGTTTTGCTCAAATTTATCACCAAAGCTTTACTCCTTTCTGGCCGAGCGACCCAATTCTGGTCGTTTTTGGGAATTTTCGGGATGTAGCCAGCGGGAAGAAATCTTAAGTTTTAATCTTGAAGTGAATTTGGAATGCATTGTGTTTTCTCCATGAACTAACACATCGAATGAAGATGTTTCTTCTACATTGCATATACAAATGACCATACTATCTCAAAATACATGCACTAATTCTAGTATATGCAGATTCCAATGGTTCACCTCAATTCTCAATCCACATCAAATCATGTACCTCAAAAAATAGTGTGGGATGTTTCCAAATTATTGACACAAAATTAATGTGGATTCATGGAGAGGTGGTGGTGAGCGACGAGCATTGGGGAGTGGAAGATATTTGTAGTGGTGGTGAGGTGGTAGTGAACGGCGTGACACATGTTGAAATGTGTCCATATTAATTATGTTCCATGACCAAAATTGATGTGATCCACATCTTTTTCACCCACCTAACCAATACATCCACACTATATTCAGTGTTCAGCGTAGTGATTAGTGCAAACTATTTAGTGGAGAATCATAGTCGTCGTTCCTCGTAACCTTAGAAGGCATTTCTGATCAAAACTCTACTTCTAATCTCTACAAGTAACTCTGATCGACATGTGAATTTGATTGAATGCATAAGTTTGATGATCCTAGAAAGAATAGTCAAAATCCACTAATATCTAGAAAGACACTCCTCTAACCATTGCTAAACCCACACGTTTCACAATACGCCTCCTACATCTCATCATCTCGTGTGGGAAACTGAGAACGCAATGTCTTACAAAGCCAAACAAATTGATCAAACAAGTGTCAATGTACGGACACGCAAATAACGCGAGCCTTGGGCCCTCGGTTGTTCCCAAAACTCACTTTTCCACATAGTCCAAAGGAAAAGGACTTTTGTGTGCGCAAAAGCAAATATTCCTCGCAAACAAGATGATCACTTACAAAAATTGAACAAAAAGGAGAAAACTGCTGAGGTGCTCTTATCCAAGACCCCAAGGATAATTTCATATCATCAAGTAAACTAATAATATAAAATATCCAAAAAGTAGATTTCATGATCATTGTGCACACAAGGATGACTATGGTATTGGCCATCGAGACTTCTCCTAGGTTGAATACCCCCCATGATAGTAAAAAGGATATGTTGAGGTGGAGCGATAGGAGAAAGTGGATTCCTTCCATGGGGCCCACGTTACTTTTTATTATTCATAGAGTCACATGCCATTGGTTACAATCTCCTCCTTTTTCCCTTTAAAAACTGGTTTTTCCTTGTGTTGGATTTGGTAGCCTCCATCACCTGCACTTTTCCGTGGAACCTGCAAATAATAGTAAGATTTTCAAAAATTCTTCCCTGATAAGATTCATTGGTTGCGAGTATAGAATGTAGTGCCAAATGATATGGGCCCAGATGCTATGTCCCATCCAGGTTTGTACTGTTACGTCCATTAACCCCTAATGTTCCTAGACAATTTCCCTCAAAAACTATAAGTGGTACTAACTTTCAAACCACAAATCCAAAAAATAAAATAAAAATATGTCCATGAAGCTCTTATCAAAGGAAATCTAGAATAAAAATTTCAGAGAAAATTGTTTTTTTTTAAAAATTTTAGGAACCTGCCCAAAATCAAGGAATCCCCCCGAAGGAGACTCTCGTCCTTTAGGGGTTAAATGAATTAGGTTTGAGATGAGATCCGGGCACTTGAGCGTAATGCATGTTGGCATTTTAGAGCCAAATCTTCACCGCTTCTCTAGCTACAAGGTCGTATTTTTTTCCCCTTGTGTTAACCTTCTAACAATGAGAACTGTAACGGCCAGGGAGAATTGACCCCCTCGCTCGTCCTTGCTCGAGGTGGGCCCCCGTCTTAATTGAATGGGGTCATTTTTCTGGACCTCTTATTTTGGGGGGGTCCAGAGGCTTTTTTTGGATAAATTTGGGACCTACATCCTTTGTTTACCCTGGAGGTTCATCCTTTACTATAAATAGGGACCCATCCAAAAAAAAAATAGGGGCCAGGTTTGGCCCCACGACCTTGTGACCACCTCAGGTAAGGACGAGCAAGGGGGTCAATTCTCCCTGGCCACCTGTAATAGCGTGACCTAAAACGACCACTTTTGGCCTTGCTCGTTGTTAAAGGATTAATGATTCACAAAATGGGGGGGTTTGAGGGATGAATGTGGCTAAATTTAGTTACACAATCTTAGTTGGATTTTTTAGGACCGTGAAAATTTTGCACCAAAGACACTTAAAATTTGTTGATTCTAGTGCAATGAGTGAGGAAGGAGACAAAACCTTGTATTTATAATTTTGACCGTAGGATCTCAATTAAGACTTACTAAGTAACATGCTCACAAATTTTCAAAAACTTTGACCGCAGGGATTGAAAGATTATTGTGTTTGAAGTCAAGAAAATGGTTCATTTTCTTCCCTACTTTGAGTGGATCAGCTGACTTTGACTTCACTTGGTATCAAATGTTTGTACTACACAAGGTCTAAATCTTTTATCATTGTGTTGAGCATGATGTTAGTTCTATGTACACCAATTTTTAGGGGTAAAAAGGGCTATAGCATATCCAAAACAAGTGTGCAAGGAGTAGAGGTTCAAAAATTGTCAATCCACTTTGTATTTTTTTGTGAACTAAACATGTTTTAGAATGATAATCCAAATGGTCAATAAAAAGGTTCTCACCACATTTTTTTAAAAAAAGAAAAAAATATGAAGATCTCTAGGTTTTATGTAGAAAAGATGAAGTTTTTTCCCCGCTTGTCCGAAATGTGTAAAAATGTTTGACTTGAGTTAAAATGGTTTTTTACATAGAAGACAAGAATTTTTTTGATAGCTTCAAAGAAGATAGTATTCTCTTTATGTATGAAAAATCTCAATGTCAATAGAAACTTCTAGAATTTTTTTGGAGGTGCCCAAAGACTCCATTTCTAACTTTGAGTGGTACTAACTTTCAAACCATGAACTAGAAAAAATAAGAAATACCTCCACGAAGCTCTTATCAAGGATAATCTAGTATGAAAATTTTCAAAAAAAATGATTAATTTTTTAGGAACTTGCCTAAAATTAAGATCACCCTTCTAAGGGACACTTGGTCCTTTAGGGATTAATGCAACGTGATTTTATTTGATTTCTACTTCCGTGATTGCTCTATTCATGAATCTTGCTAAGACCTCTAATTAAAGAGAGCAAAAAAGGGCGGGTATGAGACGTATGTGCTAGACGACCCAATGCACACATCCATGCTAACCAAGTAGTAGTAAGAACTCCGGCCCACTTAGCAGGGCAACGTGAATAGAGTGTCAGCTTGTTCCTATCACTATATTGATGTCTACAGGAGAAAGATATGTAGAAGAGAACTACTGCTCTCTTGCGAGGGTAGAAAGTGACCAGCAACCAATGATGAATGAAGAGGGAGAAGTGAATTTAATTAATTTTTATTATGATTGTTATTGTCTTGGCGTAGTCACTGTATGTATGTAACTATGATGGGGTGTGTTGTTGGTATTGATTGATTATTTTCTTAGCGTCTTTTGTGTGGTAGTATGGACATAGCATGGTGTGTAGCGATGGTATTGATATTTTTAAAGGTGTGACAAGTACATGCTAATCAAAGTGTAGACATTATTCGTGACTTCTCTTAATGTTCTTCCATTCCTAAGCTTTGTGTTCTTCCAAACAAAGAAGCCTATTGCCCGATTTATGCCAAACTTTGTATCTCCCCCATTACAATTTTAGGTTAACCTCAAAAGGCCCAAAATCCCCCTTAGGGCACTCTTGAAGGTTTGGGCAGGTTCCTATGTTGTCAATTTATAACATTATTTTAAAAAGTTTTTACCGTAAATGGAAATTACTAAAAGCTTTGTGTGAGTACAATTTTCCCCCAAAATCGGACATTTAATGAAAAATTTATAGGATTTTGAATTTCAAATGGGAAGAGCGGGCACGTTGAGCAGCTCCAAAAACTTTTGTTAAAACTCTCTATTAAATGTGAGATGTTCAATAATAATATGTAATATTATTTCCTCTCATATTGTCAAAAAACATTAATTGTCTTTAGTGAAAAATAGCACATTAACTCAAGTCAAACATTTTCACACATTGTCACACATTGTTGGCACAGTACCAACAAAAACTTCTTCTTTCCCGCATAAAATTAAATTTTGTTACATTTTATTTTTTTCTACTACAAAATGCAGAGTAAACCTTTTTACCGACCATTTGGATTCACATTCTAAAACGTATTTAGTTCACAAAAAATAAAAACGTGAATTGGCAATTTTTGGACCTCCACTCCTTGCACAATTGTTTTGAATATGCTACACCCCTTCTCTACCTCTAAAAATTGGTGTATAAGAAAATACCTTTAAGATTAATATGATGGTAATGAATTTAGACCTTGTGTAGTGCAAAAATTAACACCAAGTGAAGTCAAAGTTTGTTGATCTACTCGACGCAGTGAAGAAAATGAACCCTTTGCTCTACTTCAAACACTATAATCTTTCAATCCGTGTGGTCAAAGTTTATAAAATTTTGTGAAATTGTTACTCAATAAGTCTTAATTGAGACCCTATGGTTTGATTTGGAAATAAACATTTTTGTTTCCCTCCTTATCCATTGCACTAGAACAAGCAATTTTGAAGTGTTTTTGTGTGAAAATGCCTTGGGCCTATAGGGGTTAAAGAACTTTAAACATAGGCTCACTTCACCATTAACTTGAGTCCTTTAAGGACGATGAGGATTGGTCTTTGGCATATACACCTCTCTCTCAAAGCATCGATGGCCCGATGTGGGATCCTTTCGCTGGGTTGTGAAAACTTGTCCACATGTACCATATCGTAAGCGGATGACCCACTTGCAAAAGTCAACAATCACAAATAGGAGAGGCTTTCTACGCAAAAATACGGTGGAAATACTGCTTCGCCCACACCAAATCTTCTTTCCTACAAATCTTCTTTCCTACAAATCTGTTATAGTGGCGCTAAGTGTCTCACTGCATTCATCATAAACGCACAGATCCATGCACAATTTGCGGATTAGGTAGTAATGAACTATTGGTAACGCTTTTCGTAGATTATTTCAAAAGTGACCACCTATGGATCAATTTGTAAGTATTCATTTACCGGCTCTTAGGATGCTTCTTTTGTTCAACTTTTTGAAGTTCATGCCACCTAACAAATCTACTCCAACCAAACCCTTTAAGGCCGATCAACCATATATGGGTCGTTTTGACACAAGAACCTTCACAGAATGTGTTACAAGCCACCTCAAAGGAAAAAATAGACCATGACTTAAAAATGGAGGAAGATGGGCATGTGTTGAGCCCATTGCCACCGCAATCGGTGCAAGCATCGGCGAGCTAAAGTGATATCCATGAATTGAGTTCGTAGATTTTTGTGTTGAAATGTATCCATTGCATAGATGTCATTCTACATGATCCAGATCACTCATAGACGCTCACAAGCCAAAAAAACTCATCAGCCTTAAAGGGCTAACAACAAACACTTGTGAAGCCACATGGGTGCATGACAACTGATTTCATTTCCTCATAACATCCAATCTACATGCATGCACCTGAAGCAAATTAACGCACCACTCTGACCTTATTCAAGACTTATGAGGTCATGATTCATCCCACATTTCCAAAAATATGTTACGATATTCCAATGTGGAATGTGATACATCACAATAGGTCCAAAACACAATTGTTGAGGAGCAAATGAGAAAAAGAGAGGAGGACAAGGGCCTACCGAAATGAAAAGATTGTGGAATCCATCAAATCACACCTTGTGTTCAACTTCAGGAGTAAAAATTGAATACATGGAACATCTTTCACAAACATCATTATAACAAAGGGAAGGTTTAGTTAGCTAATGAATGTTACATATCAAAGTTGTCTGTGGTGCAATCTCATAGAATGAGAAGAAGTAAATTGACACACTCCACAATTTATTTATTCCATTAGAGCTCTTGAATCTCTAATTTGCCCTTCTACTATTTTGTTTCAGCAATTGGGACAACTTCTAATTGATATTATGAATCCAATGCTTAATCAATTGTTAATCCTTCAAAGACAAGCGACCATTTAATATATCCACTACCTTTATGATGTTCTACATAATCTGTTTCTCCTATAGATTCTCTCATCGTCCAAAGTTTGCTCATCATAAACAACATTCGTGGCCTAAGGAGTTGGTTTCTTGCAAATCTTCTCATACACATGAACTTTACTCAATTGTAGTACCAAAGGTATGGGTCTACCTATGCAACGTGACAAAGGTCATCCAATGGACTCATTTACAACATAAATTCTCATGTACATATTTGTGATGTGCATACAAGAGATTTTCACCTAGAAATCACAACCAATTTATGGATATCTCTTAGCTTAATGCCTTGTAAGCACCAAAACTAGGCTTTTTTCCTTACATTGAACCTTTATCGCCTAAGTGGACCACGAGGCCATGGGAGAAACTATGAGCATTATAGATTATGGAGAACATGGTTTACATTTCATCATGACCCCACTTTGTAAAAATCACTGTAGTTTGCCAATGCCTACATCAATTGGAGATCAAGGAGATGCGTAGGAAAGCTCTGTGCTATCTAAAGACCGCGACAACAACAGCCACTGGGAAAAGTTACAACACCCAAAGCACCAAAATCAACCCTCCTAGGGCCTTGTAGGCCTTAAAGGGTTAAGAACAGATAAAAAATGAATTCTTGAACATATGCCCTGTGCATTACCAGGAAAGCCCTTTAAACACATTACTGACTTGTAATACCTGGTTAAAATTTCTGAAGCATGGGGATACGTTCGTGTAATTAGACCTCCTCCTCTCTAAATCTCTCTAAAGAAACTATGGGATGCTCTAGTGAAGGCTGCAAGAGGGAGTGGCGTTCAGAAAGTTGGAGTAAAAAGGGTAGTATATACCAAGTGGTGTACAAAATTGAAGAGACGAAGACGGATTGTACCTCAAAACCATTTTGATTTCTCATAATCACGGAACCCTCGCAGGTAGTTGTCCATGTTTTCCTTGGTGCGCTCCCACTCCAGAGCCTGGACCACTTGGTCAGGCGTGTGCACATCCTCCTGAAACAACATCAACATCAACAACCAAGTCTGAGCTCTAACTGAGTGAATGATATATGACCTGAGTTGAGAGAAACAAAAGAGGATGTCACCTACCGTTGGGATCAGCTTAAATGTTGTTCCGTCGTCTCGGACAATCAAGGTCTCCGCAGTTCGGTCCCGGTATTTGCCTCTTCTAACCTCGATCTGAAATAACACTTGCTATATCAATCAGAGGTTGATCCTTGAATACAACTAGGAATTAATACAGGAGTTGCTGCAGCTAGAGTTACATCAGTGAGATGTTCTTTTACCTTGACATCGGCTTTTGAGATTGATTTCATAGTCGAGTCGATGACGTAAATGTTTTCAAAGTCTAAGATGAAGTCCTCGTGGTCATCACGAAGGTTTCGGTAGTGCTTTATCAGGAAAACCTGTTGCAAAGAGAAACATTAATGCAGTGCCAAAACCATATCTCTACATAACTCTCCAAAGGGAGTTCTACTGTAAGAAACAACAACTTTTAGATGAGATGAGACCAAAGGGAGGATTCGTTGCAACAACCTTCATGGCTTGATACTCAGTTTTGGAGAGAGGTGCACGCGGAGTATCGATTGGGGGTTCTGTCACGGAGACGTACTCGTAATTGCTCTTCATGCACCGAAGAGGCTGTGCACACATGTATCAGATGAGGGTGTCAGATTATCTCTTATAATAAGCTTCCAGGGCTTTCAAGCTAAAATTATTTTAAAAATCGTCTCTCACAGAAACCTTCTATGTGTATCCAAACTACCCCAATATTGGAGTTCTTTCCAAAGTCGCCCAGACTTTGAATACAATACCCCCTCTTTTGATTTGTTATACTGCTCTACTACATCAATAGAAGATCGGTAGTCCAGGTTTCAATGACATTACCCCTCTTTTTACTATTATTGTCCACTCGAACTACCTATTAGATCAATAGAAGGGATTGGTGGTCTCTAAACTCAAGTAGTTTAGCTATCTTTAAGAGGGAAGAGAAGATACCATGAATGCTAGCTGCCTTCTCCTTTGAGAGGATTTTAGATGACGAGAACTATTTTGAGCTGAGTTAAATTCAATTGTAAGTGAGGGTATCTTCTTCAAGCTTTGGTTCACTTGAAAAATGACTCTATTAAACGGTAAACTTTCTTGTTTACCACTCAGTCACTTTCTAGGAAAATTTTAGTGAGGCATGACAACGGATATTTTTTTTCTTCATGGGCACAAGAAAATAACAGCGCATGAAGCAAAACCAAAGAGCCCTTGAAATGGATTCACTGACCTTTTTTGGCATCTCGCCTATAACCTTCGGAATTGCGTACGTGTCTGTATCCGGAGCAGTGACATACATCTGCGTAATCACCCACAAGATAATAAGTTATTTGCAAAGTGAGGCAAAAGATAACCATGACTTTTGACCTCCTTTCTCATTTGAAACGATTAGAAGCAGCTCTCAAATACTCTATAGTCAGCCCAAAGAGGAAAAAGCCGGCTAAGATTCATGGAACAACATGACCTCTTCCTTTTTCTTTCTCAAAACTAGTTCTACCTTCAGGTCAAAGATCACCAAGCTCTTCCATACTTAATTGATGGATTCTAATCAGCTCAAAGGCGGTAATGATTCATAGTACAACATGACCTCTCCTTCAGTCTCAAATGCAACTACAAATGAAGATCATCAAGCTCTTCCATTGAAGGATTCTAACCAGCTCAAAGAGAACAAAGACAACTAAGATTCATGGCCCAACATGACCTCTCCTTCATTCTCCAAGGCAACAAAGACTTGAGATCAAAACCAGCGAACTCTACCAAACTTAACAAGGATCACCAAGATCTGATGGTAGCATACACGAAAGAGCGGATACAACTGAGGCCATACATACACATTGATGAAAGAAATAGCAGGAGGAATGAAGCGATGATACCTCTCGGAAGTCGAAGACGTCGTCGTCCTGGTCCGGCACCTTGCGGATGAAGAAGTCGCAGTCGTAGAGGGAGAGTTTGTGAAACTCGTCCTCGTCGATCTTGTAGTCCACGACGCGCTCCTCCTCCACGCCCTCCGTGGACATGAACGTCTCGCTCTCCTGCACCGTGTAGTCGCCCATGGGCATGTCGTACTCCGTATCGTAGTCGCGCAGGTCGCCCTCGTCCTCGTCGTCCTCGCCCGTGCCGTCCATCTCGTAGTCCACCGCGTCCTCCACCTCGAAGTCGTCCTCGGCGCCGCAGATGCGCCAAGTCTTGCGCCTCGGTGGACTCAACGTCTTCTTCATCGGTGTTCTCGAGCTCTCCTATTGACACCAGCTCACAATTCATCAACACGTGACTGCTCCGAGAATCACACACAAGTGATAGAAGAATGTGGAAACTGCCGAAGCTCATTCCCATTTTGCCAAACCCTAAAACCCTAAACCCTAAACCCTCGCGCACGAATCACGAATGTTTCCATGTATGCACCGCTCCGATTCTGTAAAATTTTGCACGCGCACGGAACGTAGCTCGCGATTCGCCATCGTTGTGGGTTCATGTAAAATGGAAAATTACTTCCTAGAGAAAGATGAAGAGTAAAATCCAGAATGAGAGAGCAACGAACCTCTCGAAAGGCAACAAGGGAGCCCGTTAATCTTCCTCTCGTCGTGTGACGACGACTCCCATTCTCGAGGCCCCTGGAGAAATGCACCTGCCCAACTCACAGAAATTCTTCTTATCATAAATAAAAAGCTAATGTCGCAACAGAGCTTCAATTATCCCCCAGAAATACTAGCATCAAGCTATAAAACTGTTTACCGTCATCCCGGACGCTCTTCCTCGGCATGTGCCATCCCTGAGACCAGAGAGTGAGGTGGCCCTTGATGCAGCATTGAAATGGAGGGAATTGGCATTCATGTTGATGTTGGAAACACTGTGGCACCTCACAATGGAGTGAAGCATTGTGGAGGATGAGTCGATTCTGGTCAGCGCATGGTGGAAAAGATGGGGATTGTGCCGGTTCGGTGGCGAGGTTGGTGTTTGGATTCTTCTTGCGGGGAGAGTGAGCGAGAGACAGAGAGAGAGAGTGCGAGTGATAAACCCTGCGAAAGCCCTTCCTTCGAAACTGTACATGCTTGAGATCCTATCCAGTGAGGCTTCTTGGATGAAATGTGTGGTCCTGGATGAATGTATTTATCCATGTGCGAAGTTGCCAGTTGAACATATTTAGGGCATGTGAGATGGTTTGATCAAGGTTGAGAAGGGCGTCTCTCGAGTACTGTGGTAGGAGTCTCACGTCTACAGCGGTAAGGCAGGCGTCTCTCATATACAGTGGTCAGCAGAAGTGTTCGGACAGGACGCTTCCACTTCCAATATGAGCTAGTTTTCTTACGTAACTCACATTCAAGTTGTAAAAATTTAAACATACAATCACATAGTTACAAAAAACATGTAACATAACATTCATAATAAAAAATGTCAATCAAGAAATCAATCAAAAATAAAACACATGATGTGGGTGTCCAATTCTTAATGCAAAAAGTGAAGTGGTTATCTATTTACATTGGAAACAAAGCCATGAGCTACAAAATCAAGCTAAAAACTTGAATGTAGAATCATGAGGACTACCTAAAAACTTGAATGTACAATCATAATGACTACCATCGTGTATAGCCACCTTTTGCTTGATAAACATCTGCAGCTCTCTCAGGCATAGACATGATCAATTTCCTCACGGTATCAATCTCAATGCTATACCAAATTTCTTGCAATTTCTCCCACAAATCCTTCTTGTTAGTGGGTTTCTTCTTTGACATTCTCATACGACGATCTACTTCATTCCAAAGGTGTTCTATAGGATTCAAGTCAGGAGATTGAGCCGGATGCCAAATTAGTTGAAACTTCTGTGCTAACAACCAATCTGTAACATACTTAGAAGTATGTTTGGGATCGTTGTCGTGCTGAAAAATAACATTCTCCTCTCCTAAATCATACATGTGTATAGTATTCATGAGCTCCATCTCCAAAATTTCACGATACACAAACTTATCCATGTTTCCTTCTATAAGACGAAGGTTGCCAATTCCCTCCCAAGTCATACATCCCCAAACCATAATGTTTCCACCTCCAAATTTGATAGTAGGTTGCACATGCTGATCTAAAAGATGCTCTCCTCTCTTCCTCCAACAATACTGCCTCCCATCTGAGCCAAACAAATTGAATTTTGACTCATCTGAAAAAACCACATAACTCCAGTCCATCCAACTTGCATGCCTACACTTCTTTGCCCATGCATATCGACGTGCTTTGTGTTTCTTTGACAAGAATGGCTTCTTAGTTTTCACTCGTGCTCTCAATCCTTGCCTCTGAAGACATCTTCTAATTGTATCATCACTCAAATCCAATCCTTGAGATCGCATTTCTCTACCCACTGCTGCAGCTGTACCATTAGATGGTGCATTCAACAACCTTACAACCTCACGATCACCACGTTCATCAAGAATTCGAGGTCTCCCTTGTGAAGGAGCATCTCTCAAATGACCTCTCATTGTAAACCTCCGCACAATAACATGGCAAGTGCTTCGAGAGATGCCTAGAACCGCTGAAATTTCGGAGTACGAATTCCCTCTCTCATGCATCTGAAGAACTAACTTACGTTCAGCAAGAGTCCTTCTAGGAGCCATAGCTAATCAAGAGCAATCTTATTCAATCACAATGTGTCTTGAAATGCAAGAGGTCTCCATAAATACATGTCGATTCTCAAGATTTTTCAGATGCACAACTTGTGTGCATAATGAATTGGACACCCATGATTGACACATCATGAACTGCAGCCCATGCAAGTGGCTCAATGTGAATGATGGTACTCTTTCTAGTTTACAAGTGGCTCTTTAGTTATAATTAGCTGAAAAAATCAGCACCTACCTACCAAACTCGACAAGTGTTACTATTAAATTGAGATTGTAATTACTGTCCGAACACTTCTGCTGACCACTGTACATGCTAAAGCGAGTGCCAATGGTTTTGTGTGAACGCCTTTTCTTTTTTAATATTTGATGTTGTTGGAGGTGGTGGAGGTTTTTGCAGTAACATGGTGGAGGTTTTTGTATTGAATGGAAGACCATTTTGGTGTCATGTTTTGGTGTGGATTCACTCCGCTCTTATCCATACCGTGGATCTTGTGCCGACTGCTCCTTTTTGGTTACATCATATACCAGTGCAGAGGATGCTGCACATGACTTATGTGAAGCAATTTAGGGTTTAAATGTAGAGAACATGCTAAGGTTAAAGAGCAGTTCGTTGAGTAGCGCTTATGGAGGACAAGATGGAGCAAGGATTGGATCGCTACTGACATTCCATGTAATAGGCTTCATTATGTATAGTCGTTTAACCTATCTCAGCTTAGGTTTTTGTGAGCATCTACTATTGTGTACCAATACAAATTCATCTCATTGGACTAATGCACAAGAACCTCAACAAGTTTTTAGAGCAGAAGTTTATATATATGTGTGTTTCCTACTTTTGGCCCAAGTTTTCTGCATTTGTGTTGAAGCCACATTTGGGTTGCAAGATGATCTCTCTGCGTATTTGAAAGGTATATTTTGCATGTGAATTGATGTATACGATAGTTACAAAAAGTTTGTATCTTTGTTGAGCCCGATTCAATGACACGTGGCATTTCAAATTCAAATCATTGTTGCATCTACAATATGTTTGAGGAGTTGCAAAATGGTTATGTATTCTACATATATGGTGTCGTACTTGAAGATGAAAAGGTTTAGATAATGAAAGATATTGGTTAAAGAGTCTTCAATCCAAAGGTGTATATCTTGGTAACTTTCAATACATTTTTTTGTACTTTTAGAGCAAGGACTGCCCTTGCCTCATTGAGGACAACGAGTTAGTATACTAGTTTCAAATAATTGTAGATGACTAATGCTGATGAGTGTTATTGATTGTTAGACATGAATTTCTAGATCTTCAACATTGTTGTACATACACTCTTCTTACTTCCTGCAGATGGTTTGTCACTTCTCTTGTAATCTTTTTTCAAAAGAAATTTCGAGGACCTGATTTTGGCCACTTGGAGCTATTTCATCAATTATTCTTCTTCTGCAGGCATCACGAGGTCTTCAAAACTCTTGACTATAGTGCAACAAGTATGGAAGGCATCAATGTTATTTCAATTCTAAACAAATATGACAAATTCGCAATGTTGCATACAACATACACTATGAATGGGGAAGTCAAACACAATACACTTTTAAACATTGCAACTCTGGCAACAAATAAAAACATCCCTTATCACCATATTCAATAAAAGTGCACATGCCATAGTAAAAGTGCACATTGAAACATAATTCTAATTTTTTTTTATGTGCAAAGGAGGGTAGGTGCTTGCTTACCCCCTCCTCAATTTTTGTCTCCAAATTTTGTATTTGCAAAGGGGGTAGGCGCTTCCCTATCCTCTCTTCATTTTTCGCCTCCAAATTTTGTATGTGCAAAGGAGGGTAGGCGCCCTCCTCATTTTTTGTCTCCAAATTTTGTATGTTAGCACTTGCCTACCTCTCCAACCGTCAATGCCTTTATGTTTTATGGAGTTGTGGTTACACATAGGGAGGTGGATTATTGTTAACTCCTCTAGTTTCCACAATGTTTTGGAGTTTTATTGTTAAGTGAAATAATGTAGTTTCATCAAGTAGGTGAAAGGTGGTGCAAAGCCCCTAACGTCTGTGCCTAATCTTTGCGTTGTGTCCCATCCAATCCGGTGCAATATTTTTCACTTCCTTGGCCATATCCCCCTAGTTCTCCTCCACAAAACTGGCTTGAACTCGATGCTTGCGAAGGATTAATTTTTCCAATAGGATTCTAGTGACCCGAATGTCCTAGGAAAATTGGAATATAACCTCTCATGTCTCTCCCTCTAACTTCTCCAAATTCTAAGCCATCCCCCCTCTACAAGATTCAGGTCAAGGAAAGACTCCCCTATTGGGAATTTTAGGACTTGTCCAGTTTTCTACATCGGTGGAAATGACCTCCCCATATTACCAGGATATACTTCTCTATAAGTAGACGTGGGACTATAATATACAGGATTTTCTTGTGCATTAAAGTTATCCACATCAAACTCACTACCACGGGTATCCGGCACATCATCACTATGAACTTCAACTTCATAGTCCTCCTCTTCATCCACGGTGGGTGCAACAGCCTTGGCCTTCTATTGATGCTCCAATAGGGCCTGTAGTTCTCTCTTCGGCTTAAATTCAGCCACCAACTTCTCCTTGAATCTTTGCAAGGCATCCTCTTGTTTCAACCGGATGTATTCCTTAGTAGTCTCAATTGTTAGATCCATCTGAAAACAAAACATATCATTCTGCTCCTTAAGTCCTTCTGCCTTGATCATGTACGAGGTAGCTGTCTTCTCCGATGCATCCGCGTGGCAATGAATTGCTTTCTCTTTTCCCTTCAAGCGCAATTGCTCTGCCTTTGCAACCTTCACTCCACCCGATCTTGTTGGAAACTCTCTACCTACATCTTCTCTCGTTTTTGGAGTATTCTCACATCTAGAGACATCTCCAACTCCAAGAATGCTAGAATGTGAGCAGTGAGTAGTGAGCAATGAGGGATTATATATTTGAATTTCGCACTCCAAAAGATCGAAATTCGGATGATTTAGGGTGTATTAATTGTCTGTGACGCCTATATCCATGGTCGATCAAAAATATATTAATAGCAAAAAAGGGGATTCAGAACCTTGGAAATCAATGTTTAAAGGGACCCAGATGAATGTGGATGGATAGAATAATGAGATGAGTGAATGCAGATGGATGAAGTGGATGAATGACTTTGATGGAAGAAGTCAAGTAGAAGGTTATAACCTTGTAGGAAAGAATCAAAAAACTTATATGCCTTAAGTGGATCTTCATTGCTTGGTTTAGTCAGGAACTTGCCCTTGAGCCATTCACGCAAACAATTTATGAATTGTGATGAGCATTAAGAAAATAACATTTCTAACCTTCAATGCAATAAAACAAGCAGCACGGATATAAGGGCTCCTCGGTACCAAAGGAGCTTGTAGAACCTAACTGAAGTATATTTTGCGGATTGGGGTATTGAAGAAATGAATAAAAGAGAAACTTTTTCATCATTTGTCAAGAAGTAGTTAAGCTACATTTTAAAGTTTTTGATTTAGAAGATCTTCATTTAAAAAACAATAGACGGAAAAATCAAAGTACCTAGGTTGAAAAGGGAAGAACATTTAAAACTATTAATCGAATACTTTCAAAGGGAGGGCCCCTTTGCTGCCTTCGTCTTTTGAATGTGAAGGCAACAAAGAGGTCCCCCCCTTACAAGTGCTAGAATAGTACTTAATACAATTGTTAAATTAGTTTCAATAAATGTGCAGCGAAATGGGTTTGAGGTAAACAATATGGGACAAACAACAGCTATCACATGGAACAATAAAGAAGACAAGGAGATCCGACTTAATGAACTAGGTTTTCCTTTATATAAACACTGAAATAGTAAAAGTGACGACGGAAAATGGAACAAGTGGCGGGATGGTCTGTAAGACACACTTAGAGTCCTGTATGAATCAAATTCCAAAGTCATGAAATAAATGTGGGACAATCAGAGTAGACAAGGTCAGAAATTTATGAGTAGTGGCCCTTTTAGTCTCACTACATGGAAGAAATAAATGCATAAATTGAATAAATTCAAGGCTTTAAAAGACAATTTGAGCTGGTGATACACACTGGTGATGCACACGTAGAACTAGTAGAAAGACCGCTTTCAGTGTTGCCACTGTTAGTAACATCAATAGCCTCCTCTGCCTCATAGTCAATGTGTCTACAGACTTTTGGGTCGTACGGAGGAGAATGAGGGACTGGCACAAAAATATCTTACTCTGCAAGAGGGTGATCGCACACTACGGTCGCCCCCCTGGCCGTTGTACAAATTGTACAACAGGTACAAATTGTACAATATTTGGAGTCTCCAAATTCCCGGCGGATTTTTGGGTATCTTTCCTGTCGTGCACATGGTGGATTTGTCGTACCTATTGACATCCAATTACAATTCACACATTGAGAATTTAAAAAAAACTATGGCAAAATAGGGAGAATAATCTTCAATGCAAGAAATGAGGAGAAAAAATTTGTTTTTTTCAAAATTCAATTAATGGCCCATCTGCACCAATAGTCCTTGTATCTAGTTCCAAAAAAAAATTAGAAAAAAATAACTTTACACTCATATTTTGGGACTTTTCAAAAAAATCACATTTGTTACGTTTTTGGTCAATTGGCTATCAATTGACATATTTAAATAGTGGAATATAGTAGCCAAAGAGTACAAGATCATATATAGCTCTTTAAAACTTAAAATTGCTATCAATAAGTTCACATTATGAGTACAAACATGTGAATTCTGCATTGGGACAGTACAAATATTTTATATCTGTATTTGTTATAAGGTTTTTTTTAATGCAATAAATATTTTGATTCTTAATCTTTAATTTATGCAAGATGTAGGGCTATACCTACTAATTTTTCCTCCAAAATATAAAATAATCTAGTCTAAAATTGAGTCCAAACTTGCACCCTGCCCTGAATTGTGCGTGGGACAGAAATTTGTACAGTACAAGCGTAGTTGGCTTTCACCCAAGATTGATGGCCATTTGCCTTGATGTAATATGGCAAGGGCAATGCACTTGGAGGACTAGAAAAAGGTCTACCAACCTGCAAAGACGGAGAGTAATGTTCAAATCTTGATGTCATATTAATGAAGAAACTCAAACAAAAACAAAGGCAAATAAAAAAGGGCATAGACCTACATACACATGCGGTTCTGCAAGATTCTCTTCAGAGGTCTATCCACATGCAATTTGGCTTTGAATGCAAGTTCCTTTTGCTTTTTTAGAGTGTAGTCCTCTGGGGAAACAAAAGCGCAGAGTCAAACTAGGACGACCTCAAAGATTTCGGCATCGAACTCCAAAGCTATGAGATGGCGCCCACTTTGATGGCAAGCATGAATGCTGGCTCCTTGAAATACAAAATAACGACGCTTGAGAACCAATGCAAGTTGAAGAAGTTAAAATTCAAACAACAATGGAAAAAAACACAGTAAAGGTAGTAACAATTGAAGCATTGCAGCTGAGCACTACATCCCCGGGTTTGGAAAAACTCTCAAGAAGCACTTGTACAAAGACAAGACTCTTCTCACGAGCTCTTCTCCACAATTTCTCACCATTCTTCAAGGCAGTGATTGGGGTAGTGTAGTTGTGAAGGACCCCTCCTTGACAATGTCAGTGCCCAGATTACTAATGTGTCGATTTTTTCAATGGAAAAGTTGCTCAGAAGAATCTCATTGTGGTAGGACTCTTTGACATAGAGGACAATCCAAAAGCGCTTAGTCTGAAAGTCAAAAGTCAATAAACATTAGAGAAATCACTGAGGATGACATGAAGATGACCACATAAAAATGACCACATGCAGAAAGCCTAGTTCAAGATAAAACTAAAGAAAGAGTTGCTAACTCTAAGATTTGACAGGGCACCACAATTCATAACCGGTTAGAGACATAGAGAATATGTTGTAGAAGGGAAAGATTTGGAAGATTGAAAGGGTAGCAATTAGTACGGTGCAATAGTTGCCTTTGGACGATGTGAGGAGCATCTCGTTCAAGCCCCACCAATCATACAACGCTGTAAACCCGTAAGCTTCTGCAATGACATTCGTAGTAAGCCGGACCTCTAGAATATCAGGGTGGAATAGCTCAATTACCCCGTCGTCTTATAGCGTGTCAGGGGCTACTTCAAAATGGGCTCTGGCCATTCATCGTGTAACAAATTCCATGTGGAGACAAATGATTCTATACCTGGGATTGGAAGTCCATCGGCCATATGAGCCATAATAAGATCAAGGCAAGCTTCCTATTTGGACACACCACCAAGCTGTCGTTGGTGAGAAAGACCCACCTAAGGCAAAGAGCAACAAGAAAGATAGAACATTAGAACATGTAATGGCACATGTAACAATAATGATTGCATGGAGATAGATAAAACTAAATGGAGTCTTTGAGGCATACCTTTTTTGCAAACACTAGCAATTGTAAGAACTCAGGGGACGGTTGATGCATTTTACCATGTACTCTGTGATGGTGTTAATAGAAGTCTTCAAGACAAGGACCTTGCTATCAATGCCATGTATATCTATGCGTTTAGCAGTCTGTGCATAAAGATGTCATGAAACAAAGATTTTAGCTGGCACAGAAAGTAAATCCGTAGGACAATGTGTTGGATTACTCAACGTGCCAGGATGTAGGGTTGCCACAGAAATATTCTCCGCAGCACCAACCACAACAATTGTTTCATCTTTATCCTTCTCTTTTGAACTATTTCCCTTGGTCTCCTTAGGCTCCTTCGATTTCTTGGTCTCTTTTGCCTCCTTTGTTTCTTGGGCTCCTTGGTTTCCTTGGCGCTTTTAGTCTCTTTGCCCTTCTTGGAAGTCTTCTTTGTCTCTACCTCGGGAAGGGCGTCTCCATTGACATCATCATCAGAGTCTCCCTCATGCACTTGGATTTGAGGAGTTTGGCCAACCTTCTCATCTTGCCCCTTGCTAGGGGCAAATTTCCTCAAGCATTCCAAGTACCATGGACAAGTGCAGTGCTTGGTTGAATTGTAAGCATGTCCTTGGCCAAATGTAAACATATAGGTATCCTTTAGACTCTTCTCCAACCAAGCTCCAAACAATTTTGGAAATGATTTCTTGTCGATTGTTTTTTTATGAAGGAACTCTCTTTTGAAATATCTAAGATAAAGAGAAATTGAAAGTTTAGGGAAATAAGACAAATTGCACCACACCATTAGTGGGTATATCAAGTGGATTGGAGACAACTTGGACAGTTCTCATTACCAAGGACTCCCACGCCACTAGAGTGTCCATGAGCACTTCGATGAATAAAGAAGGAGGCTTTAAATATTGTAAGTTACATCCTAGCAGCAAGACTCTGTCCGAAACCCGTAAGGTGATGGCGGGGTCGCTAATTCAACATCCGGGAATTCTTGAACGTAACAGTTCGAGGGTGAGACTAAGAAGGTACTTCACCTCAACCCAGAAAGCAGCCTTAGTCAGCCATGCTTCAAGTTTCTCGTCCGTGACACCAACTGCTCGAAATTGAAGGGCCATACGATTCAAATCTCCTGAATTCCACCAATTCAACCACTTCTCTTTAAACTTGGGTTCCACAACTGTTATGGTCATATTCGTTAAATTGAGACATTTCACGAAGTTTGAGACTTCCATCCATACTACTCTCAAGTTCAAAGTCACTCATTTGAGACTCTGAAATGTCTCAATTAAATGGATATGGCGTTTGTTGATGAAATCTTCTGCAGCTTTTCCAAAGATATCTCCGGCTTTTCAAAGTGATTCCAATGGAAATTAACCTGCATTTTATGGAAAAAAGACTCATTCACCGCACTCAAAATTTATTCAAACCACTCTAGAGAAGTTCATTTACCACTTCAAGAAACTTTGGGCCGTGCTTAGAATTGACAACGGTTATTCCGTGCGGAAGGACTTGATTTTTTCTTTGGACGCACTATTCATTGCATTGTGTATGCCATGAGCAAAACATATTGTCTTCTTTGTCTTCTCCAAGTACAACCTAGCCGCTTCATCCCCAGCGGCCAACACCTCTTGCTACATAGAGCAAGTCATGGATCAGGTTTTAAACAAATTTTAGCAAACACTTCAACATGAAGTTCCTGTGTCAAAAGAGTTTTTTACTCGATTCAAAAATTTGATGAAGACATCCGATGTTACTGGATACCGTGGATAAGATTTTGGTCTAGTCTCAGAGGCCTTGTACTCATCCTCATTGAGTAAGTCTTTGAAATCCGGCAATTTCAAAACCCCATATGTATTTATGCGATGCAGTTTATGAACGAGGTTTGTTTTGACATGCGCATGCTCCGTGGACCTGAAAAATAAACTAATCCAATTAGAAGTTCAGACACAATTTAGATCAATTTACTTTCATAACATATATATTTTTCACAAACTTATATGTTTATGTCAGTCATTGCATTTAAAAGAATGCCAGTATTGCCCTTCAAAGTAAGGATTATGGAGTCAACTTCATTATGCCATTTGGCTTCGTCTCAATGCAAACGGGAGATGTACTTACTCCATGCTTGAAACCTATGGTTCCCATCCCAAATAAAAAACATATGACCGGAGAGGCAAGACCAATGGTCGTCAAGAATTAGTTGTCACTCAAAGGCTTTGTGTTCTTGAAGCCAGTGCCAGTCCGAGGTGCCCATTCTTCTTTTGTAGCCAACTAAGGCTTCCATATGTCATAAAAAATGGACACATAGAAGACCCGGTCCCCTTCACGATAGCCATGCACGAACTCGGCCTCCAAACGTCTTACATCAGAGTGCAAGTGTGGACAGACTAAAGGCAATGGAATCATTCTACAAAGAAGGATTTTCAAGCAAAATGAAGTGATTGGCTTGAACCACAATTCTTATATTATTGAGATGGAATCAAGCTTCTCCTTCACTAAGAAGGCGTTCTCGGCCTCGTCGATGCTGAGTCCACCCATCCCATCGTCCACCAAGGATTCATCAATCACGACAGTTACTTCATCTCCAACATTCTTCAATACCTCGGTTTGTAGTGCAGTATCATCCTTGACATTGACTGTTGTCGAGGGATCTTGGACTGCAATGTCCTCAACAAACATTTCCTTCTACCCCGCAATTCCTTCATAATTGGCAACATTAACCGACCCACTCTCTGGAGCATCTTTATCCCCAACATTCTTTAATGCCTCAAAACCTTGGTCCATGGCTCCAAGCTCGCCCACGAGCAAAGATTATCGAAGCAGCCAAATGGACATCAAAGACAATAAAGACAATCCATTGTGAAGTTACATCTCCCATTCCATACTTCCATACGGTATGAAAATTATAAATCACACTTGTAAATCTTCGTCGAATAAAAGTGACTCACAACAGTCAACTTCTTCACCTCTCACCTACAACAATACCCATTCAATAACAAATACGTTCAGAAGTTGAAATCGTTTATCAGCTTTTGAATTCATACACTTAATTTGCTTGGGTTCCAAATCTTGCAACACGTCGCTCAAAAAATGGTGCACATGCACCGTGTCAAGCTCAAGAATACCATTGTTGTGGCTCCTTGGTCTGAAGGAGGATGAAGACACCAAAGCTCAAAATCCACCAGGTGAAGATTAAACTCGGAGCAAATCCAACAATTATAAGTGCACTGAAAGCATGACAATAGATATCCATTTCAAAACTGCCTTCCTTGGTACCGAGGAGGTTAATCTCTCTCCCTGGTACACTCTGCCGCCGTCATTCAAACTCAACACGCATGCTCACAAATGTTCGGACTCATCAGGTTTGCTCACAGTCATTTAGACTCAAGCAATATGCTCACAATTAATCCTTCCACAAAAGAACATGGTAGCTAGATTCGAGTGCGAAGATAGAACGGATGAAGAACTCAATACGGCAGCCTCTGTAGGGCTCAAGTCAGAGAAATCATTACCCTAAATTTGCGGTTGCTCCAATATTGAGCCTACGTAACGACTTTGACAAGTTACAAATCAACAAGGGGAATGCCTCCTCGTTCCCGAGGAACTCAAAACAATCCAATTTGAGAATCTCAAGTGCCTCCGCCGTACTCATGCGACGCTCGCCACTGGAGAACTGATAGGATTTAGGTCCAAGAAACAAGGCATGCAACGATACTCGGATACCGCCACAACCCTGACAGCTAAGACTTGATCGCTAGAAATGCCACCTCGTTTTCGAGGAGCTGAAAAACTTTCAAATTCAAAATCATCGCGACTATTCAATTCAAGTGGATTTAGATCTCGACTCAATCACACTGACCAAACCATCGACCTCGATTCCAGCCCTCTCCATCAACTTCAACAAACAAGATTCTACAAACACTTTCTCCCAAGGCTCTACCCCGCACCGTAAAAAGCACACACAGTGGAGGGTGCCGAGGCAAGAACAAGACCGATATTTCTACAATGAGGTCGTCCGGCACACCCACGAATCTGTCGCACGGCGTGTCCTTGCAGTCCTCTATGGAGCACTCAAGGCGTCCACCTTGAAAGTTGTGTCATCGACGGCACGGATCTCCATTTGGTAGTGGACCGTGTTGTAGATTGACGACAACACCTTGGGCAGCTTGAGGTAGCACATGCCGCCGATGCAGGAGCAGCGCCGGTGCACCACGAAGTAGAGCGTGCTATCGAACAGAATGTGGAAGTGGTCCAAGGCCCCCATCGACAACTTGATTGCGGTGTGGTGTTGCAGTGTGTCCACACACAACCAACGATAGAATTTAAGATGGGATCCTCAGTATCAAAAAGCATGTGCAAAGCCTGACGTCAATGCTGCAGACAGATCAATCACAGAAGATGTGTACACAAAGACGCTTTGAATTCTTCTAAACAAAAGTGAGCAGATGAGTGGGGTTAATCCAAAGCGCACCGTGTTTTGGCAGTCTTCCCGACAAGGGTTCGGCTTGAAGATTGAACCCTACCTCCATTCCCGACAACCACTTCAACTAGAAAGTGGCCTTTGTCCTTGTCTTGCAATTGGATGATACTGCAATTCATCTCAAAACTCGATCATCCCTGACGGTTGCTCTCGGTTGCACAATGGAGAAGCATTCCATGAAAACCATGTCAAATTTATTAGAGTCAAGTCCTTTCTATAAGCATCTGATCTATTAGCAACCTCCTAACACTCAGTCGTCAGTTGGCAACCGTATATGCATGCACATATTATACTCAAAGTATTTTTCAAGAAATGTATGAAAGATTAGCAACGGTAACACCTGTGGGTTTAAGATTGATCAACTATCATCTTTCATTTGGATGTCATTTCAGTTAGTTAATCCCTATATTCCCATGAGAATTTCACATCAAATACACTTCAAATCTGTTGATTCTAGTGAATTAGTAAGAGAGAAAATACACTATTGATTCAAATTCTAACTCATCTCAACTAAGACTTTTTAACCTTTTACCGCCCAGGAAGCCCGAAATGGGACTCTGGAGGTACTAAGACTCAATTTGCATAAAATCCATGAGGAATTAGGCTTTTAGGATACAGGATTTAGATTTCCGCACACATCGCATGCTTCAGAGTCTGCTTGTGATTCTAATAGATTGTTCCTAGCATTGTTATTAAGCCTACTTCTCTCTGCACAATCACCCGCCACTGCGGCTCCACTAGCCATGCCTTCAAAAATAGTAGCCAAAGATGTCGCCCTGACTTCTTCTAACCTGGTCTGATAACGCTCGGCCATTCTAGAATTCTTAAGTTGTTTCCTAGTGGAAAATCTTAGACCTCTCCTCTGTTTCTTTCTCTTAGGCCCCTCTTGCATTACTCTCAGCCTTTATTGCCACTACCATAGTCCTACATAACAACTCACATCTGCATCCTAACCGTGGCCTATATTGCCTATTCACCAATACTTTTTGTCATGCCTTGAAAGAGACTTCTTACTAACCAACCCATATTGGTTAAATTAACTATTTCGCCACCACAAAGTACTATGGAAAACTAAATGCATCAACTCTTAGCTGAATTTCAACTAAAATTGCCACCTCCGTCTCTAGAAATTTGAAATTTTGTCAATCTTAACTATACTTATTTAAAAACATTTTATATTTGACTCTGACACCCCCCTAAAAACACCATGATTTCAATGTCTAAACTGTTCTTCTATTAAAAACAAACTCCACCAGGATACTTTATCTATTTAAATCGCCATATGCCTCTTCCCCTAAAAATGCCCTTCAATACATTTCAATCGTTCTAAAAAACTGACCTTCTATAAAATTACACTTTCCTTCCGTATTCTTTATTACCTACAAAATGAGATTACTCAGACAAGCACATTTGTCGTAGTCTAGTGGTTCATAATCCTCAAAGTTAACCGAAATTAACCTTAAGCGAGCCCACCTTACCAGATCGTTTTGAGGGATTTTTATCGTGCATCAAACTCTTTCGATCTTAACAACAATTCACACTTAATACCTCAGCACATCCCGGAGGATGGCTTCTCCGGACCTTAGTAACCGATAACAAGTAACCATAAGTGTTTTAGTTAAACTTTGTTGAGCGTCAGAGTAGTTTTCCGGTAAGTTTTTATAGTACCCGAAATGTCACTGCCCTCCGTTCTCGCAGTCCAGAGGCCACAATATCCACAATCTAACCCTACACCTTGAAAAAGTTAAAAATGTCGCAGCCGGTTTACCGGTCTTCACAATCTACGGGGAACTTGTCTCGGTAAACTGGTCACGCAAGCCCGGGTTCCAACTACAACCACATCCAATGAATCAAACCAAGAAGATATAAGATTCACAACAAGTTAGTACTAAGCAAATCATATGAGCAAGACAACCTTCTACGGGGATCGTCGGAACTCGTCCACTGCAAGGGTAACAACCCCGAAATTCTCCGGACTTAGGCTAAGTTTGGATCTCTCCCGGTGTACCGAGAGGGGGGATATCACCCCTCCTCCCCACCAATCCAAACACTTCCCACTTAAAGGAGGCTATCTTAAATAGCCGTGGGCTTCCCGGATCCCATCCGATAAAGCAACTCTTCCCGGTCCTACCGGTGAAGGGTCTGGAGGATAGATCCGGATCTCATTCCACCTATCTAACATGGATATCCTACACCCTTAGGATGTCTCTAATCACACTCAATCACATAACACACAACAAGTCACAACCTTGTACACCTAGCAAAAACACACTAGGAGGACTCAACTCTCTCCCGGTCTACTCGCACAAGCTCAACAAAGAGTCTAGACACAAGCAATGAAGGTAAGACACAAGCAAATTGTCGTACCACGAATTTTTAAATTTTTTAGTTAGATAGATAGGGATGATTAAAATGGACCAAGTAGTTTAGTTTGGCGAATTAGTTATGCCAGAATTAGCCGTTAGATAGAATTAGGGTTGGAGGAATAAAGGGCTACTCTAGGATCCTTAAGAAGGATAAAGTAGACCCTAGGGCCCGAATCTAACTTAGAGCCTCACCCTCGATTTCCAAGCTGGAGGCAACCGATCAACCTCAACCGGAGGCAACCGGGTATCCCAGCTCAGGGTAAAAGGCTCCACAAAGATCAGTCAAGCAGGAAGTCAACAGCTCGGAGCGGAACCCCGGAGTAGAACCTTGGAACGGAAGGCCTAAGGCCATAGGAGGAAAACCTAAGGCCGTGCACGGAAATCCCACTGTCCTCCGTAACGAAGAGGAGGACGGAGTGATTGCTGGAGCGGAACCGTGTGAGGAAGACTCGACGAGGAACTCCACACGGCCAAGACGAAGACGAGGAACGCCCATAGCCAAGACGACCGGGATGTTGGAGCTAAAGCCGCGCCCGGATACCCTAAGACCGTGGACGGATATTCCAAGACCGTGCACGAGAACCCCAAAGTCGGGTGAGAAAACTCCACTTGTCCGCAGTAATGACAAAGAGCGCGGAACTACTGCTAGAGCGGAGACGCACACGACGGAGGCAAGCGGGGTGAGCGCGGAGGGTCTCATCAGAAGAGGTGAGAGGAGGGCCTCGGTAACAACGACTAAGGGCTGAGCAAGGAAGGCAAGGCGAGGAGACCTCTACGCGGAGACCCGAGCGGAGGAAGGCGGTGCGAAACCTGGAGCAGAGGCTCGGGGCAGCATCAACTGGGAGCGGAAGGCGAGAGCGAGGAGACGGCAGCACACGAGGAGACATCAGCAAACGAGGAGCACAAACCGCCCCAAGGTGAGCTGGTGCGGAACCCTTGTGCGGAAACCCTGTGCGGACCTTGTGCGGAAATCATGTGTGGACCTTGTGCGGAAATCTTGGGCAAGACCTAGTAGGATCACCACAACAAGCAAGACCAACAGGACCACCACGACGAGCAAGACCAGACCAGCAGGATCACCACAACGAGCAAGACCAGCAGGATCACCACGATGAGCAAGACTAGCATGACCACCACGACGAGCAAGACTAGCAGGACCACCACGACGAGTAAGACTAGACTAGCAGGACCACCACGACGAGCAAGACCAGACCAGCAGGATCACCACGAAGATCGAAACCAGTGAGAGGGCGCAGACCTCACCAACTGCCTTGAGAGCAGACCTCACCAGCTACGTGTAAAGAGGACCTCACCGGCAGCTTGCGAGAGGACCTCACCGGAAGAGCGCGGACCTCACCCACTGCCCTCACCAACTGAAGGGTACAGACCTCAATAGAGCAAGAAGAGGCCAAGGAATAGAGGCAAAACTCTTCGGGGTTTTGCTTAAGCATGGCTCTTTCAGTGGTAAGGGATATCTGCCCTCTTGTCCGGAAGGATCCTCTTGAGCTCACGGAGCTCAAAGAGGACCTTCTCCGCATGGGATATCTCTCTCTCCTTGAGTTTTGTTGGAGGTTTTGTATCGAGTCCACGGTGCAGGAGCTGCGTCAGGACCCCTTGCCAGAGCCGGAGGGAGATAGTATCCGCGCTTGCCTCAAACGGTGGACCATGGGGAAGTGGCAGGAGGTGTACGGATTTCCACGCTAGGGCGCGGGATGGACGAGTTTGAAGAAGGAGGAGTATGCCAAGGGGAGGTTCGGGGCCAAGGACGCCAAGAACGGCTACGCGTTGCAAGACTGCTTGGACCCCCGTGCCAAACGGGTGATCATTCCTTGTACCCATCTTGTATCCTGAGAGACCCACCCGGGTCACCGTCACTTTGGCTAACACGTTGTATGGAGCCTACCTGGGGAAAAGGACGGTGAATTGGGCCATCATCGTGAAGGAGGTAGTACTAAGGTTGGCCAAGTGTGTGGGGAGCACCAGGCGTTCTCCCATCTGTCCATTCCTGATCCATCTCTATCTCCACTTCAAAGAGACCACGTTGGATGAGGATGTGGTGTATGGAACCTAGCTCATGTTGAGGAAGTTCGAGGGAACGGAGTCAGAGCACGAGCCAGGATCGGAGGGAGGGAGCAGTGCATCCCAATCAGAGGAGGAGGCACCACCCCCTTCCAAGCGACAGAGGTAGCACCAAGGTGGAGCTCCTTCCAGACGGACCCGCGCAACTATTCGAGCAGCAACCACCGGTTCAACTCTACTTGGAGGTAAGACTTACAAGGCCTCCGAGTTGGTAGAGGCTCTCCGGGTGTATGTGGACGACGTGGAGAGGACGTTGGGGCAGGTGAGTGGCTTGGTGGGCAATCCACCTAGCCATGGATTGATGGCAGCAGTCAAGGAGAAAATGGGAGGTGCTAATGACCTCCGCATCATGGAGCAAAAGGTGGACCGGCTCAACCTCGACATGGCCAAGGTGAGGAGTCGGGCATTGGAGGCAGAGAAGGGTTGGAAGGAGGCATGTCTCCAAGCCAATGCCTCAGCATCAGCGTTACAACAGGTGGAGGAGGCCTTGCACTTTCCACCGGATGCAGTGTTGAAGGCCAAGATGTTCGATGCCAAGTTGGAGAGAGATGGCCATATCTCCAGCAAGAGGGTAATCGCTTTTATGGTGGAGCAGATGGTGAAGCTGGAGACAGCTTATGCTAACATGAGGATGTTGGTGAGTAACCTCATCCACATCCTGCCTAAGATTGTGGAGGAAGCTGATGGCGCGGGCAAGGATGACGATTCTGGTTCAGAGGCTGATTCGGAGAGGCAAGACTTGGGTGACCAAGGCCTTCCAACGGGAAAAGGTGTGATTGATCTGGATAGCCCGGTTCTGCTCTCACGGACTCCACTTGTGGGAGTCACTGCCTGCCATTCCCCTTCAGATATCACCACACAGGTACAGAGCGTGAGGAAGGAGTGCACGGGTGCCATGATGGAGCCTCCGCGCACGGCTCTTCCTCGCTAATTTTTCCTTGGAGACCCCGGTCGCACTACATCGACCGTTGCTCCTTTACAGGGCATGTCTCCTTTCGGGAATACCACTAGTGAGAATTCAGCTTACTTGCACCTTCCAGTACGGACTGAGGGCAAGCTGGGACACACCTCCGTTCATGAGATCTTCATTGGGATTCCTAGCGTGGTACCGGTCCTTCCAGCCTGGTCTGAGCCCCACCAGGGCACTACTTCCATGCTACTCACTCCGGGTGGCCCGGATGCCTCGTTGACTTCGATGGAGGGCTTGCCTCGGTCATCCATGGCCGGATCGGCACCCTCTTCATCTGCAGATTTGTTATCCCCTCTTGGGACGCTCGCGAAGGCCGCAGCCCATCCGACTTCGAGCAAGAGCATGAAGAAGCGGAAGAGGAGGGAAGAGAAGAGAAGACTTGAGGAGTTGACCCGGAAGTAGGGTCAGAATCTTAGTTTGTAGGTTAGTGTTCATTCTCGGACTTGGCCCCGGGTTGAACGTGGATTTGACTTGGCTTTTGCCTTGGGATTTGTGTTTAGATGCCTTTGACTTTGCACGTAGAGTTGGTGGGACGGTGGCTGCGCCGTCAAGGGTAGTTAATGCTGCGAGGTTTAGTAGAAGGCATCCTTTGCGTTTGGACGCTTGTGGGTGTTTGCTGCAGTATAAGTGAGGAGCCTCGGGGCACTTCTCTTCACTGCTTGTTGTGTGTATTTGCTTTCAGTTTAATTCTAAACCTACGCTCTCAGAAAACCTTCTATAGTTGGAGAGCTCGGATTCTATATGACTGTGAGTACCATCCCAAGTAGTCCACTCCTCAAGTCCGTACTTACCGTCTAAGTCGTTGTTTCCTTGTTCCATCAAGTAGATTAGTTCGAGTGGATGGGAATAACAGGTGAGACGGGTCGATGGTTAGCCGGGCGTGACTCTAACTCTAACCCTTGTGATTGTTTTCTTGTTCCATCAAGTAGAATAGTTTGGGTGGATGGAAATAACAGGTGAGATCACAAGTGTTTAGGGGAGGACGAGGGGGGAGTGACGGGTGAGGAAGGAGTCTTGATATGTCTTGTGTGACCTATCGGCGGCAGGATGTCACCGGTTGTGAGGATGTACTCTAGATCCCGGATGCATCAGCCTTTGGTCGGATAGGTTGATCCATAGAAGTGTGACATTACCCTAGCGTTTGTGTTAAGGATGGAATAGACTGGTTTGACCCTAAGAGGCAGTAAGTCCAAAACTATTCTAATAACTCGGATTATCTTGAGAGAAGGAAGGAGATCCAAATAACCCCTTTGTGCGGTTCCCCATCGGAATAATAGGAGGACTTCGTTCACTGAAGAAAAGGAGTAGAGCTGGTTGTCCCTTGAGGGGATAGCTTTGTGATATTCACCGGACGATACTCCTTTAGCCGATTCTGAGGTAAAGGAAGGACTAACAGCTCCGAGGGTAGTAGGTAAACCACGTACTTGCCTCAGAAGTAGTGTCAGTCCTTAAGGCCTAAGCCTTATTCTCCCTTACGGGGGAAACCCAGTGAAACCACAACCATCCCAAGTTAGTGAGTAGTAGTGATGGGAGAGACCGTGAGGAAGAATTGTCGTTATCCATGCAAACACTAAAATCTCTTGGAGTCCATAAACCATCGTTCATGGTGATAAACATTATCCGGATATAAAAAGTACCCGGATGTCTATAGTGTACATAGTGTAAAATCATGCCCGTCCCAACCCAGTGAGGACCGTAGTGAGGAACCCCAGTGAGGACCGCAGTGAGGATACCTCCCTTCCTTTTGGCAACGGGGAATGAAGATCTGGTGTAACTAAGCCTAACCCTTGTAGTTTATCTTTCTTTCTCTGTCTTGTTATGTAATTACGGTGGTATGTATAGTATTGTATAGAATTAGGCTTGTTGTTAGTCGTCGTAGTTCACGAGTATTCTCTGTGGGAACGAATACCTTAGGGTATCTTTTGTGTTAAGATGTGAATACTTGCCAACGCATACTACGACACAAATCGACAAAGAGAAGAGTACTAAACACAAGAGCCCAAGGCTTTTTAAGTGTACAAAAGCTATTAGCTACCCTCCAAAACTAGATCTCCAAAAGGTGGAAATGGCATCTAGAGAGTGCACTAAAGTCAATAGCTACCCTCCAAATTAGATCCCCAAAAGGTGGAAATGACATCTAGAGAGTGCACTAAAATCAATAGTTTTTCATCAAAAGTAGATCCATAAATGGACAAAACGGCATCTAGATCCTAAAATCAAGGGTAGCCTAGTCACCGGCAAATTACCGGTAGATCGGCAAATCAAAAGACTCCCGGTCCCGGGACCGGTGAACTTTTTCCTAACAAAAGTAAGTAGCCAGAGAAACCACTCACGTGGTAGTGATCGGGTGCGCAATGGGGCCCTATCCACATCACTATTCTCACCCTAATGTTTAACTCTAGCAACTTTTAACAACATTCCACCAATCGGTGGGATAAATCAACATTATACATAAAAAAATCAACATAACATTTACCAAAGGCTCAACCGGAAGATCCATCCGGAAGAGTGGAATTATCTCCCGGTAGATCCATGGAAGGATTGACTGGAAGATTGAGTTTAAAAACTCAACCACCTTCCTCAAAGTATTCTCCTTTCGCAATTTCCTTCCCACTTGTTCGAGTCAATCTTGGAAAGCGTCCATGTTACCGGTAGAGTCATGTTATCCGGGATGGACTTACTCCCGGATGTGCCTTGCATTTACACCAATTTCACTATCAACTTATCACAATCTCCGGCCAGGCCCGGAAAACACAAGTCAACTGGTCAACCAGTGGACTACTCTGGAACACTTTGCTAGAATATGTGGATATAGGTGTCTCACATATCTAGCAATACACTAACAACACAAGGTCATATAAAATCATCACAAGGAGAGGACTTGGGAGACAAAGACTTAGAAAGAGGTTTTCCCGGTTGACCGGGATGATCGGAAAAAGATAGGAAATGTGGCAAGACCTAAAAAGGATAGGAGGATGGAAAAAACTTAAAAGAAAGACTTGCCACAAGGCTAGGACAATAGAAAACATTTAATATGACACTAACGTAGACTCACATGTATACTAAGTCACAATATGGTCTAGATAGAGTCAACTGGGGGACTTTTTCTCTAGACCCGCGAGGATGTCTCCGCGGATCACCCTAGTAGAAAAAGAGAAAAAAAAAAATTTAACAAAGAAATTTGCACAAACAAGAGAAACCCAACATGGGCAAGAATCACCATAGTTTTCCAACTTCTTGTTGCACCCGCAACCTCCTTGTCTCTTTGATCTTCTTGCCTTGGCTACGAGCCTCCTCCACCTCCAAAAACCCTAGGAATCTCCACCACCACCAAATCCTAGCTTGCGTGTAGCTCTTCCACCACCTTCAAGACACTTGAAAAGCCTCCTCTTCTTCTTCTTTGTCCTAGTTGCACCACCTCTCCTTCACTTCCTTAACTACTTCTTTTTCAAAATCCCAACTCCAAAAAAAGACCCAAATAGAGAGAGAGGAGAAACTATGAGAGAGGAAGAACTAAAGAGGGAGATAGAGGAGAAAATTTGAGGGGAGGGGGGAGATTTAGAGAGGGAGCGAGAGAGAGAGAGATTAAAAAATAAAGGGGAATATTTGGGAGAGAGGGGTTGCGGAGCTGCAGCAGAGAGGATCAAGAGCTATGAGAAAAAAAAAAAAAAAAAACGGTGGGGAGGTTGGGCTCTGGAATCAGAAGGGAGGTCAACTGCGGAGGGGGGGGGTCGAGCTTGCTGTCTTATACTCTCCCCTGACTAGCTGACTCTTGAGCCGTGAACTAGCTTGGCCAAGGGGCTCAGCCAGTACGCGACCTTAGGGCTGGGCTGGGCTGGTACCCGGGTTGGTCTCCGGACCTGCCTGGGTATCAGCCAATTTTATTTATTTCATTTTTATTTTACTTTTCTTTTCCTTTTTACATTTTTTTTTTCTCTTTTCTCTTTTTTATGATTTTTTGTAAATTAAATCCTTACTCTTTCAAATAAAAATTTAAGTTTTCTACAACAATTAAAGTAGAAAGAATACCTACTAACTAAACTATGAAGGAACACTACTAAATAGTCTATGTATTTGGCAAAGACTTTACTAATTAATTTAGCACTAAGTAGTGATTTGGAACTTTGTCCCGGAGACTTTCCCGGACATCCTCTTTTAGATTTTCCGCGCACAAAAACTAATTAATTTAAGACCTGGTTATATCACCACTATAATGCTAATTAACAAGTTAAGCTTTTCACTACTTTTGTTATTTGCTATCTAATCTAATTCCACACAATACTAACTACTTTTCTAGTTAATTAAGACTAAAAATCTTGTTTTAACTAATTTTTTTGGTAGGGGCAACCAAGTGGGAGTTTTAGACTCCCACAACATCATCTCTCTATCCCAATACCCTCTCCTAAATCATTATGGCTATGGACTCCATTCACGGTTTGAACCGCACTGTCCCTCTCTCACTTCTTGTGGATCATGATGGTGTCGTTTGGGTCTTTGAAGCAATGATCTCGAAACACTTCGGATTAATTAGAACGTCCATGTGGTTAGAGATAAAAGTTTATGATGCAGAGGGTTTAGAGGTAGTCTCGACAGTATTGCAGAAGAAAAGAGTTAAGGATATAGAACTAACTCGGAGACTTTCAGCTCAAAAATTCAAAGTTTTTGGCGATCCACTTGATAGCCCCTTCTTTCTTACTCCAGACTCTAGGAAGTCTTCAATCCACACGTCTTTCCCAGCTTCTGTCAAGGTCAAGGGCTCCGATGATGACACCGTCATTCTGAGTAAGTCATCCGATGACGACTGCCTTTCCAGAGAAAGAGTCTCAGAGTATTTATTTCTCTCCCCAATTAATGAGACCGTCCTAGATTAGCAAGAGAGCAGATTCTAGTCCCTCTCAAGCTTGCCTTTGCTAAATTTACGACCGCCTTTATCTCGTAAAAAAGAGACCTCTTCTGTTCTAGAGTGTCTTAGGAAATTACAGAGTAGACCGCATGGAAAGAGTGATATGAAGTTCCTGAATATAGATACTCTATGTTGCAAAAAGGTCAAGTACCTCCCATCAGAATTTAACGGGGTTGTGCTTTTTGAGTTCCCTCCTCTTTCTATTTCTAATTCTCAATCCATTGCTCGCGAGATGGATGGCATGGACAAACGTTACGATGGACATGCATGGACAAAAACTGTCACCACTAACATTGCGAATGATTTTGGTCTCATCTTTCAATCTTCCAGTTGTGTTGGTATTGGTAGAACCTGCATCCATATTGGTACACACGAGAATTCTATTGCAAAAGGCACTTGCCGCAAATCTGGTGAGAGGGTCACTGAGATTGTAAGTAATGAAGTATCTAAAATCCCAATAGCAAAAAACTGTGCCATTGCTCTTGCTGCTAGTAAGGGATTCTTGTCAAATAAGATCTTTGCACTTGACCGGGACGGCATGCTCAAACGGCTTCGTGGAGATTCCCTAGTCAGGGCCATGGAGAGGTTTTGGATTCTTACTTCTCCTAACATCAGAAATGCTATCTCCTCTTTCCGACCGACTGCTAATGGGGGACCTCTCGACAACATCATTAAACTGAAGTTGAAGAGTCCCTACGCATATATCCAAGACAAAGTTTTTCCAGGGCAAGGCAAAGAGAAGGTGTACGTGTTCAAGATGTCTGAAGAAGGCCCGGACAGGGGTGTCGACCTCGTCAAACGTATGCAACTTGGTGGAGGCCTCGAGAACTCTTGGATCATGTTTGACCACGTCAAACGAGTCAAGGGCTGGACTACAATGGCCGCTTATGTCTATGACCCCGAGTATTGCCGTGCGATGAGCATTGTTGTCTGTGATATGCAGAGCGAGGATGTCGAATCCCAAAAGTTGATGTGGCAGTCGTTGAACATGGTGATGGCACGCCACGGAATCTCAAATCCTAACTTCAAGGGCTTCATGGCGGACAACGCCTAGGCAAATTGAAACGATGTCCGCATCATCTATGGGAATGACAACCCAATCGTGAAGATGGTTGATAGTAGTAGACACTACAAAGACGCCAAGCCTTCCGAAGAGGCGGAAGAACTTTACCTCGGCATCAAAGGTTGATGGCTCTCATTGCATGCGGCCTCTGAAGATGTAGTGCGTGAATTGGACAATTGGTTGGGCTTTTGGCACTTCCGTTATCGCCAGTGGGGAGGTTTCATGGACATAATACAACCCTAAATCCCGTCACCGTAATTTCTATCTCTGGTTTCTCTTGCTATTGTTTTGTTCCTAAACTCTTACCCTTAGGTACTCACCTTTTCTCATTTCCTGCAATGTAGTACTAAACCCTGAAATGTGTGCCTTGCTATACAGAAATTGGACATTGAGCAAACAAATGACATAGTGGTGTGACCATCCTATCAACCGTCTCAGTACTATAGTAATCTTCCAATGTTGACATGGCTTTCTTTTTTCCCTTCTAGCTGAGTACTTTTTGGTGAAAAAGTATGAAAGCTCGAAGTCACCAAGTGGCGTGCAACCTACTCCACACGCGAAAAACTCCGCCCAAACAAAATCCTCATGTGAGCGCGATACCCAGGTAAAAACCGCCTCACACCACCGTGACACCATATCCATACCCGCAGGTTATCTCCGGAAGGTACTTCATCTGAGCCCAACACGATACCCAGAAAATACCGCTCCAATACCCTCGAGGACCTAAAACGATGCTCCCGCTACACCACGTCTGATACCCAAGTGATACTCATGCATCGTGTGATTCTCCTGCCATACCAAGCCTGATACAAATGTGATACACTGGTGATACCGGATCGGGTATGTATTTTTGCGGGCATTTGCTGACGCATTGCTATCTTTCGCAGTGTTGTTGTGGCTTGGAGCACCATCGCTCTGATTTCCTCTCAAACCGTCACCCTGTGTGTTCCTCGAGTAAGGTAGCTATGGCCGAGGAGCTGGTGGACATCGTGATTCTCGGCGCGTCGGGGTTCACAGGGAAGTACGTGCTGCGGGAGCTCCTGAAATTCGCCAACCCGGCGCGCAAGATCGCCATCGCCGGACGCTCCCGCAAGAAGCTGGCGGCCGCGCTCTCCTGGGCGTCCAGCGACCCGGCGCTGAGCGCGTCCGTGCCGATATACGAGGCGGACGTGAACAGCGTGCAGTCGCTCATCAGTCTGTGCAAGAAGACCAAGGTGCTCGTCAGCTGTGTAGGGCCGTTTCGTAAGTACGGGCGCCCTGTCGTGGAGGCGTGCGTGGAGGCCGGCGTGGATTACCTGGACATCACTGGCGAGCCTGAATTCATGGAGCAGATGGAGCATTTGTATCACGACAAGGCTGTGCAGACAGGTTTGTTGCTCTGAATTCTAATAAGATTTTTGGTTTCTTATGTTACAAATGATTGTTCAATTCAAATTAAAAAAAGCATTCAGAAATGTCCAAGGAATGTATTCGAATAAGATTTTTGTCTTCTTATTTTACAAATGATTTGTCAATTCAAATCAGAAAACATTCAAAAGTGTCCAAGGAATTCTAATAAGATTTTTGTCTTTTTATGTTACAAATGATCTTTCAATGTAAAGTTGAAAAAACATTCAGAAGTGTTGAAGGAATGTAGACATTTTTGGAGACTGTAGACATTGAGGTGGTTTGTAGAATGAGCTGATTGTGATCATTTATGTATCTGATGGAGTTCATGTTAAGAACTGATTTTGTGTTCTTTTCTTCTATGAATGTGACCGTAGCTGGTTGGGTGAAGGGATGTGTGACGATTTGGCTATTGATTAGGTTAATGGATTTGAGGACTGAAAAAGATTGTGTAATTTTTTGCGACGTGAGCTGTTGTTGTAGTTGGAGTTTCAGTGTGTCCTGATTTGAAGATTTTGTGATTTGAGTTGAAAATATGATATGTGGATGTTGAAGGAATGAAAAGATTGGGGTGGTTTTAGAAATGAAGATACTGGAGTGGTTTTAGGACTGAAAAGATTGTGATTATATATGTATCTGCATTTTGATGTGAGCTGTTGTGGTTAATGGAGTTCGTAATGCAACGAGTACCATACATTCGATGGATGTGACTGTAGTTTGTTTATGTTGGAATTGGATTCTCAGTTGATGGAAGAATTTGTGACGATTTGGCTATTGATAAGGTTCATGTATTTGAGTACTGAAAAGATTGTGATCATTTATGTATGTGCATAATGATGTGAGCTGCTGTGGTTGATATTTGCAACCTATAACATATTCTCCTCTTCTATGGGTATGACTTCAGTTTGGTTATCTTGGAATTGGATTCATGATTGACGGAGGAATGTGAGACGATTTGAGTTATAGATTTGAGGACTGGAAAAGATTTTGCAATTTTCTTAAATTGTTGGAGTTCCTGTATGATCGAGTGATTCGTGATGGGGTTCAGGGTCATTGGTGGTGAGTGCATGCGGGTACGACTCAATTCCGGCAGAATTTGGGGTTATTCACAACACACAACAGTGGGAGGAGCCTTCTGTTCCTAACACGGTGGATTCGTATCTTGTTCTTGGAACCAAGGGCAAAAGCATCAAAGGTAACATTGGAACGTGGGAGTCTCTAGTTCTCGGTGTTGCCAACGAAACAAATCTTCAGAAGTTGCGTAAATCAAGGCCACGTCGTTCACGCCCTCAGGTAGATTCTGCAACATCTCTATTAATTTCGGTTTGAGAGCTCCCTTGAGGATATCAGTTGTAAGGTAGCTTCCCTTATTGTCCAACTCCCTGAGCCTCGAATGGCACTAAAGTTTTGAACACACTTAACAGGACTTTGCTCTAGTTTTTTTGTTCCAGCTACCTGCTTATCGATTAACTAGGGTTTTGTAACTCTAAAATCCTATATGCAATATGGAACAGTGGTTTGGTGTTTCATTTTCATCATCTGGATTTGATGAAGTCCGGATGCGTCGTGAGACTGCTCTGGTACATGTGAATAGGTTGGTAATCAAATCATCGTGGTCTTTTGTCAGGTTATTTGGGCGGGTTAAGTAACCATCTATTGTTCTTCTTTTTGTAGATACCAGGAGGTTCATCGAAGAGACCGGGGCTGATTCATTGGGAGGAAAACTCGGGTGGATGGGCCATTCGGCTTCCGTCAGCTGACGCAACTGTAGTGCGTCGCACACACGCCACAATGGTGGACAATCCCAACGGGCTTCCGAAAGCAGGAGGTGAGCCCTCGGACGAGAATCCCTGGGCATCGATCAAGCCAGTCCATTACGGGTGCTACGTGATCCAGAAGTCAGTGGTTGGAATAATCGGAATGTTCATTATAGGCTTCATTCTGGTGGTGTTGGCGCAATTCAAGCTTGGTCAGAAGCTCTTGGTGCAGTACCCGGAGTTGTTCTCTCTGGGTGTGTTCCACAAGGAGGGTCCCAGTGAAGAGGAGATCGAGCAAGCTTATTTCAAGATGATTTTTGTGGGGCGAGGGTATAGCGATGCTGCGAAAATCACTCCTGGCTGCAAGCCTGACACGGAGATTGTTACCAGAGTCTCAGGGCCTGAAATCGGGTATGCGACCACTCCCATCGTCCTGATTCAAGCGGCTCTGATCATGTTGGATGAACGGAAGGATCTGCCCAAGGGAGGCGTTCTCACACCTGGGGCTGTGTTCGGTGGAACTGACTACATTCAGCGCCTGCGAAAGAACGGGATGAGCTTTGATGTTCTCAGCACCAAGAAGATTTGACGAGCCATCGAACCGCTAGCATACCTGTTCCCTTGTCTGAATCAGAGCAGGTGGTATGTAGTTTTTTCTGCCTGACGAAAGGTATCAATGGATCACTAGTTTTGAGCTTTGTAACATAGTGCTGGGAAGGATTCCAGGTGTTTGGAGCACGATCCAAGTGAGTCACAATTCTTTCGTCTTGATACGTGAAGAGAAATTGCATGTAAGATGTTCCTGTAATTAAGATTGTAACCCACATGGTGGACCATTTGCACGACTTTATACTGTTTGCCTTCCAATTTCAGCTAGACCAGACTGTTGTGGATGTTCGTGCTTCCATGTTTATCCGTTTGAAGAGTACTAGACTTCTCTTTAATTATTTACTACTTATGTATGAAATTATCGAATATTTACTTGAGCAATTGTGCAGATTGGATAGCCTTCTGTCGTCTATAACGCTGTGAAACCTTGGAAATGGAGATGTCTTTCTTCAACTTTACCGCGGTCTTCTGCAGAACTGGGGTAAGGATGGGTCGCTCATCGTTAACTTCATGATTCAGACATGGTGCTCACTGAGAACTTTATGAGACCTAAACTGCCATCCTGGTTTTCAGTTTAGAAAATTTTAGAGATTTACAGTCTTGGTCAGGTTTAGAGTCTTAAGAGGACCATGCTCATGCCGCATGCCTGACCTGTGAGGTAACTCGCACACTGACAGAGGCTTTGATAGCTACGGCAGAAATTCATAAAGGATGCATATGTGCACAGAGCCCGCCAGCTCTGTGTGAGTCAATGTCCAGCAATGGTTTGAAATTGATGCTGTGCAGGCCAATCTCGTGGACTCATTCAGCGACATTGGCCGATGATGAGCGATAATTTAGCATGGTAAGCAAGCTGCCTCCAACAAATTTAAGCAAATCTAGCCAGCAATCAGTTCTTTTGCTTTGAGTATCTTCACTTTAGTCATGGAAATAATGATCAGCTCATCAAATCTGTGAACTCGGGCAACTCTTGGACGTGTGTGTAGTTTGCACCATGCTGCTTGTTGCCAGAGAGAGATGAGGGGTATTGTAATGACCGGTGAATTATTGACTGCACGTCGTAATGGCTTGACTGAAGTACTCCAGTTTGTGTTGAAATGCATAGTTGGACAAAAAAATGTGACCGGAATCATCACCCTTGGCAGGCGTAGTACTTGCTGCTAATTCACTCTGACACCATATGAACGGAGTCCCAGTCAGTTAGTCAGTAAGCAACCAAGTGCTGTCTTTAAGGCAAAGCTGCTGATCCTCCTAACATTTGCCAGCTTGCTAAGTGCATGGAACTGATCTTTTTCTCTCCTCATCAATCACTTCTAATCAGTTGGCATTGCTGACAACCGTGGCCTTCTTCATCTCAAGGGCAGCAATTGATAGCCGAAGCCTCAACTTCTGTCAGGCACCTGAGTGAGGTGTGACTTCGAACCAGTGATTTTTTTAAAGCGTCCTCAATTTTTCCTGGTAGCCTAGATGCTCTCAAATACTCATAAAATATCAGGGTAATATTTAGGTGATAACATGTTGATATCTATGTCATACCTTGGCTGTAAACCTCAATATTTTCTTAGTATTTGGCTATTTTCACCCTCGACTCCCAACTTTTTTTTATAATAGAGATTAGCCACCAAATTTTGAATTTAGCCAATTGACTAGAAAATAGAACCATTGTTTTGAACCTCTCTAAAGAATTCAGCAACCTAGTAAGATAATAGAGATATCTTGCAAAGTGGTTAGTCAAATGGTTACAAAGTGACTGAGTTTGATTAGACATTAAACCTTTAAGGCCGAGAGACCCGATTCTAATTGTCCTCGGAATTTCCGGAATGTAGCCGGCCGGTAGATTCTTCCGGTTGGCTACATCTCGGAAATTCCAGAGACAACTCAAATTGGGTTGCTCGGCCTTAAAGGGTTAAGGTCCTGACAGGGTATGATTTCCAGTTCTCGCCGCTGAACTCCTAAGTTCCTTTAAGGATATTACTAACACCAAGTCATGAATGGGAGGAGGGCACATGATCGACAATTGCTGCAGGTGCAACTGGGAGTAGCCGGTGGCGTTGGCAGGGGCTTCAGGACATGCATAGAAAACGGCCTGCAAGCGCCAATAAAGAGCGTTTGTCGCGTCTCCTCACTTGATTCCCTCCTCCTCTCCCAGTGGTATATAGCCTCTCCCGTCCTTCTCTTCCCTTCACACTCCACCAGAGTCCAGACACTAGAGCATCAGCTGGTCATCATCTTTCACCTCATCTCTCAGCTCGTCCAGCTGAAGTCATGGAGTCCAGACCAGTCTACACCGTGTTGGTCTTTCTCACCTTCGCCCTGGCTGTCGCCTCGGCCGCCACAGAAGAGGTATCAAACTGACCCAGTTCATGATAGACGACTTCTTCTTTCTCACATACGTAACCTGCTCCACTAGTTTGCTTCTTTTCTCCCTACATTTATCATGTGGTACAGTTCAGAACATATGTTATATGGTCCAGTTCCAGTTCCAGTTATGTAGCTTCTTCTTTCTCACATGGATTCCTCATGCAGCTGGAGGCGTTCAAGGGCGCTCAAGAGAAGACCTACGGCCCGACCCCAGCATATGACCCTGTTCCTGAGGCCACTCCCTCACCTCCAACCACCCTCGCCTGCCCCCCACCACCACCACCTGCAGCCCCCGGATCATGCTCGTAAGTCAAATCATCCTTTCCTTTCGTTCATTTCTGTCATCTCTTCAGACAATGTACATGTATAACACCATATTGGTTATGATGGCCAATGTATCGGTTCTATCTGGCCATTGGAAATAATCGGATTTGTATGACTTTTCATGGCTCCTATTTCGTTCTTGAAGTGAATAATAATCACGTTCATGGAGTGGAAATAGTTTGACTTCCAGCTTTGGCATCCAATGACTGAAACTCCTTCACTAACCGAACATGGCGTCATATCACGTTCATGGAGTACGTTGTTGCAGCTTCTTTCAACGTCAGTTGTTTAGTAAACCCCTTCCAGAACATGAAGATGAAATCTCACCATATTATCATTGATTTTCAGGTTCTGGTCGAAGAAGAAGCCTTCGAGTCTTCCAGACCTGCTGTCCTTCATCACGCCCATCCTGGAGATCTTCACCAGCGGCGGAGGGACGGACATCATTGCAACCATCACGAGCATCTTCGGGTCCAAGACGACGCTCCACCAGGGCCTCACCAGCACCCGGCCAGACGCTTATGGGGAGCTTCTGCGCCAGGGCTCAGCCGCGGTGCTCAACTCCTACACCTCTCGCCAGTTCCCCTTCACGCCCTACCAAGTCAAGGCCAACTTCCAGAGCGCGCTGGGGTCGCAGCAGGCCGCCGCTGCCATGGCCAGCAAGTTCGAGAACGCTAACCTGGTTTATGGAGCCCGCAACTAAACCAAGGTCCAAGGTAGTACTACCACTCCTTGTATCGTTCAAGTACGTGAACTTGTTGCATGCTGTGAGAACTAAACATGTGAAACGTCAGAAGGTGCCCACAGTATTCAACATGTATGGTGTCATATATGAACATCGTAAGGTTCACATATTGAAATGACCTCTTCACACATTAGTTGAAGAATCACTAATCCAAGGGTGTAAGTCTTGCTAAACTTTAATACATGTTTTGTATTCTACAACGTGTAAGTGTATATATGGTCCCTGACAAAGTTTAAGCTGGGTTAACATTAAGATTCGTACTCGGATAGGACTTGGTACGTAGTGAGTTGAGTTGGGATATTGTATGAAGTACGTAACTAGTGCAGTTGCATGCAGCGAGGGTTGATGTTGATTAGTTTTTATTTGTTGGATGCATTTATTAATTTAGTTGTTTACAGCAGAATGCAGGAGGCAGCCGCTGCCATGGTCAGCAAGTTCGGGAATGCTAATCAGGTCTTCATTTCTGGTACTGCTCCTTGTAAAATTCATCAGGCTAATTCCCTTCACTGGCGTTGGAGTCAGACCATTTTGCATTAGTTGAATCCGGAATAAGACTTCGTATTCATAGCTGAAAGTATTTGTAGTTTCATGCAAAATTGTTGCTATTAGTAGTTTTCCGATTCTGAGTAGATGGCACTTTATCACTGCATTTGGACGTGCAAGTGGAACTTCCCTCTTCTTTTTTATGGCGCGCATACAGGAATAATATAGGAGAAACATCCCAGTGACCATTTTTTCCCTTGTTAGTGCATTAGTCATTTGTTGATTTGAACTTTTTATATGGGGTGAATATATTTAGGAAGTGTGTAAAAGAGATCCTTCTATAGTAGTAGTATTACGTTTGGTCTCAGTAAAAAAATCTATAATATGGGAAATTTTATTGGTTTAAGTAATATATTATGGGTCGCACTATTAGGAGTAACCAATTTGGTATTGAACTTAAGTTTTTTTTGTCAAGATCTAATTTTGGAACTTGCAAAAACAGAGAGTATTCGTTCATATGCTTCTTCTTTCTTGGTAACATCTCACTGATTAAAAGAGTAATATCCCTAACGAATGACCTACTACTTTGATAATCTTATTTATTACAAGGCCTATATTTAGTACAATGTCCATTTGTTGGCTCTCATTCAAATTGTGGTAACAATCAACATCACTTCAAATGATCAGAATTAACATGCCTCACACTTATTCTATTTCCAAATTTACTATGAGATTCTACTCATAGTGGGTTTTCATGCTAAATAAGATAACTACTGTTACCTAGAGTTCAATTGTGGCTTATCAACTTAGCAATTTCCTAGTATTCCAAAAAACGTGTACAATCAATTCTCCATAATAAAGTGAGGCCTCACATACAAATAAGATAAAATCTCTCTACATACAAGAAAGTGGTTTATACCATGTGAAGCCAAAACCTAGGCTACTTGGATATGTATCCTCAGGAAACCCTTCCCAAACACACACCTTCACAATGCAAGTTGGAAAACCATTAAGGTAGTCCAGTCCATCACTGCCACCTTCCTATCACTCCCACTCTATATTTGGTCCCAATTCCACCCCATATCCGCCCCATTTCCACCCATTCACTCTTTGACAGCTCCAAATTAGGACTTACTATTGTTCAAGACCCCTAACTTTGGTCGGCGCTAATATGGGGTACCTAGTGTCAAAAATAGGCTAAACATGGCAGACTACTTTGAAAATTCATAACCAATTCAGTTTTCATCAGAAAAATATGAAATCACTTGGGTTGAGATTGCAATTTTATTGGCTATCACTGAAAATAATTGTATTACTATTTGGATTCTTCTTGTATGCATGCACATTGCTTAAACTGTCGGTCATGGGGGATACCTGACACACGTGAAAAACATCTTCATACCCATTCCATGGCCCTTTTTGTGCTCAGCGGGTGAGCGCGCGAGCAATCGAAGTGAGCCCGTGTGAGAGGTGGAAGCTGGCAATGAGGGATCGTTCTTCTAAGCAGAGTCCATCCTGGAAGCTTATTTGGAAGGAGGAAGATGCAGATGATGGTAAGGAGCTGAAGAAGCTGAATTTGGCAGCAATCTAGAGGCGGGCGGTTGTTGAGGAAGTTCCGTGACTCGCAGGGCCAGTCTAATGGAATTAGGATATGTGAGGCAGATGAAAAGGAGATGAAACAAGTGTGACGATCTGCTGCGATGAAGGAGATGAAGCAGGAGTTGTAAAGCTGTTGCTACTGCACAATCAGGTACAACAATCATTCGAATTTTTAGCTTATGTACGTTTCCACTGCTGCCAACTTTTGCGCCCTCCTGAGGGCTGAAAAATTGTCAATATATAATGAAAGTTTTGGCACAAGATTGTTTCTATGTTGATAACATGTGTGCCAAATTTCAAGGCAAGGAGATTGATACAAAAAAAGATATCCAAGATTTACCAACATGGGGTAGCTGTAGGAAAAGTTTCACGGTTCCCAACTTTGACACCCTCCCAAAGCTTGAAAGAGATTTTTTTGCCCATGGAATTTTTAAAATGAGACTACCTCTATGTTGATTACATAATATAAAAATTTCAAGTCCAAAAGATCCACACAAATAAAACTAACTCAAAATCTAGCAATATGTGTAGTTGTGAGAAACATTTCACTCATGGCCAACTTTGACACACTCCCAAGGATTGAATTTTTTGTTTTTTCCCATGAAATTTTTGAAAGGAGACGACCTCTATGTTAATCACATGCGTGCCATATTTGAAGGCCAAAATATCTACATATCGTAAGATTTTTGGAATCTTCCTTACATATATAGTTGTGAGAAACATTTCACTGCCACCAACTTTGACACCCTCCCAAGGATTCCACAATAAATTTAAAAAAAGTCAGCCCTAGGGAGGATGTCAAAGTTGGCAGTTGTGAATGGCTCACAACTTCACATCTTGGTAGATTTTGTATATCTTTTTTTGTATTCAACTTCTCAACTTGAAATTTGGCACACATTTTGTTAACATGGAAATGATCTTGTGCCAGAAATTTCATGGTAAATTGACAAATTTTCAGCCCTCAGAAGGGCGCCAAAGATGGCAGCAGTGTAGTGTGGAAACGTTCATAAGCAAAAACTTCAAATTATTGGAGTTTTCCTAAATGTACTCGGGGTTTAAACCCTAACTGTCACCCCAAAATGTTGATAGGGGTTGTACAGTACCCTCACACAAGTATACGTACTTTTTTGATTTTGTACGTTTCCACACTACACTGCTGCCAACTTTGGCACCCTCCTGAGGGCTGAAAATTTGTCAATTTACCATGAAATTTTTGGCACAAGATCATTTCCATGTTAACAAAATGTGTGCCAAATTTCAAGTTGAGAAGATGAATACAAAAAAAGATATTCAAAATCTACCAAGATGTGTAGTTGTGAGCCATTCACAGCTAACCAACTTTGACACCCTTCCAAGGATTGAAAGAATTTTTTTTGCCCATGGAATTTTTAGCATGAGACCACCTCTATGTTTGTAATAAGTGTGCCAAATTCCAAGGCCACATGATGAATAGGAAAAAGATATTCAAATTGTTTCTCGTAGCTACATATTTTGGTAGATTTTGAAGATGGTTTTTTGTATTCATCTTCTGGCCTTGAGTTTTTGCACACATGTTATCAACCTAAAGGTGATCTTGTGCCAAAAATTTCATGGTCAATTATCAATTTTTCTAACCTAGGGAGGGTGCCAAAGTTGACAATAGTGAAATGGTTTCGCTGATTGTTTCTCACAACTACACAAGTCGGTAGATTTAGATTTGTTTCTTTTCTTTTGTGGGTCTTTTGGACTTGAAATTAAGCACATGTATAACCAACGTAGATATGGTCTTATTTCTAGAATATCATGGGAAAAAATAAAAAATTGAATCCTTAGGAGGGTGTCAAAGTTGGTAGTAGTGAAATGTTTCTCACAACTATACATGTTGGTAGAGTTCAAAAATCTTTTGATATGTAGATATTTTGGCCTTCAAATTTGGCACGCATGTGATCAACATAGAGATAGTCTCATTTCAAAAATTTCATGGGAAAATACCAAAAAATTCAATCCTTGGGAGTGTGTCAAAGTCGGCTAGGAGTGAAATGTTTCTCACAACTACACATGTTGCTAGCTTTTGATGTAGTTTTATTTGTGTGGATCTTTTGGACTTGAAATTTTTCACACATATAATCAACATAGAGGTTGTCTAATGGCAAAAATTACATGGGCAAAAAAATTCTTTCAATCCTTGGAAGGGTGTCAAAGTTGGCAGCTGTGAAACTTTTCTTATAGCTACCCCATGTTGGTAAATCTTGGATATCTTTTTTTGTATATATCTTCTGGCCTTGAAACTTGGCACGCATGTTTTCAACATAGAATTAATCTTGTGACAAAAATTTCATGGTAAATTGACATATTTTTAGCCCTCAGGACGGTGCCAAAGTTGGCAGCAGTGTAGTGTGGAAACGTACAAAAGCAAAAAGTACGTATACTTGTATGAGGGTACTGTACACCTGAAAGTCCACTTGTATTAGAGAAACATGGTGGTTTGGTTAACTTTGGGGTTTGTTCGATAAATTATAGTCCTTTGTCAGCCAACCAACATGCTACAGGGTTAATCATCTAAGCACAGTAACCATCCAAACATAAATGCAAGGTGGCATTGGTGACTCCAGATTACTAATTTGGTTACATTAGCTTGTTCCATGCGCGCAGCCCATAAAATATGCAGGGTGAGAATTTTCATCCTGCAAATATTGCCGTATTTAAATCTCACCCTGCTTAGGTGAATAAAGAAAGACACAAGGTCGTTAAAGGATGTTGCACCACGTCTTTTTGGCTAACACAAGGGTAGCCACCGTTTAAAACTCAAACTTTCAGGGAAACTCTATTGGTGTATCTGATTGTATAGTGTAGTGGAATGACACCCAAATTGGCGCCTTGTGCAATTCCAGGGATAGTATCCATATTGTTGCCAACTTTGACACCCTTCTGAGGGCTGAAAAGTTGTTATTATACCATGAAATTTTAAACACAAAATCACCTTTATGTTGAAAACATGTGTACCAAGTTTCAAGGCCAGGAAATTTATACTAAAAAATATATTCAAGATTTATCAACATGGGGTAGCTGTAAGGAAAGTTTCACAGCTGTCAACTTTGACACCGACCCAAGGATTGAAAAAAAGAATTCCCATGGAATTTTTGGAATGGAAACATCTTCTAGTAAATTACATGTGTGAAAAAATTCAAGTCCAAAAGAACCACAAAAAAATGACACTCCAACTCTACCAACAAGTGTAGTTGTAAGAAACAAAGGGGAAAATTGTTTCACAACTTCCAACTTTGACAGCCTCCCTAGGGCTGAGAATTTGTTATTTCAACATGAAATTTTTGTCACAAGATCATTGTTATGTTGATAACATGTTTCGAAATTTCAAGGCCAAATGATACCTACAAAAAAAGGTATTCAAAATCTACCAACGTCTATAATTACAATAAATAATTTAAGGACATGGTGAAAATGTTGAAATATCTTTGACACCTCATGCTTCCTCGCTAGACTTATCCATGTGATACAACGCCTAAATATAAATTCTTCTAAAAATAATCAATATCATCTAAATGTGTGGAGTTGTCTCATCAAGAAGAATCCACTTGCATCATAAATGCATGACAAAGTTTCCCCCTCTAAATATCATTTGAGCACTATTATGTAAAGGGAATGTTATGTGTGATTTGTAATAATTGAATGTTGAAGTAATGGTGAGAGCAGAGAAAAAGAATGTATTGTGTATGAGGCATAAAGTGAGTGTTGTGATGCATGAGTGTTAGTTACATGGATAAAGTCATGCCTGGACTGAATGATGTGATTATGTGGTTATGCCTAGACTGACTATGTGGTTATGTCTGGACTGATTATGTGGTTATATTTGAACAAATTATTTTGAATTGATTGTGCTTGAATTGATTATGCCTGAACTAATTATGCACGAACTAATTATGCTTAGACTAATTGTGTTTGAAATTATTAATGAGAGTTTAAGATTTTATTAACCTCAAGAAAGAAAGTCCATGATGGCAATTTCAGATGAAATTTGTGCACGCATTATAGATATGAGTGAGGGAGGGAGTATCGGAGTTTACATTGCAGCCATTGTCAAAGTTTCTGTTAGAACAGTTCACAGGTTGATGAAAAAGTTTAGAGAAGATTGAACTTACAAGTGCAAACCTTGCCGTGGAAGTCACACTACAAAAATTAATAATAGAGATGTTTGTAGTATTTTGCGTTACTCAAAAAATCATTGTCGCGCGTCAGTATCAAAGATTACCAGTATATGCCCTACTCAAGTCTGTGGTCGTACCATTCAAAGGCTCTTATGTAGAAGTGGCATTTTCAATCGTATTGCAGTCAAAAAAAACCTTTTTTGACACCTCGTCACATGTCTCAAATGCTGGCTTTTGCTCAAAAGAATTGTGGATAGAACAGAGAAGAGTAGAAACGTATTGATTGGACAGATGAATCTACCTTTGAGATTGGAAAAGATTCCAAACAAATTCATATTTAGAGAACTGCATGTAAGTGTTATTCATCAAGCTATATAGTTCCTACTTTTAAATGTTGACGGACTTCCTTGATGATTTGGGGCGTGTTTGCTGGAGGGCAAAAGCCAAAACTTATTTCTATGCCTAAAAATTGTCACTCTGCTCAGGATTTTGTGGAAGTGGTTTACGAAGGGAAATTATTTCATTTCATAAGTAAAGTTCCACATGTAGTGCTCATGGAAGGTGTTGCACCCTTCCATCGCACCAAAATATGTGAAGAATGGAGACAAATGCATCTTCTTGAGAAGCTCAATTGCCAGCAACTCTCGCGATCTCAATCCAATCGAGATCCTCTAGAATATTCTAAAAGATGTTGAGCAAGGTGGCAATTGCAAGGCATGTCCTAGAAACATAGATGCATTTATGGTAGTTCTTGAAAGAGAGTGGAAGTCAGACAGTGATACAAAGCTCTTTCAATTATGTCATTCTATGCACTCTAGGTTACAAGCAGTGATTGACGCTACTGGAGGTCATACACGTTGGTAGCTTTTGAATACCTATTTTTTTTATGAATCTTTTGGTATTGAAAATTTTCACACATGTTATCAACATAACAATGATCTTGCAACAAAATTTCATGTTGAGATAACATATTCTCAGCCCTAGGGAGGGTGTCAAAGTTGGAAGTAGTGAAATGATTTTTCCCTTTGTTTCTCACAACTAAACATGTTGGTAGATTTGGAGTATTATTTTTTGTGTGGATCTTTGGGACTTGAATTTTTTTCACACGTGCAATCAACAAAAATGTGTTTTTACCCCAAAAATTTCATGGACAAGAAAAATTTGGTCCACATGTATTCAACATAGAGATGATTTTGCATTTAAGATTTCAAGGTAAATTAACAACTTTTCAGCCCTCAGGAGGGCATCAAAGTTGCAAGCAGTGTGGATACTATTCCTGGAATTGCTAAAACGCCAATTTGGATGTCACCCCACTGTACATGTTCGAGTTATCACTTAATCCTTTAGCGCCTACGTGGACCACAAGAGTCATAGACAAGCTACAAGTGTAGTAGACTAGGCAAAACATCATCTACACTATGGTTACATTTCAGCACGAAAGTCTACGACTCCCCTTCGTAGAAATTAGTGTAGTTTGTTGATGCTTGCATGGATTAGAGATCGGAATGATTCGTTGGAAAGCTAATGAGGAGGTCAAAATGCATTTGGAGTACATGAGAGACAATAGACTATTGTAAAAAGAGTCACAAAAGAAAAAACACAAAAAATGACCCTGCCGAGGTCTTTTAGGCGCTAAAGGGTTAAAATAACCCCCATACCTGACAATTTAAGCAATGTGCATATATGGGGAGAAAAAATAATAATGCATTTATTTTTCAGTTACAACCAATAGAATTACAATTTCAATTTTCAAGCAAAGGAATTTTATATCTTTCCAATGAAATGTAAATTAGTTATGAATTTTCAAAGTGTGTTGCCATGTATAGCTAGTGGCCACCTACAGGTACTTTCTATAACGGTGGACCAAAAGTTAAGGGCTTTGACTAATAGCAAACTTCCATTTGAAGTTGAATGGGTGGTAATGGGATGGAAGTCGGTATGTATCCCAATTTTTTAGGTGTCGGTCATGGGCTTCGGTTGGTTTAAGGAGGCTTACCGTACATAGCAGGTGTTTCAATGTTTTGAAAGATGTTTTGTTGAGAGTTTAGATTTTTACATGGCAGCAGGTCATTGAATTATTCATGGTTTGTGATTATACTCCGCAGGTAAAATCACAAACAAATTTTCTGGGGATATAAAGTAAATGATGGATATATAAAGTAAAGAAAAAATATATAACGGATATGAAATGAATACATTTGATTTCTGCATTTACATACGTTTGCTTAACTCGGTTTTGCTCTTTCTCTGTCACGGACGACAAAAGATTGACTAATAAAGAATATAATGGGTCTTCTCTATATAAAACAAAAACATGTGATACCTTGTGAAGCTGAAACCTAGGGTATGGTATATACTCTAAAAAGAAATATATACAATATATAATGGATATATGACATGTATATGACAGATACATTTGATTTTTGCATTTACTTACATTCACTTAAATGGGGACTACCCTTGACCCATTAAGAACAACATAGATTTACATGTGGCATGATAAATACATATGATTTGGAAAAGGTATACTCAATTTTATTCAAAACTTTGATGATAGAAAGCTTCATATGTTGTGAATTTTGTAGTACCCTCGAAAGGGGGAAGTAGTTCCAGTTTGCTAATTCCTTGTCCGGTGGGCATTGTCTTAGCAATGGAACGAACAGACACTTTATTCACGCCGGTTCCCTTCGGGAACCGGCGTTCTTCTTCTTCTTCTTGAATTTTGTAGAAAGAGGTTACTTTGTGTACTTTCTATGCTAAAATAGAAACAACATTTCTTATCTAAATATTGTAGGCAAACCTCTAGTTCAACTCCTCCATGCTAAGTAATTAATCAAAGTGGAGAAAAAGTCATTTGGCATCTCCTATCTCTTCTTTTATAATAATAAAAACAATTTGATATCTATCCGGTAAAGTACCTAGGTGAAACCCAAGGCAATATTCTTTGGAACAAAGCCTTTTGGTGAGATCACTATGTCCTTTGGATGTGCCCTTTGAATCATATCTACCCTTTAATCAAACGTACAGTTTATTCACTCCAACCCCCTTGCGGAGACCGGAGTTCTTCTTCTTCTTCTTCTTATGTGCCCTTTAAAGAAGTCCTTTGAATGCCCTTTCATTAGAATTTGGCTTACAATAGAAAAATATTGAGTTTCAAAATACTATCATATATCAAAAATAGAAGAATAAGTATTACACATACAAATCTAAAATCATGATTACTACATATTGAATTTATATCAAAACTACATGGTATACTATCTCGAGTATATAAAGTAAATGACCGGTATCTAAAGTATATAACGGGTATATGAAGTAAATATTAGATCTTCAAAGTAAATAATGGATATTTAATGTAATAAGGTAAATAACATGTATATGAAGTAAATGACGGGTGTATAAAGTATATAAAGGGTATGTAAGAGGTACATTTGATTTTTGCATTTACATAAATTCTTAAGTGGCAATTGCCTTCAACCTCTTGAGGACGATGAGGGATCTACTAGTCCAAAATAACAATAAAGTTGTTTTTGACAAGAAATTAAAGATTACAATATTTAGCACCTTTTGACGGCCATGGGGTTTGAAACCAAGAAATTTGGGGCTTCAAATCTTAGCCTTCATCTACATGCAAGCAAAGACAAAGGCTTTTCCAAGCTCCACTCTCCTTTAATGTCTATCCATATCACAAGTTCTACAAATAAATAGTTATTTCAATTTTGAAAACTTTACTTAATAATTTTCCAATTGATTCAGGATGCATTTTTTAAAATTAATTAACGCCGAACTAGAGGTTCACCTATGGTAGATAACAATGGAACATTGTTAATCAATATTTTTTGAACCTTTTAGCTATATGAAGCCTCATGTATTTATCATTCAAAATGTTGGTTTTTGGCTTTAATTAGTCTAAATTTTCAATCATGAGCACTCAACCTTCAAAAAAAACTAAATCTATACAAATGGATGTAATCTTTCTACAATATGAAAGAAGAAGTGGTATACCCGGTGATGGAACCTGGCATTACTTAGGTGATACCTCCTTTTCCCGGAGACCTTAACCCGTTGGGGACAATGGAAAAGTACACTAGTATGTCATAAATTGGAAAAGAATTCAATTCAATTCCAAGTTTTGGCTAATACATAATAAAATTATACCATAGTACCAAAGCTTTTTCCTAAAAAACATAAAATTATTAATCAGATTAATAATTTTGAAATCAAATATCCTAATTTTTAGGAAAATGAAATCTCTCGTAATATTTTCAAAAAGTTGTTTTTTTTGAGAAGATACATTATACTTCCAAGAAGAATTTTAAAATGTTTAATTTTTCTTATCCAATCAACATCCAAACATCCATAGTATAGTCATTGCAACTTTTAGCTCAAATCCAATAAAAAAAATGCACAGCAAAAAACCTGCCAATAAAAGTTAATTCTACATTAACATTACCTTCTTTACCCTTCAGTACCCAAGAGACCCAAAATAAGATTCTGGAGGTGTTAAAACTCAATTTGCATGAAATCCATGACAAATTAGGTTGTGAAATGTGAAGTTTAGATTTGCGCACACGTTACAAGAACACTCTGCAAAAATCATATCATGATTTGGAGTTATAGAACTCATGGAAAAGCCAGGAATACATCACAAAATATATCATACACTAAAATACAATGAATACCATGCCGCATACTATGTTGTATTTCATACACATGCAAAATAATTTTGGTCTGAAATTTTGATTGAAATTTGTCTTTAAGAGATTCTTCATTGTATTGTGATTGTCAATCTCTCTCATCGCATACAAAACTTATGTTTTAATTTGTATAAGTTTGGTAAAAATTTGTATACAATCAAGTAGGCAAAGTAAAAAAAAAAAATCATCAATCATCATGTATAAATGTTTTCTTCACATGTGATATGTCAATGCAAACCTATTGAGCTAGTACACATGTAAACCTCTTTTATTCAAAGTACAAAAATCATTGCAAAAATCTATTGATGGATAAAGTAGTATACCCTTCAAAGTCCACAACTTTTATTATCAGTATACAGTAACTTTAAATACTATAATCTTCCATCAACCATTGGATGTCATGCAAAATTTCCCTAAAGTTAGGTCATGGTTTGAGTTCAATTTTGTAAGGTTGGATACTAAAATTAGGCACTATATTTCCATCAAAGTTAGTTCAGAGAAAAAAATCAGCACAACCTCATCTGATGATTATGGGTTCTAAAAATGACACCACATATACAAAGACTGGAAGGTAACGGTTTTGAGCGCATCCGCGGCGAAAGGACCCTATCCGCAATACGTCCCCGCGCTTCAACCCACAGACAAACAAGACAGAGTTTAGGGTTGATCACGCATTCTTCCTGGCGATGGCGAAGCCGATTGCCGCAACCACCTGAGACTCCCACCACCTGATCTCTAGAAAGGAAGTCTCCTGTTGCGCGCGCCACGATGTCTTCAGCAGCCAGGGTGGTGATGGGACGGGCCAAGCGGGGATTGTACGCTGGTCGCCACATCCAATTCGGCAACCAAGTCAGTGAGGACGGTGGCAACAAGTAAGACCTCTCTCTCCTCTCTTCTCGTGCCCTCTCGCAACCTCCGTCGTCCCTGTCCGGGCGAAATTGCGCGCTTGAAGACGTAGATTGCGAGAGAATTGTGCACCAAATGTCGGGTGGAGAAGAGTTTTCGGTTTTCAGGGTTTAGGGTTTATGAATTCCTATTCTACTCAGTGTCGACCTCCGGCTTCCCTTCCCGAGAAAGCGCGTGGTGATTCTCGACAATCCTGTGTTTACAATGGAGAAGAGGTTTTGGGTTTTGAGATTTTTTTGGTTTCTAGGATTTAGGGTTTATGAATTTTTACTTTCCTCTTAGAACGTCGCTGTCCGAGAAAGCGCATGATCCTTCATAAATTCGTGTGCTCGGAATGGTTACAATTTCAGGTGGAGAAGAGTCTGCTTTTTAGTTTTTGAGGTTTGGTGGTTTTTTCTAGGGTTAATTGATTTTTATTTTCCTCTCACAATGTCGCTGTCCGAGAGAGTGCGTAATTCTCTATAAATCTGTGTGCTAGTGGACAAGACTTTTCATATTTTCGCCCCCGAGTTTTGGTTTTAAGGGTTTAGGGTTTAGTAATTTTGAGTTTCCTCCTACGATGTCGCTTCCTAGAGAGCGCGCAGCTCTCTAGATTCGTGTGCTAGTGTAGAAGTTCTTTCATCTTTTTCCTTCAGGTTTTTGGTTTCTAGTAGAATCTGTAAATCTCCTCTCACAATGTCGCCGTTCGAGAGAGCGCACAACTCCTTGCAGAAGGTCACTGGCGAAGAGTTTTGCATTTCTTTCCTTCCAGGATTTGTTTTACCTGAGTCAGGGTTTCTTTTGTCCAGGTCGCGGCGCACATGGAAGCCCAACGTGCAGACGAAGCGGATCTTTAGCCTGGGCCTGGACCGGTACATCCGGATGAGCCTGACGATGCACGCGCTGCGCTGTATCGACAAGGCGGGCGGGCTGGACGAGTACCTGCTCACCACGCCGGAGCACAAGCTGGACAACGACCTGGCCCGCGAGTGGCGCACCAAGATCGCCGCGGTGTACCAGAAGCTCTACAACCTGGAGGTAGCCACGCTAAACGTGAAGCCGGGCATGGAGAGCCAGGTGCCGCGCCACCTCCAGGCACGGATGCGCGGGCTCACGCTCGAACAGATGAAGGAGTTAGAGGCGCAGATGGCGGACACCGCTTTGGATGCGCCGCATGCTTCCTAGCAACTAGGAGTAAGATCCACTTCGTCAATAAAAGAACGGATACCTTATTACAGTCTGAAGAAACGTGGGTGGATTGTTGGACTTCATTGGCTGTTTTCTATGTGTTTGTGTTTCTATTTCTGTATGTTTTTATGTGTTTTTTCAGCACTCTCCGTGCATGATCATACATGACATGTTCGGCTCGCTCATCGTGTTCGTTGGGAACAGCCGGAATTCCTGAACTGGTGTTTGTTTTGATGGTGTGCAAAATGACGATGTGCTGTATGTTAAACCATCTCCCATGCAACTCGCCAAACAAGGATGAAGCGCCGAATTTGGATGAAATATTGTTACAAGAATGGAATGCGTGATGATGTGTGACTATCTGTGTCAAGCTCAATGCATTCCTGGAGGATTAACATTCCACCTTCCCAAGAGCCTAGAATATCAATTCTCGAGGTTGGAGCATCATACCATTTTGAATGGCAAACATTCCTTGAAGTGGAAGAAGAGTAAACTCACTTGGAACAAAGTAACTTTCTCAGGAAAAACATTCTAATAAAGCCAACTCCAACAGTATTTGCCAACTCCAGAAAACTACAAATCTAACTTGTTCGTTGCTGGCCGTCAGCGTTGATCCATCCTCCATATTATACTCGCGGCAGACGGGCAGCACCTCGTCGGTGGTGATGAGCCCGCTGCTGTCCTTGTCGAAGTACTGGAGGACTGTTTTCTTTGCTTGTGTCAAAAAAAAGTACTGGTTAAACAGCGAACAGATTCTCCTCCTGCTCGATGTGGTGCAGGTTCAGCATCTTCCGGATCAGATCCTTCCAGCATACATCAACCAACATCGAAAGGCATATTTCAACGAGCCAACGACGCATCCGTTCTAGATCCTCGTCTTACGATGAAATCTACCCACGTCTATCCGTTCATGCATCTTTCGTAGTCGTGACTGTTATATCGTAGAAGTCACGAGAACACATGAAGCCCAAGACACTCTCGTCAGACAAGTGCAAGTCATGATGTCTCGAAGACGAAACTTACCCAGGTCTGTCCTAGCTCGCCCTCTCCCTTTCTCACGATCGAAGACTCACGTATTCACACAAAACAGACAATATTCACACCACCCACTCCGCTAAATCCTAAACTATATCTAACCTTTCACTCAAGCGATTTACAGCTCTACCTTAAAACACAGATGTTCACACGATCAAACGCAGCAGATCACCATCGACTTGTCCAGATGATCTTCGGCGGGCGAACTTCCAGCTATTCACCAGGCTCAGAACTTCTCCCTCCACATATTACTAGATTTTTGGCATATAGATCTAAGACCCCCGACTCGTCACGTCACGGCACACCTCGCTTTCTGCAGCACCTGTAAGCCACGGCTCCCACGTTCGTCACTCACAAAAACAATGTGCAGAAACCGAAACTAGAGTTGAACGAACGAACGGCACCTTGGTGTTGAAGACGCCACAGGAGCACACCGGCGCGATGGACTGCGCATAACGCACCCGCTACAAAACTTCACCCTTTCCCCCACGCTCCATATGTTGCTGCCGTGATGTTTAAACCGCCCCACTGAAGGGTGGATGCGATGCACCATCACTCCAGCTCCCGCCAGCTTCGGGCGCTCCACGACGTGATCCTTCTTCCCCAACGACATGGTTTACTCTCACAGACACACTGCTACTGCTTCCTCGCCGTTGCGATCGATCGGCGAATACATCGCCCTCTAGCTCCTTCTGAAAGATGGAGCTCCAGATGCCGTAGTGTCTCAGTACTTTTTTGGAGGTGTTTCTTATTGTTTGGCGGTTGGTTTGGCGGAGTTGCATGCGAGCTCTGGACGTGCCATTTGTTATGACTTAGATCTAGATTCTACAGACGTCATGACGGCTGCAAGTTTCTTAGATATTGGTTTCTCCAGGTTCTAAGGTTTTTCTTTCCCATTAACCTTTTAAGGACAAGAGGCCCATAGGTGGTCACTTTTGGAGTAATTTGCGAATTGGTGGACTAATACTTCATCTCTCTTTGATCCGCGACCTAGTTTAAGTTGTTTGGATCTCTGCGCTTCGAAAGAATGCGGTGAGGATGTGAGTTGGAGTCGTATGGGCAAACTATAGTGATGTTAGTAGTGACTACACCGTTCCTTGAATATAGTGTAGACCAGACTATTTGGAATTTCCTACACTAATTGAAAATTTACATGCAATTGTTGACTGACACACATTTGCTTGAGAACAAATACCCAATCAAAACTTGGCATGCACATGCTTTGATGGAAATTAGTGTGAATGATCTACATCAATAATCCCTCTACACTATATTCAGTGTTTAGTGTAGTTGTGATGACATGTACCCACCCTGTAAATGATGTAGTGAACTGTAGTCGCAATGAAATGTACCGACTCGTGGCCTTAAATGTATTTAAATGTCCTTAGAGGTCTGAGAAGCCACATTTGGGTTGCAACATGATGTTTTTTTGTGTATTTGACATACAAGGTGTAAGAATTCATGTATACGATAGTTACAAAAGTTTGTATTTACATCGAACCCAATCCAATGACACGGGTTTAAATTTCTATCATTATTGCACCTACTACAAGCTTGAGAAGTTGCAAAATGGTCATGTATTCTACACGTATGGTGAGGCATGATAAGGTTCAAATATGAAGGGGACCTCCAAATGAAAGATGTTAGTTGAAGATTCTTCAATCCCAAGGTGTATGTCTTGCTAAATTTTCGTACATTTTTTGTACGGTAAGAGTAAAATATATGACTGTGTTTATGGTCCCATGTTGACCTTTTAAGGGTTATAGGGTTACATGGAGGTTTTTTTTGTAGGTTTTGTTTTGCTATATTTCCATTGAGTTCAGGATGTGCCATTTGTTTCTAGATTTCTTAGATCTAGATTCTATCAAGGCCATGACATCGCTTGATTCTGTAGATGCTGCATTTTCTTAGATTTTGTTCATATTTCTTAGATTTGGTTTCTCCAAGTCTTGTTTTCCACTAAGTAGAAGTTTCTCTTAAGTAGATTTGTTTGCTGTATCTTGAGTTGTTTGTGAAGTCAGTGGCAAACACTTCAAATGGAACAATTCATACACTTTGTACACTTCGTACACTTCAAATGGAACAATTCATACACTTTGTACACTTCGTACACTTCAAATGGAACAATTTCCGGGCGCATAGGGGCAAGCATTGGCGAGTTACAAATGATTTATGTGAAATGAGGATGCAATGAAATGTATCCAATGTGTAGATGTTTGTGTGCATGATCTAACACTTGTGAATTCTCCCAAGCCTTGTGAAGCTCATTGGTGCTAAAGGGTTAAACCTCTCTTTTAGCATGAGTAACATTGCAACTTACAAGATCTAGAACTTTCCATATGTGTAAGTAACATTGTAACATTTGCAACTCAATTTTCCACATATGTAACATTCCAACTTACATATGCAGAGAGGTCTTAGATCTAGAACTTATAAGGAACATAGGCATAAAATTTGGTAGCGTATTTGATTTGAGTTTTTTCCACATCATTTCATATTTATACCAAACATAAGTAGGAACATTGACACAATCTTTTCACTTCAAAACTACTCTTTTTGAAACCTATTGAACCAAATGAATGATATCCAAATTAACTACATGATAGAATGACTGTTCACATTTCAATTTTGAACCTATCAATCCAAATTAATCAAATAAATCTAGTGCTTTGTACCTCTATTTTTATTACAGCTTCAATTTTTGCAAACATGTTATAAATGAGGTTTTGTAGTTGTTTTGCACTTACATTGATCCATTATTTCAAACATGTCTTCTCATTCCTTGGTTTGGACTTATTTTGTAATAAGTCTTTCACCATTAACCATAAATTTTCAGTTGGATAATGGATTTAGGTTACTTAACCCCTAAAGGACCAGAGTCTCCTTCGAGGGGATTCCTTGATTTTTGGGCAAGTTCCTAAAATTCGAAAAAAAATCAATTTTCTCTGAAATTTTTATTCTAGATTGCCTTTGATAAGAGCTTCGTGGACATATTTTTATTTTATTTTTCGGATTTGTGGTTTGAAAGTTAGTACCACTTATAGTTTTTGAGGGAAATTGTCAAGGAACTTTAGGGGTTAAAGTTACTTGCCATACCATATATTCTGTACCATATCCTTTGATTTGACAGGATATCCCCCACGCTTGGACTTACCGCGTGGAGCCACAAGGTGGTGGGGCCAAACCCGGCCCCTATTTTGTTTTTGGATGGTGACCTATTTATAGAAAGGGAGGAATTTCTATGGTAAACAAAGGCTGTAGGCCCCAAATTTGTCCAAAAAAATCCAAAAAAAGCCTCAGGACCAGCCCTTTTTTTTCGTTTTAGTGGGATCGCCACATTGGCTGTAGAGGCCACGGAGCTGTAGCACTTCTGGCTTTCTCCTCAGTCCAAACGAAACTAAATTTTCTCTACAAATATTCATTTCAAAGATTTCATCTCTATAAACATAGATTTTTTCATCCTTTTTGGCGACAAGATGGAATCCCCGTTGTTCATTAGTGGCAATATGGCGACATAGCAACGACCATTGGTGAAATTTTGGCGATGTGAAATCACAAATTTCCCACTTTTTTCGGGAATATCCTTATTTTAGATATATTTTTTCGCCATTTGGCTATTTTTCGCCCCAAAAAAAAGGGCTGCTCTAGACCCCCCAAAATAAGAGGGCCAGAAAAATGAGCCCATGCAAATAAGATGGCCCCACCTCGGGTAAGTCCGAGCGTGGGGATATCCTGTCCGCGCCCATATCCTTGTCTGGATTACTTTGGTAGAGTACTACAATGGACACGTACACCATCTTCTACAGCATACAAACATAAATCACCCTTTTTTTCTTCTCTTTTTAGTTCAACCTTACTAAAATTAATCTGCAACTGTGGAAATTGACTCTCAGGAATAAGGCCACCATCACAGAGGAGAACATTTGGGGAATGTGCACTGGAATATGAATTTCCACTGCTGCATTGGCTCTCTGTGGGTAAGGATTTGGCCCACTTCCAAATAAAAATATTGAGAAGACATGGGCTGCCATTACTCGCAGTCAACACGTTGTCAACAAAGAGGTGCTTGGGATTCCTCCTTGTTATATCCACGCATAATTTTTCTTGCTGTTTGGCATTGCGCCAGTGAACTGTGATATTGGACTGAATAGTGGATGGTCAAATTTTCTAATTTGCAGCTTAGCCCCTAAAGGACAGACTCACAGAGCCTATGACCGTGGCATCAATCCCAATTTCCAATCCACTGTGTGCTCCAGGGCTTTTTTCCTTTTTTATTTCGTTTCATGGTTTTAGCCAAAGTGGCAACATAAAGTTTTTGGAGACCACACATGTGGCGACACAAAGTTTCTACTGAAACCATACAAAACCAAATTTTCTCCATAAATATCTTTTTTGGAGAATCCATCACCATAAATATAGATTTGTACACCCTTTTTGGCGAGAGGATGGAGTCCCTACTGTTCACTAATAGCAATATGACGATGTGGAAACGTCCATCAATGTAATTTTGGTAGTGTAAAATCATAATTCTCCCATTTGTTGGGAATATTTTGCGGGGGATCGGTCATTTGGCTCCAAATTGCCAAAAAAACAGCCCTAGTCTGCTTCATTCCTTCATTAACCCCTAAGGTACCGTGGTAGTTTCACACCAAAAACACTTCAAAATTGTTGGATTCTAGTGCAATGCATGAAGAAGGGGGGAAAAAATCATTTCTAGTATGGACTGTAAGATCTCAATTAAGACTTATATAGTAACATACTCACAGAATTTCATAAACTTTGACCGCACGGATTGAAAGACTATTGTGTTTGAAGTCCACCATCTGGTTCATTTTCTTCCCTGCGTTTAGTAGATCAGTTGACTTTGACTTCCCTTGGTGTCCAATTTTGGCACTACACAAGGTCAAAATCCTGGACAATCTTGTTAAGCATGATATTAGCTCCTTGTGCACCAATTTTTAGAGGTTCAGGAGGGGTGTAGCATATTCAAAACAACTACGCAAGGAATGGAGGTTCAAAATTTGCCTTTCACTCTTTAATGTTTTGTGAACTTAATATGTTTTTGATTGATAATCCAAATTGCAAATAAGAAGGTTTACACTACGCATTGTTGTGGAAAAAATAAAAAGTCACAAATATGAAGATCTCCAAGTTTTATGTGGAAAAGAAGAAGTTTTTGCCACCTTGCCTAACAATGTGTGACAATGTTTGAAAATGTTCGACTTGGGTTAATATGCTATTTTCCACAAAAGACAAGAACTTTTTTTGACGGAATGAAGGGGGAAAATATTACTTGCAAGTATTAAAAATCTCACATTTAATAGAATGTCCTAGCAATAGATTTTAGAGGTGCCCGTGGTACCCACTCTCCCCATTTGAAATTCAAAACCCTATAACTTTTTCATCAAATGTCCAATTCGGGAGAAAAATGTTCTTGCATTAAGGTCTTAGCAATGCCCTTTCACAATAAAAATTTCAAAGAGGAATGTTGGAAATTGACACCATAGGAACCTGACCAAACTTTCAAAAAGCCCATTTTTGACACTTGGTCCTTTAGGGGTTAAATATAGGTGATTTTTTTAATTAAAAAATCCACACATGTGATCACATGTCTTGCTTATGTCACAAAAATTGCAGATATTTTGGTGAAATGTGATAACTATTGTGATTTTCCGAAGAAAAATTGAAGAAAATTCATATCAAATACAACGTATGCTTCAAAATTCTGAAAAACTCACAAGAGGTATACATTACAATGCCAAAACTTGGGGTGTAGATGAAACTTATGTGTTCAGCTAAAATTAGTAACTCGGTCAACCATGGTTACACTTCCAAAGTTCATACTGCAATATCTTATTCAATTTTAGGTATATTTCATAATTTCAAATTGGAATGGAAGTAGACTTCATAAGGTTCATTTCATTTGCTGGACTCCAATTTCAAAAAACATCATTTGAATGATTCAAATTTAGATTTTGAGCAAGAGCTAGAAGTTTTTAAAATACACTACATTGAGATCCATGTTACAAAGATTTCCTTCTCTAGATAAAACATGACTACCTCAATGAGGCAAGTTTCATCATCCATTACTTACACATTCAATGAACTCTCCCCACAAAATGGATGAAAAACATCATTCACATGGACTATCATCCTTGAAATGACATCCAAAAAGCCAATTTTTGGCTCCCCGAACGTTCCAAGGTTAGAAGGTACACAAACATGCAATGAACACTTCACAGTTGAAGTATGCTATTCACCTTATATAGTGTGGATGTATTAGTAATGTGGGTGGAAAATGGTAGACCACATTAATTTTGGTTTTGGAATAGAATTGATGTTGCTATCTTTTGCATTACCCCCAACAAACCATCACCTCTTCGCCACTCCAGCCATGTCTACATATATTTGTTTTGATATTGACTTTGTCATTGTCTGCTCATTATCCATGCAAATTTGCTTTACACATGTCCACATTAGTTTGTGCCACTAGTACAGAAACAACCCACACGATTTCTGCAGTTTATGATTTGATGTGGATTGAAAATTGAGGTAAATCATTGTAATTTGTGTTTTCAGGAATTACTATAGTTAATTGGAAATAAGGTGAATGGTATAGTGCTTCAAGTTGAGCTTTGATGCATTGAATTGCAGAGCGCCCCGAGTACACCTGCAACAAATCTTTTAACATTTGTGGAAAGCATTCACAACAGAAGGGAAAAAAAACATACATTGTAGCTTAATCCCTAAAAGGGCGGAAATTATGTTTCATCAAAATCACCCTAAAACTGCCTCGTGAAGATGAGACATTGATTGACAATTTGAAACAACATTTTATCATTTTCAACCATAAGATATTCAAGTTAACTCCTAAGGGACAATTTGTATTTGTCAGGTGCAAATCGAATTTGGGCAGGTTCCTAAAAATCCACTTTTGAAGATAGCTTCTTGAAATTTTTAGTGAGAATAGGAATACAACTTATATGTGCGGAGATTTCTTTTTTCTTTTTTTGGACTTATAGGGAAAAAGTTATGGTGCTTCAAACATAAAAAGCTCAACTCTTTTGGCAGCTGAGCAGGGTACTATAAAGTTGAATAGTATCACTACAGAGTTAAAAATTGCATTTTTTTTGAGGCAGGTAGTTGTGAAGGGAAGTTCTTGGTAACCTTCATTGTTTTCACTTAAGAATGCATAGAAATTAAGGATTTTACTTCTTTTGAAAAATATTTCTTCCTTGTTGATAGGATATGTCATGATAGTTCTATTCACCTTTCCCACTTCAAATCCAACATTTATTTCTCTATTTAAAAAATAAAATTGCTTTACTACGTTAAGGGTCACTTTCTATACTCCCCGTTGTTAGATCTCCATTTTTCTAATTGTAAAAACCTCCGTTACTTGTGGATTTTGCCGTGCAATGACCATATACAAGATATAACATAGACCCATATTTGAGTCTGTGCAATGTGCAGTAGAAAAATATGCCATTATCTTGAGTCAAAGTACATGTCTAGGCGGAGTGGAAAAAAACAATTTTGCACTCTTCAAATGCATGTATCTTACAATCCGCACAGTCAAAGTTCACGAAATGTTTTGGGTGTTTTTTTGTATTAGTTAACTTGAAGATCATATGGTTGGAAACAATAAACAACTGTTTGAACTAGTCTAATAATATCTCATTTCAAAGTGGCAATTTTGGGTTGGTTTTGGTGAAGCATAAGGTATGGTCCTTGAGGGGTTAACTACTACAAGAAGACATTAAAAATTCTTTTTGAAACCTCAAGTTAACTACTACAAAATGTCTTGTAAACTTGACCGTACAGATTGAAAGATACATATATTTGAGGAGTGTAATATGGTCTTTTAATCCTTTTGCGGATAAGGTCAGCGTACGTTAACCCAAGATGATGACATTTTTTTCCACTACTTATTGCATAAATTTTATGGATCTATGTTCTACCCTATGTTGAGTCATTGTACAATACACCAAAAATCACAAGTAATGGAGGTGATGAGGATAAGGGAAATGGACTTGCAACAACTAGGGGTGTAGAAAGTAGCCATTTCCATAGATTTTTTTTTTACTAAATAAAAAACTAATCCTCGGATCTAAAATCAATAGTGCATAGAATTTTTATGCCTTCTTCTATAGAGAAGAAATTATAATTTGAAAAAATTAGATTTTTAATCCCTAAAAGACCAATTGTGCCCGTGGCATACAATTTCTTTAACTATGACTGCAATTATCTTTCAATCCGTACTGTCAAAATTCACAATTTTTTTATCTTATTACCTAATTTAAGTTTAGAAGAATGTCATACGGATAAATTCTCAAAAATTTCTCCTTGGCTAAAGATGTGGTATAAACCTTCTTATTGACTATTTAGATTATCAATCTAAATCATACCAAGTTCACAAAAAAATATAACGTGAATTGACAGTTTTTGAACCTGGACTACTTGCAGAATTTTTTTGAATATGCTACAACCCTTCTTTACCTCTAAAAATTGGTGTACAAAGAATAAATACTATGCTTCACATGATGGTAATGAACCTAGGCCTTGTGCACTGCAAACATTTGACACCAAGTGAAGCCAAAGTTGGTTGATCCACTCAATGCAGGGAAGAAAATTAACTGTTTTTCAACTTCAAACACTTTAATCGTTCAATCCGTGTGGTCAAAATTGATGAAATTCTGTGAGTATGTTACTCAATAAGTCTTAATTGAGATCCTATAGTTAAAGATAGATATACAAGTTTTTTATTTCCTTCCTTACTCATTGCACTAGAATCAGTAGTCTTGAAGTGTTTTTTGTGTGAAATTGTCAAAGAAATTTAGGGGTTAATCAATGGAGTAAAGATTCCTCTAAGATGCCTTGTTCCTATCCATGTTAATTTCTATGCGTTTTATAGTGAAATCAATGAGGGTTGCCAAAAACTTTCCTTATTTGCTACCCGCCAAAAAAAATTGCACTATTTAGCTCCATAGTAGTTTTATTCCAGTTTTATAAGAATACTATTTAGAAGAAGAACTTTGGTCTCCGAAGGGGGCCGGAGTGAATAAAGTGTCTATTCGTTCCACCACTAAATCCATGTCCACTTGACATATGTTTAGTAGTATGAAACTACTCCCCTTCCTCGGGAATGACACTATATAACTAGTAATAAGTAACCAATAAGCATATACCAAGGACCAACTAGAGCAACAAGGCTCACTTCCAAGAGGTGATTTGTAAGGTAAAATATGTGTTTGAAGGAGGTTTTTAGGGGGTGTCATTTGATTTTGGGAAAGGTTGGTTATTTTCAATTTTTTGTTTGTGTAGTAGTATGGACATCACATGTTGGATAGCAATGGTGTTAATTTTTGTAAATGTCTTTTTCATTGGGTTAATGGAGATATTGAATGTATTTTTGAGACTTTGCATAAAGGGGATAAAGGTAGTAGTTCTAGCTCCAGCGGTGATGACAATGAGGGGATCAACTTTCCATCCAAGGGTTGCAATGTCAATCATGAGAGGTTGATATTTGTTAATTTTGTTTTCAATATTTGAATTCAATAAATTGAATAGTAAGATTTGTGTTTATGTGGGTCGGTGGGGGCTCTTTTTAAGGTAGTCCCTCGACGCATAGCATGTTTGGTTTGAATATGGCTTTACAATGACATCTTTGTGTTCCACATGTGCATGGAAGTAGCCATGGCGGACGGTGTTTTCTTGTGGATTATTGTTGAAGGTTCGAGCGTTCATAAGTATAAAGCACCTGGAACTTTTTGAGGATATTACTAGTTGTCAGATTTCCCATATGGATTTATTATGTCTTTTGACTATTAGGGAGTGTATGCGATGGTTTTGGAATGTGAAGAGTATGTGTAGCCATGTGTCCGGGTCCATGGAGGTGCATATTGGGCATGTTATAGATGGGAATTGTTCTATTCCAAAGAAGAGTTGTTTACGGGTATTGCCCATATATTGTCGAGTGCAGAATTTGACAAGGCATGTTTTTTGTGAGTCTATAATTGTGGGATTTTTCCAGAAATTTGTGGAGAGTTCATCTTCGATGTTGTTGTTGCCGGTCCAATTGTCTAAGTACGGGAGACTTTTTGAAATTAGATCAAGGCTGTTGATTGCATCTTTTTTTTTGAGATATATATCCAAAAATCTAATGGAGCTTTTGTCCAGGGTGTCTTCCATAGAGGACCAACTTTCTGTATGGAGGTAGTATGGGATAGCCTGGGTGTGTTCATACTGGTGTTTGGCATTTCTATGGGATTTACCTAGTCCTTCTTTAGCTAGTTTATTCGCTTGTTTGTTTCCTTCTATACTGACATGTGCTTTAACTTTATGTAGGATTGTGATTGTGATTTGTGTGCAATTTTGAAGCATTTGAACCATAGATGCTAGGATGGCTTGGTTGGGGTGACTATAGTGGAGGGTAGACTGTACTATTTGTGTGCTTAATAGATACAATAAGTTTATACAATGAGTATTGTTCACCTCTATAGTATCTTACACATCCTCCCACTCGCATTGTTTGAATTTCAAAATCCTCCAACTTAGGTTTTGCACCTTTGTTTTGAGAAGTTTTTTTACCCACAAAGCTACTACTTACCCACTTCTCTAAGATAAATTTCAGAAATTCATATTCCAAATTGACATCGGTGTTAGCAACCCAAAATCACTAGAAGCCACCTCAAGACTTTGGTCTTTAGAGTCTAATACCTCATCAAGATCGTTCATACAAATATGCTACATGGTTTGACCTTTGAACGTCACTCAGGAACCATATATACAGGCACATACTTTACTTTGTAAAAAGTTAAAAAATGTATCAAAGTATAACAAGACTTACACGTTTGGATTGGAAAATCTCTAACTAACATCTTTCTTTTGGAAGTCATTTCAATATCTGAACCTTATCATGTTCAAATACAACATCATACATGAGGAATACGGTGGCCACCAGTGGACCGTTCTGGCGTTTATGGGATCAGTGTCTTCTACCTTACATACTCAAAGCTCACACATGCATAGCTGACACAGTTATGTGCTGGTTTGGTCATTTCTTATGCTTCGCACACCCTCGGTTGACCGAGCACCTTGTGTACAATGTGAGCACTGGGCTTATAATTTGCCTGCCATTTACTAAACAGAGCGCTGGCAGGGGCCTGACATTTTTGCATATGAATGTGCCACTCATCCAAACAACTGGTACCGTTCTGGCAAACACTTTTGGCACCTGCTCACTTGTTAGTGCAATGCAAAAATACATTAGCTCATGTGTTACTTGTTTCAAGTAATCTCTCACATATGTCATGTTACCATGCATGCATGATATGTTGGGAAGCGTATAGAGATGCACGTATTTTACTCTGTAGAATTCAAAAGATGTTTTCAAGTTTAGCAAGACTTACACCTTTCGATTGAAGATTCATCAACTTACATCTTTTCATTTGGAGGTCATTTCAATACCCAAACCTTATCATGTTCAAATACGGCACTATACATGTAGAATAGTGTGGCCACTACACTAAAATTGAGAATTAGTGTTAAGCACAGTAAATGATCTAAAATGTTAATAAGTTTTTACTTGTGATGAATGTTTTTACCAACGATGTTTACAACGATTCCCCTCGTTGAATAGTATCATTAGTTGTGCTCATAGTAAAAACCTTCATTTAAAGTTAATAACTTATAGCATTTACAAATGAATTAGTGTGGTTACACTAATTCTCAATTTTAGTATAGTGGTACCTTTTGACATTTCAAGATTAAATGATGAAATCTAGGAATTGGGTAGCAAGGGCATGGAGTTTGCATGTGTGAATTCATGTGTTATGTATTTTACTATGTAAGAACTATACTAAAATTTATGTTTAGTGTGGCCAAACTATAAGATTTTATTCACGATGAAGAAATTTACCAACAATGTTGATAATGATCACCTTATTTGAGTATCATGGATAGTTGTGTTGTCAATATAAATCTTGATCAAAAGTAAAATATTATAGTACTTCCAAGTCATATAGTATCACTACACTAAACATAAATTTTAATGTATCACAACTATTGCACAAATTATTTTGAAATTGTTCCCCATGGGGAAATGTACCCCCACAAGGAATCTTATTCTAATTTGAGAATGGTTAACCCTTTAAGGACAACACCTGCGACCAAGCTTGTGAGATGCCACAAGTGGGTACATTTCACTACATCATCTACGTAGTGGGTACCTTCTATTGCGGCTAATCACTACAAACATCACTATAGTTTGCCAGTTAGACTCCAATGCACATTTCCAAGGCATTTGTTGGAAGCTCATGGATCCAAGGAACTTAGTTAGGCCATAGATTAAACAAAGATGAAGTATCGGTCCACCGATTTGCAAAATACTCCAAAAGTGACCACCTATGGGCCTCTCATTCTTAAGGTTTAATGTACAACCAAACTCCCCACCCACTACAAATACATTCTACCGTAAAACACCCCATAAGCCATACCTTAAGCAATGTGCATACATGGCGAGAAAAATAATATGACATTTAATTTTTTTAGTGATACCAATAGGATTACAATTTATGGTTAAGAAACTAAACCGTAGGAGATGAAGCAGAGGTCTTTAACCCTTAAAGGTCAATGGGGGACCATATATATGGTCAAGTATATTTCTATTATCATACCAAAAAAATGTACTAAAATTTATCAAGATATACACCTTTGAATTGAAGATTCTTCAACTTACATCTTTCATGTGGAGGTCATTTCAATATCTCAACCTTATCATGCTCAAATACAACACCACACATGTAGAATACATGACCATTTTGCAACTTCCCAAGCATGTAGTAGGTACAATAATGATCTAAATTGAAATTCTCATGTGTCACTAGATTGGGCTCAAACACAAATACAAACTTCTGTAGCTGTAGTTTACATGAATTCTTACACCTTGTATATCAAATACACGGAAAACATCATGTTGCAACCCAAATGTGGCTTCTAAGACCTTTAAGGGTTATTGAAAATGGTATCCTCTACCTCACATGACATTTATTGGTGGAAGATTCAACGTGCTTGCTCATTCTTGCCATACAAGTTATGTATTGTCAGGTGAGGGCACAAGGAGGCCATCATACCAGATGAAAGCTGATCTCCTGGCGTCATTACCACGTAGATATCTGAACCCATGTAGTAATGAATAACTGGACATTGTAGCAATCAATCTGCTGCAAAATACCGTTGATATGACACAGAAGCAATCATCTAATTATAACAGACAGAAACTGAGTGTGTCGAACTGTTTGCTTGGCACGTTGTGTGCTTAGAACACCTATCATTGCCAGGGTGAGCAAAGCATCCCATTCTATCGGATATGAACATTTAAGAGGTGAAGTGTCAGGTAGCAAAAGACTTTTCCTACCATTCATGTTACCTTTGTAATGTAACTATGATAACCCTTTAATGCCTAAGTGGACCATGAGGCCCTAGGAGTTTAACCCCTAAGGTACCATGATAGTTTCACACCAATTTTTTTTCAAAATTGTTGGATGTGATGCAATGAATAAAGAAGGAAACAAAATCTTTCATTCCTAGTTTTGACCGTAGGATCTAAAATAAGACTTAATAGGTGGTATACTCACAAAAATTTCATAAACTTTGACCGCACGGATTGAAAGATTATAGTGTTTGAAGTCAAGCAACTGGTTCATTTTCTTCCCTGTGTCCCTAACTTCACTTGGTGTCAAGTTTTTGCACTATACAAGGTCTAAATCCATTACCATCGTGCTGAGCATGATGTTGGTTCCTTATACACCAAATTTTAGAGGTAGAGGAGAGGTGTAGCATATTCAAAACAATTGTGCAAGGAGTAGAGGTTCAAAAACTGCCAATTTGCATTTTAATTTTTTGTGAAATTAATATGTTTTAGATTGATAATCTGAATGGTTGATAAGAAGATTTACACTACGTTTAGTTGTGGGAAAAATATGAAGATCTCTCAGTTTTATGTAGAAAAGAAGAAGTTTTTTTGGTACCTTGCTCAACAATGTGTGAAAATGTTTGGCTTGGGGTTGATATGCTCATTTTCACTAAAGACAATTTTTTTTTTTTTTTTTGACAATATGAAAGGGGAAAATATTACTTGCAAGTATTGGAAATCTCACATTCAATAGAGTGTCATGGCAAAAGTTTTTGGAGGTGCCTAAAGTCCCTATTTGAAATTTGAAACCCTATAACTTTCCATTTCAGGTCGGATTTAGGGAAAAAACTGTTATGCAATTGAGGTCTTAGTAATGTCCTTCTACTGTAAAAATTTAAAAGTAGAATGTTGGAAATTGACACCATAGGAACATGACCAAACTTTCAAAAAGCCCATTTTTGATACTTGGTCTTTTAGGGGTTTATAGATTAAGTAGAACATCATCTACAAAGCGGTTACATTCCATTGCGACCCCACTTTACGGAAAACATTGTTATATCAATGCCTGCATTGATTGGAGGTCAGTGAGATGCTTTGTAAAGCTATTGCGGAGTTCAAAGTGCGTTCCAAAGACTGCAACAACAAGAGCCAATTATGGGAAAAGATATTACACCCAAAGCACCAAAATTGACCCTTCATGGGCCTTGTAGGGTTAAGGTGGAGCAACTCATAACCGTGGAGACCTTTTGAACCAAATGGAGTCTAAAATCACAATATATGTCACATTATATGATTATAAAATCACATTACATGTCAAAGGAAACTATGCAAAAAGATGAAAATTTAGGAATGAAGCTTGACAAGTAATTTTTTTCTTTTTACTTCAAAGGTGCCTTATTGATAAAGAACATGAAGGCTCAAAATCCATTAGATCACAAAAGTGCGTTGTAGAGTATGTGGTACTTGTCACAAATTGAATTATATTTTGTGTCCCCTTCTGTCCAATGTTAGGGACTGGCAGTGAGTAAAAGAGCAAACGCATGTCATGCATGATCCAAAAGTGCACCGGTCTCTTGAGACATTTGAGCAAGACCACCAATGACTACTCAAATGAGGTGGAGCAACTCAAAAAGTGCATACCTTCATGACCCTAAACCGGTAATGGTAATTTCTAATTACACCCATCCAAAATTTATGTTGATTGATTTATGGCAGTCTTCACCATTTCACACATATTCTACACTCATCGCTCCCATAAGTTATACCTTCTGCTAAGTTATAATGCCACTAACTGTAACCTTAGATAACTATAACCTCAACTAAGTTTTAACTAGTGTTGCCATGTGACTACACTAAATATCACTTATAGTGTAGTGCCCAGTAAATGACTTGTAAATGCAATAAGTTTTTACTCTTGATGCCAATTTTTACCAAGAGCATAACTCTCTATATTATTCAAATAAAAGGATAATTATAAACATAGTTGGTAAAAATATTCACTTAAAGTAAAAACTTATAGTATTTACAAATCATTTACTGTGAGCTACTCTAAAAGTGATATTTAGTGTAGTGTTGACGTGTCTGAGAATTAAAGCATAGAATTGGTAGATTATGTTGTTGTTTTATGTTTTTGAGACCAATCAATTACTATATCACTATATCACTCAACAATGCTACTATTCCTTCACATGTCACTATTCAATCACAACAAGATCACTATTCAATTACAATAGTGCCACAATCCTCACATGTGTTGCCATCTTCCTTTCAAGACTCTTTTGAGTGGTTTTAAAACATTTTTTGAGCTTTTCAACCATCTAATTTGTCAGGGTACAAGAGGGCCAACTCAAGTTTGCATGGTCATATGACATTTTTGCATGCCATCTAAAGTTGGATGACCTATAACCACCAACTTAAGCTTGCTGACCTATTTATATCATTTGTATACGTGGTAAGACATTTTTTGGGAATTCAAAATAGGATTTCATGAATATTGCAATTGTCGTGACCATTTATTTCTTCATATTGAAATTGCTACAAATTTTCAAAGTGGATAGTAAGCCGTGACCCATTCCTCGACATACACAACTCTCTATTTCCACACTAAGTTGTATTAAAAACCACTTCTGCATTGACTAAAAACCGGCAGCTTTGAACCAATCATGATCTGACACCCAATCATATATGACTTCCTAAAATTTCGGAAATGGGGTCGGTCTGTGGTGGTTTTGGTACACTTTTGCTTATCCGTTATGGGGTTCGTGGTGGTTATGGGTCATCCAACCTTAACGTAGGCCTTGACGCATGATGCTAGGCCCATTTTAGGAAATGACAGTAGGTGGATGGAGATGAAATTGTGTTGAAGTTACCAAGTCCTCTACTATTGTAGGTGAACCTCTGGTTCGGCACCTTAATGCCGAATAATTAATTAAAGTGAAAAAATGACATTCGGCATTCAAAATAACAATAATCTAATTTTCGGCAAGAAATCATATCTATTATATTTGGCCTACTTTGGCACCCATGGGGATTGAACTCTAACCTTGGGATTCCAAACCCAAGTGTTTATGCATGAAATGTTGTGGATGGAAACTTTTCCAAACCTTAGTCCACTTTGATGTCTTTCCTCGTGCCAAAATTTGTAGATATACATTTTTTACAATTTCGGCATTTTCAAAAAAATATTTTCCACTTAATTCGGCATGGGCTTTTCTAATTAATTTAAGTCGAACTAGAGGTTCACCTATGGTAAAGCCACCACTAACTTTTGACCTCTACCAAGTTCTTACCATCTCCATCCACCAGCGCTAGATTTGACTATAACTTATCAGAGGGATGAGAATACAAAAGAGTTTTGGGTGGCGATACAGTTATGAGTTATTCTACCTTCGTTTGATCCAACATGACACAAAATTATAAAATAAGGTCGATGGCATTCAAAACATGGACACTTCTGAAAGGATGGGTGCGACTACCACGGAGCCTTCCAAACAATGACCAACTTTGGTATGGATTGCCATTGTTTGGTGTACTAAGGTTATCTCATATCATCTTTCTGATAATAATACGTGCATTTAAATCCTTGCCTTAAAATCTTTTATCAAGGAAGTGTAACTCCCTCATTGTTTAAAATACTAACAGAATTAGTAATAATCATAATAAAATTATTGTTGGTTTGTGATCAATATAAATAAGCAGATAAACATTTAATTCACGAATGGTAGGCACAAGCTGGTTTAGGAATTTCCTGGCAAAAAATACATACAACAGATAACTTTCACCCTTTCACAACCATTGAACCATTGACATGCCAACATTCAGTGTAATATTTTGTGCTTCAAGTTTTTTATCCTTTGGATTCTTAAAATCAAAGGGTTCTCAAAATTTATAATTGTATTTCGAAACTATCCATTATTTTTACTTCTTTGAGGTTCATCTTCAAAATGTGTTTCGTATTTTTCATTATATACAAAACTCCAATAAATTTGATTAAATGTGAATAATTTGATGGAGATTTAACCCCTTATGGTGCCAAAGGAAGTGTGGTTCCCTCTTTCTAGTTTACATTGCATCTTTTGGCACTTTTAGGGGTTTGAAAAGAAGAAAAACACCAACGCATGATTCAATGGTACCCATAGGTGGCTTGTTTTAAAAAGGATGATAGAAGGCCAAAAATAATTCCAAGATATCTAGGACATTCCACATCCTAACAATTAAGAATAAGTAGTTATATTTTGCATTTCATTTCTACAATATGATATTTTGTATATAGTAATTTATTGAATAGAAGCTGATATGATTGATTCTACCATCTAGAAGATACATAAACGCTAATCTCTAATCATTAGGAAGGAAATAAAAACTGTTATATCTATTTTTAATCGTATGATTCCAATAAAAAGTATATTTATAAAAATAGACACAAAATTTCATAAACTGTGACCGTACAGATTGAAAGATTATAGTGATTGAAGTTGAGAGAACAATTGCTTTTCTTCCCTGCATTGAGTGGATCAGGAGACTTTGGCTTCACTTGGTGTCAAATGTTTGCACTACCCAAGGCCTAAATTCATTATCATCATATCAAACATGATATTAGTTATTTGTACACCAATTTTAAAAGGTAAAGAAGGGGTGTATCATATTCAAAACAATTTTGCAAGGAGTGGAGGTTCAAAAAGCGGCAATACACGTTTTATTTTGTTGTGAACTTGATATGTTTTAAATTGATAATTTAAACTGCTAAAATGAAGGTTTACACCACATCTTGTAGTAGAAAAAATAAAAAGTAAAAATTATGAAGATCTATAAGTTTTATGTGGAAAAGAGGAAGTTTTTTTGGTACCTTGCCCAAGAATATGTGACAATGTGAGAGAATTTTGACTTGGAGTAATATGTTCTTTTTCACTAAAGACAAGAATGTTTTTTGACAATTTGGAAGGAAATAATATAACTTGCTAATATTGAAGATCCCAGATTCAAAAGAGTGTTCTAACAAAAGTGTTTGGAGTTGTTCAACGTGCCCGCACTGGAGAAGTTTTCCTCCAAGATGGCATACCTTTTTTTCCATAGGTCTAATGAGAATAAAAAGTATATTCCCATGTATCTCGTTTCTTCTCGCAACTTTGTACAAAATTTTAAGAATTGTAAATATTAATTGCAACCATGAGAACATGCCCAAGATTTGCAAAAGCCCACCTTGGAACTTTTTTCATTTAGGGGTTAAATACCATGTTGGACCCCTTGTTGGGGGTAAATAGAGGGATCCCAAACCTTGCTTCTCCATGTTTGTTAAAGCCCATGTTAGGTTGTTCCGTACAACAAATGAAAGAATCGTAGAATTAAAAGTCAACATAAGAATCCAGACACAACAACCAACTGTTCGCTTTCTTAAAGTCATTCACACTGAGCTTTTCATGTGCGTAAAAGCAATCAATATGTCATGTGTTGGAATTGTGAGCAAAAATACTAGGGATTCCCACATCATTGAAATTTCTTTGTTGAAAAGAAGAATTATTGGTTTTTGTTGCAACAAGAAACACCCATAACCACTCATCACATTCGTGAAGCAGTGGCATTTTTTTCAGGCAAGTGAACCACAAGCAGTTGCATGTTTCACTTGTTTGGAAGGCTCGCTGAAATTTTATGTAAGGAAGGCATCATTGGATGCACAACAAACTATTCACAAGACTAGATATTTCTATGGAAAATGTTGTATGATTAAAAAAACCAATACGGACACATCTTTTGAAATACAGTTCCCTCTAAAACATCAGCTCCCTCTACAAACGTCTCTGTCTGTTAACCCTAAAACGTCATAATGACCCGTTGGAGGCCATAGTAGTCTACGTGTATGGTGTCGTATTTGAACATAATAAGGTTCAGATATTGAAATGACCTCCAAAGGAGAGATGTTAGTTAAGGAAATTTCAATCCAAAGGTGTAAGTCTGGCTAAATTTTGGTATATTTTTTGTATTTTAGAGAGTGAAATATGTGCATGTATATATGGTTTCCAGCTGGCGTTTATGGGTTTAACCCCTAAAAGACAATTGTCCCAAAACGGGTTTTTTGAGAATTTGGGCAGGTTCCTATGATGTCAATTTTAGATATATTTTATTGAAACTTTTTTTGAAGGTGTGGTAATGTTAGAGCTTCATGGGGATCTAATTTATTCATCATTTGGACATTGGAAAAAAAAAATATGATACCCAAAGTAAAAATTCCTACTCGTCGGGCACCTCGGGCAACATAGCAAAAACACTCCATTATTTATGAATTTTTTTTTACAAGAAGCTAATATTATACTATTCGGTGATTTTGAAAAAAAAACTACTTTTGGAATTTTTTTCTTTTTTAAAAAGAGAATCAAAGTTCTCACACCTTTTCGGGCAAGGTGCCAAAAAAAATTCTTCATTGCCATATAAAAGATAGAGATTTTGTTTTTTTGAACTTTTAATTTTTTCTACTTTGAAAAGGAGTATGAAACTTCGATTTCACCGTTTGGATTTTGAATTTTCAAGATCCACAATTTACAAAAAAATAAAATGCAAATAAGCAAGTTTTAAATCCCTACTACTTGCAATACTAATTTGAGAATGCTACACACTATTATTTCATTTGAAATTTGGGGAAAGTCTAGCTTATATGGTCTATTTTTATTTGGTAAAATCTCCTCAAAAGAAAAGATGCAAGAGATATTTTTTCATGAGGAAACAAAGTGTGTTGATCCTGTTTTGAATGGTCCCAAAATGACTATGTTTTTCATTTCAAATACTATAATCTTCTAATTCATATGGTGAAAAAATTTGAGAAAATTACCACTTGTTTTTGTCATATTCTAAATTAAGATCTTACGGTTAAAAATAGTAATGGAAGATTTTTTTTACTCTTACCTTCTCGTTTACTAGAATATGTAGTTTTGAAGTGTTTTTGACAAGAAAATCGCAAAGAATTTTAGGGGTTAAACAACATCTATTACAACAAGTGCTAATATAAAGGGAGTTGATCGTACCACCAATATTGTTTAAGACTTTAGCATAATTTCTATGCTATTTTGGGACTTTCATTAGATGATTAATTGAATCTACAATTTTAGTTGCAAAGAACCAATTTTTTTGAGGAAGTTTTCCTTCATTTAACCTTTTAACCCCTACGAGCCCATTTAACCTTAGAGGGATGTTTTTCATTTTGAGCAGGTATCTCATTTCTATTTTTTAAACATTTTCTTTTTTATATTTTTATACTAGATTTTCCCTTTAAGATCTTTGTGGAAATACTTTTTTGATTTTCTTGGATTCATATTATGAAAGTTATTAGCCTTCAAAGTCAAATTGGAGACTCCGAGCAGCTCCAAAACTTTTGCTACGAGTTTCTATTGACATTGAGATTTTTCATACATGTAGAGAATATTACCTTCATTGAAGATGTCAGAAAGAAATTTTTGTCATTAGTGTAAAAAAAGATTTTAACCCAAGTCAAACATTTTCACACATTGTCGAGCAAGTACCAAAGGAACTTCTTATTTTCTACATAAAACCAAGAGTTCCTCATTATTTTCACTATTTTTTTTTTGACGACAACATGTTGTGAAATCCTTCTTATTGACCATTTGGATTATCATTTTTAAACATAATAAATTCACAATAAAATAAAACATGAATTGGCAATTTGTAAACCTCTACTTCTTGCACACTTGTTTTGAATATGCTACACCCTCTTCTTAACCTCTAAAAATTAGTGTATGAGGAACTAACATCATGCTTAACACAGTGATAAAGGATTTAGACCTGTGTAGTGCAAAAATTTGACACCAAGTGAAATCAAGTCTGCTGATTCACTCATCAGAGGCAAGAAAATGAACCATTTTCTTGACTTCAAACGCTACAATCTTCATATCCTTGCAGTGGATTGTAGCCAAAAACACATGGTAAACTTTTGATAGAAGTGTGTTTTAAGATATCACGTTTAAAAGTACAAAGTTGTATTTCAAAATGAGATTTTCTTGCGACTAGTTGATAGAGGCAATTTTTGAGTGTTTCTTGAGGGAAAATGCCTTGGGCTCTTAGGGATTAAGACCTATGAGCTCATGAGGCTTAGGAGAATCTACGAGTGTATTAGATCATGCATAACATCATTTATACAATGGACACATTTCTTGCAACCCCACATCATGGAAATCACTGTAGTTTGTAAATGCCTCCATTGATTTTGGTGGTGCCGCTTCCAATAGATGCTCATCATGCTCCACCTCAAAATTGTCCTCAAATGTTCCTTAGAGGTGACCTGTAATGCTTGCTACAAAGGTTAATGCACCCAAGACGACCCTACAAAATTGGGTTGTTAACCCTCAAATGTGAGAAGGTACCACTAGAGACCACAATATTCTACATGTACGATGACGTATTTGAACATGATAAGATTAAGATGTTGAAATGACCTCCAAATGAAAGCTGTTACTTGAAGAATCTACAATCTAAAGGTGTAATTCTTGCTAAGCTTGAATACATTTTATAGATTATTCAGAATAAAATACGTGCATGTATATACGATTCCCGAGTCACGTTTAAGGGTTAACCCAAAAGGGTATAGAACAATTTGAAATCTCTATAAACAACTTACTTTTTGGCGGATAGGCCTCGGAACAAAATGGAACCAAGCATGGCTTGCATGATGGATGACACAATTTTGATTTTCTATTGCTGATTTTCTTTGCACGTAGACTTTTTATCAAGTTTCCTACCAACAAGATAGAAAAAAGGCCATGCACTTTAAGACGTCCACCATCATGTTCATGTACAGTACAGTGTGTTCTTCTCCATTATTTGTAAATATCCGTCTTTTTAGAGATTCTTCACACACACAGCCACATGGTTGGATGCATGGAAATTTGTATGGATTCTTGTCATGGATTTGGCACAAATTTGGCACGCTTCAAAGTTCCTGCTTTACACCATTATTCACCACCGACAAGGCGAGTGACTGGATGAGCCTTACTCCACTTTAATGTGTGCCACTGTTCTCTTTTACCCATTTCAATGGCTCTAGGTGAATTAGGCAGGTCTTCCAACACTTGTCGAGTTTTTGGAGGATGTGTTTCTATGTATGAAAACCCCAAAAAGTGTGCGCTTTTCTGACCAAGTTACGAAACAAAAGATTACCACAAGAAAATTCCCAGATGATATGACTTTGGTCATCTACTGCCTATGTCCTATTTCTAACTTAGATCCTTCATTGACCATCACATATTGCAGATGATTATGATTCTAAATGCCTTAGTTGTCGACTACGACTTCAATTTTTTGCTTTGGGAATTATTAAATCTTAAAGTTTCTTGAGGGCGAATATTAAAGACCTGTTTTTGGTGTTTTTGGTGCAAAATAAACAAAATTTAACCTGTCAAGACCAAAAGTCTTGAGGTTGATTTCTAGTGATTTTGGGTAGTTTACACCGATGTTAATTTGAATTTATATTGGAGATGAATAGTAGCAGTTTTGTGGGGGAAATTCTTTTTTTTTTTGGGGAAAAAAATGCACAAAACTATAGTTACAAGGTTTTCCTTTTCAAATAGGGAGAGCCAATAGGATATTGTAGACCTAAATAGTACTAGTGTAGAACTTGAATGGTATTATTGTAGAGTTGAATAATGCAATATTCATGGTGGGAGCAATGAAAGAAAGTTCTTGGAAACCCTCATTGTTGGCCCAGGGCAAATTGATCCCCTCGTTGGGAGTTACCTGAGGTGGCTACAAGGTGGTGGGGCCCTAATTATAGCAAGGGAGGGTCTCCTGGAGTAAACGATGGCCGTGAACCCCAAATTTGTCCAAAAGAAGTATACCCCTAGTCATTGCTAGTCCAATTTTCTTATCATAAACTCTTCCATTTCTTGTAAATTTGGCGTGCAATGACCGAACTCAAGATAGAAGCATAGATTTGAAAGATTTACGCAATAAATAGTGGAAAAACCACCCAATATCTTGAGTCAAAGTACGTTGTTGTGTCCACGCAGGGAAGAGAAAAAGCATGTTGCACTCTTCAAATGCATGTATCTTACAATTCGTGCACTCAAAGTTTACAAATTGTATCTTATTGTAGACTTGTGGTTGAAAATAGTAAAATTTGTTGCAGTCTCTCATCTTCGAGAGGCAATTTTAGGGTGACTTTGGTGAAGCATAGTCTTGATCCTTTAGGGCTTAAATAAAATATACTTCTTCAATTATGACCTTGGGATCTTGCAAAACGAAGCTTTTACACTACAGTCTAATCTTGATAATATCACACTTGTTAATAGAACACCTTGATATTGTCACCCAAAACCTTGAAACGGATTTTCGTAGTGTAAAACTCCCTTGTTAATATCACTATCACCCTTGATAATATCACATTTTTTTTTCAAAATCTGTAGTGTAAGTGTGACAATATAAAAAATGGATGGATGAATAAGCATAGATGATGTCCTATCTCGTCGGAATGTTGTACTCTAGGTACAAGTGAGGGTGATTTATGGATGAAAAATGTGGGCAAATCATAGATATTGGTGAGGACGAGAGTTCTGGGAAGTGCGAGGGTTTCGAGCTCGAACCAGCATGACTCTGGAGAATATGAGGGTTTCCTTGCGGCGGCCGTTTTCTAGAGAGTTTCCTTGCGGTGGCATTGTCCCGAGGGTATCTGCAAGCTGTGCCGGATTGTAAAGGTGGGGTCGTGATAAGTCCGCAAGTTGGGTCGCATGTCGTTGGAGTGTGGAGGATGCGATCAAGTCGTTGGGTCGAAGGTCACAAGTTGTTGGGTTGAATCATCATCTCAATCATGGCTTCTGGCAACGGGTAGCAATCAGAGTAAATCTCAATGTCGTTTTGGGACCTGCAGATGTCTTTCTTCAGAGAATCCAGAACCTTCTTTCGTCTGGTTTCCGAGGTGCCTTTGTTGTAAAGCCCCTGGATCACTGCAAACCGATTGTTGGTTTTCCGAAACAAAGCAACAACCTATTTGCTGCAGCGACCTGCTGTACACCCCCAACGACTTGAGTTACAATTTAGTTCATGAAGGAGTAGCAATTTTTTCCTGGTACTACAACGGCCCCTGAATTTGTAAATTGCCAACAAATTGTTACTAGGTGTAGGAATCATGTGTGATCTCTAGGGTGGTACAATACTGCAGTGGTGGATTGATTAGCTCGGGTTGTGATTGTGGATTGCTATGAAGGCCTTTGAGGTAGAAATGGGCCTGAGCGGTGGGTCACCATGAAGAATTATATGCGTTGTTGGCTTAGGCTCTGATCCGGAATTTCCTACAGAGTTTTAACAAACAAAAATTCAGATGAAGAAGAAGCCGCTCCTTCCAGAGTGTACCATATTTTTATAATTGAGACTTGCTAGAGGAGCGAGTGCTAAACCTGAGACCTAACATAATTTATATACGTTGCACCTTGTCACCTGCTATGTCTCAATGATTATTTCACATGAGGTGAGATAAATAATTTATGTTAGGTCTCAATGAATTTACTAGCTTGTTATGTCCTAATATGGATGTCACTAACTAAAAGTGATTCATTTCTTTGGTTTTTGTGAGTTATGGCATCTATTGGTGATTTATTCAAGTTGGAAAACCAAGTGTATGATAGTTTGTTGTTTTATTTAATTTTCTAACTTTTTTTTGGATTTTTTTGGGATTTTTTTTTATAATATCACATTTTGCCTAAAATTGCCAAATGTGATATTATCAAAATTGTCACACCTTGATAATATCACACTTTTGGGTGAAACGGAGGGTGTGATATTAACAAGGTTAGACTGTAATGCACAATTGCAACTCTTTAGCATTATAATTCATAAAAGTATGGTTCTTGTTCACCATAATATTATTAATGTATTGAAAGAATTACAAGTTCAAAATGTCTTTATAGGTATTGAGACATTATAATTTCCTAGTGGAATTGCAATTAAGCCTTTAACGCCTAGAGGGCCCTGGCATGGTCGACTTTGGTGCTTTTGCTCTTCTAACTCTTTCCACAATAGGCCATTGTCTCTCACGTCCTCAAAACTCATTTCGAGCTCCTCATTAGCTTCACAAGAGATCTCTCCTCCAATCAATGGAGGCAATAGCAAACTCTACTGATTTCTGTAAAGTAGGGTAGTATTGAAATGTATCCATTGTGTAAATGATGTTATGCCTAATCTATCACTCCCATGCTCTCACGCTCCCGTTAAACGTTTAAGGTTCTCCTTTCATGTGGAGTTTTTGGAAAATATATAAGTAATCAATTAAATATAAATTTCTAGTGAGATCAAGATACCTTATATTGACTGCAATTAGTTGAAAAATGAGTAGATAATAGGGCTTTTTTTTTGGCGACAGTCTGACAGATTCGCTTTGCTGTGAGATGTGGGTTGGGTTAAATTTTGGAAGGAAGATATCTCACTGGCCGAAAGAGAATCTGGCGAACGAAAAAAAAAGCCCTGGTAGATAACAAAGTTTGGTCTATCAAATGCCTCCATCTTATTGGATCTCCTTATTCACCCCGGTCGAGCGTGGGTCGGGCGCTAGACTAGGGTAGAACCATTTTTCTGGCCCTGCCCGATTTAGGATTCTAGAGGCTTTTATTGGATTTTTTTGACATATTCGGGGCATGCGGCCCCAAATTTCCCCCGTCAACCCCCCCTCGGATCAAATAGGGCCCCCCTCCAATATAAAAATAGGGGCCGGTTTTGTCTCTACCCTCCCCTACCCTTCCAAGCCTGGCGCCCGACCCATGCTCGACTGGGGTATTTTGGCAAATCCCATCTTATTTAAGCATTTTTCCTAATCCATAGCAGTAAAATTTTATGGGAAGAAAATATATTGTTATGAAAATTTTGACTGGAAGCTATGTTTGAAAATTATCAAGTGATTGTAGTAGTTGACTGGTATATAGCCAGCATACAATGTACACTGTATGGTATTCAAAGTGTGGGAGAGAGTGTTGGTTTCATTTGGTAGATGGCAATGTGTTTGGACTTTGATTGGTGGTTGGGTCATTGGATGCCATTACAATGTGTGAGGCTTCCTAAGTCTATCCTCTAGAAACAGGGAAGTACACTAAAATTTATGTTTAATGTAGTGGTATGAATAGTGTACTTACCCTAGTACACTATTTGTAAAGAAGTTGACAATTGGTGATAGCTGCCAATATCATTAATGTAACCTTCACTCAAACCCCAATTAACCCCCCAATCATTCCAGCCCATGCTTCTCTTCATTTGCAACTTTCAAATGGCCATAACTCATTCAAAACTTGTCCAAATTGGGAAAATGAGGTGTTTTTTAGCATCTAAATTTTCTGTAGATGTCAAAAAACACCTCATATGCCCAATTAGGATTAATATTGAATGAGTTATGGCCAATTGAAAACTGCTGATAAGATACTCTGACAGCCCTCGACTGCTGGACCTTTTTTTTTATACTTCTACTATTGATACACTAAATGTGCACAAGTGAAAAAAATTATGTTGAAATCTTTACTAAAATTGACAAATAGCGTAGTAGTTGACATTTAGTGTACGGTTATGTCACTACACTAAATGCCTCGTTCGCAATTGGTGTATGGATTCGCATTTAGTGTATACTACACTAAACATAAATTTTAGTGTAGTTCCATACTGCTAATATTTTTTGTCCGGTGGGCATTGTAAGCTTTATATACCAAGGAATGTACTTTTTTTCCCTCATGTAACCCAAAGTTTCTTTTGACAATTTCACACCAAAAACACTTCAAATTGTTGATTCTAGTTGCAACAAGTCAGGAAGGAAAATTAGACTTTTATTTCCAATTTGAACTGTGGGATCTCAATAAAGAATAACAAGTAGCATAGTCACAACGTCCTATAAACTTTGATCGCATGGTTCAAAAGATTATAGTGTTTGGAGTAAAAAAACATTTCTTGCATTGAATGGATCAATAGACTTTGACTTCACTTTGTGTCAATTTTTTGCACTACACAAGGTCTAAATTCATCACCATCCTTTCAAGCATAATAATAGTTCATGTACACCAATTTTTAGAGGTAGAGAAAGGTGTAGCATATTCAAAGAAATTGTGTAGGAGTGGAGGTTTAAAAATCGTCAATTCATGTTTTATTGTTTTGGGAACAAAATTTGTTTTAGAATGAGAATCCAAATAGTCCATGAAAGGTTTAAACCACATCTTGTAATAGAAAAAAGAAAAAAAATTGTAAGTTTTATGTGGAAAAGAAGATTTTTTTTGGAACCTTGCCCAACAATGTGTGACAATGTGTGAAAATGTTTGACCACCGTTGGAATGCTATTTTTCACTAAAAAACAATAAATGTTTTTTTTTAATGTGAAAGGAAGTATTATAACTTGCTAGTATTGAAATTTTCACATTTGATAGAGTGTCCTAGCAAAAGTGTTTGGAGTTGCTCGATGTGCCTGCACTCGAGAAGTTTTTTTAATAAGATGGCATTGAATTTTTTCCCATAGATCATGTTCCCATGTAGCTCAAAAATGATGATTCTAGTGTAAAGAGTGGAGAAGGAAACTAAACATTTTAATTCCAGCTTGAATTGTAGGATCTTATTTAAAACTTCTTAAATGACTTGCTCATACAATTTCATAAACTTTGACTGCACAGACTGAATGATGATTATAGTGCTTGAAGTAGAAAAAATGATAATTTCCTTGCTTGCATTGAAAGGTTCAATGGACTTTTGACTTCACTTGGTTTCGAACTTTTGCACTACACAAGGTTTGAATTTTATACCATCATGTTGAACATGACATTACTTCTTTGGACAAAAAATCTTAGAGGTAGAAAAGGGGTAGCATATCCAAAGAGATTGTGCAAGGAGTGGAGGTTCAAAATTGCCATTACAGTTAGCTCCTTTTGTAAGAGCCTTACAGGTTCTAAATGCTATCTATAGAAGCTGCTATAATGGGCGGATGTTATAATGGAAAGGATAGGTGGAGGTTGTAATATGGGAGTATAGGATGACTGGTGATGGCTTTTTTAGTTTGGTGGGAGTGATGACAACTTGGAACTGCACCGAAAGCAAGGCTAATGATGAATGAGGTTGTAATAGCACATGGTTGTTATAATGAGCATAAATTTGTTCTTGATCCAAGCCGCCTCTTGTAATGAAATTGTTTTTGTATCATATGCTATTCTAAAGGGAGCGGACCGTATACATTTCCATTTTTTGTATGATAAATATGTTATAGAATGTGAATCCAAGTGGTCAATAAGAAGGTTTACACCACATCTTGTAGTGAGATCTATAATTTTGATGTGGAAAAGTCCGGAGTGTAAAAAATCACATGCCCACAAAGCTATTACTATGTCACATCTTCATAAAAAATTACAGAAATTACTACTATGATTTTAGAGTATCAAATATCTATGATATTTTGATCATAGAAATTCCCTATGATCAAAACTGAGACCATTGGAATCTACTTGAAATGAAACACGTCCTTCCAAGGGGAAGTGGTCCTTTAGGAATTAACCCTTTAACGCTGAGGTGGCTATGGATGATGGCCGAATCTACGAGTATAATAGTTTATGTAGAACATCATCTACTACACTTGTAGATTCTCCATCATTCATAGCCACCTTGATGCTAAGAGATTAATTTAATATGGAGCATAGAGAATTCAGATTCTTTCTTGTTTAGGACAAGTAATTTTGCAATGAATGTTCATGTCTTATTCATTATCTCTTTTGAACCATTGAATGAATCCTTGGTAAACTTTCATCATGATTTCAACTTTGAAGTACATGGTTTTAGTGCCACTCATGTACCGTAGATTAGTTTTTCCTCAGATTCGGAAAGAGAAAAAAAGTTGATCTCGAATTTCTAAGAATGATGCCTCTTCAGAAAAAGATAGGTCAACATATACGACCAGAACAGTACAAGTACTTTATCTTTATCACCAGTAATCTAAAGACAGACAAAACCCATAAGCTAAGTCACATTAATTTCAGGTCCATAACATCGTTACGGTCTAACCTCTTTAAACATGACATGCTTGGGAAACTAGAAAGTGTCGAATTAGAGTTGTCATATAATTCATAATATGACATCTTGGACCTAAATGTCACATTATCGAGGTTTTAGTAAAATACACAATAGTAGATGCCTAAAGTTTGCAAAAAAAAAATCTACGAGAAAAAAGGCACAAGAAACATATTAGAAATAGCTTGAAGAAACTTCATAGCATTGAAAATATCACATAAAAAATCCTCAAGTAATATGTTTACAAATTAGGCACAAAGAAGGTGTCTAAAGTTCGTTGATGTTGTCTAGCACAATTGGCTACAATCATCTTCCTCAACCTCCCCAATACCTTTTCATGTTCTATAACAGTTTAAACATCAAAATTTGTAAAATTGTTCATGATGAAATGAGAGAGCATCTGAGCATAATGTTGTGCATTAGATAACCGCACAACAATTGAAGGTTGATCAAGTACATCACCCAAATTGACGTTGAGGTCAAAATCGTGGGCCTTGATAGCTTGTTCCCAACCTTGATATCTTGTTCCCAACATTCATAGTTTGTTCCCCACATGATAACATGTTCCTAACGCATTTATTTCCCTCTATAATATGACAAAGTGTGGGTCTCAATGTGTCGCATTATAGTCGTATCGTGGAGGGAGTTTTAGACTATTAAGTTTGGTCGCACGAAAGTGTGTCGTATTATCGTGTTTATCGTATTATGGAATGTCGTATTAAAGAGAATAGACTGTAGCTAGATAAACCTCCCATGGTAGCAAATCTTGAGACCGCCCACCCACGCACCTCATAGCTCGCAGCAGAGAAAGAAGGAGATCTCTGCCAGCTATCTTTGAGCTCATCCCAGCCTGGTCACCGGCTGAGGATTTCTAGACAAATTTGTTTCTTTGCATGGGTCCACAATGGCAGGTTCTGTAGACTAAATAGTTGGCTGAGAGGTACAACATCGTGCTTTACCAGCCACTGAGATGGTCAACATAATCCTTTCTGTGTGCACGAGTACAGCATGCTGCGCTTGCTAACTTAACCCCTAAGGTACCGTGACAGTTTTACACCAAAAACACTTCAAACTAAATGGATTCTAGTGCAATGAGTAAAGAAGGTAACAAAAAATTTGATTTTTAGTTCTGACCGTAGGATCTCAATAAAGGCTTATTAAATAATACATGTGCAAAATTTCATAAACTTTGACCGCACGGATTAAAAGATTATAGTGTTTGAAGTCAAGCGAATGGTTCATTTTCTTCCGTGCGTTTAGTGGATCAACAGACTTTGACTTCAGTTGGTGTAAAAAATTTTCACTACAAAAGGTCTAAATCTATTACCATCTTGTTAAGCATGATGTTAGCTCCTTACACACCAGTTTTTAGAGGTAGAGACTGGGTGTAGCATCTTCAAAACAAGTGTGCAAGGAGTGGAGGCTCGAAATTTGTTAATTCACACTTTATTTTTTTTGAACATAATATGTTTTCGATTGATAATCTGAATGGTTAATATGAAGGTTTACATTACATATTGATGTGGAAAAAATAAAAAGTGAAAAATATGAAGACCTCTAGGTTTTATGTGGAAAAGAAGAAGTTTTTTTGGTACCTTGCCCGACAATGAGTGACAATGTGTGAAAATGTTTGACTTGGGTTGGTATACTATTTTTCACTAAAGACAATAACTTTTTTTTGACAATATGAAGGGAAATAATATTACTTGCAAGTACTGAAAATATCACTTTCAATAGAGTGTCCTATCAAAAGTTTTTGGAGGTGCCCGCCCTCCCCATTTAAAATTCAAAACCCTATAACTTTTTCATCAAGTGTCCAATTTAGGAAAAAATTGTTTTCTAACTAAGGTCTTGGTAATGTCTTTCTATAGTAAAAATTTCAAAGAAGAATGTTGGAAATTGACACCATAGGAACCTGACCGAACTTTCAAAACGGACCTTTTTTGACACTTGGTCCTTTAGGGGTGAACCCCTAAAAGACCAAGGCATTTAAGAGGAATCTCTTATCAGGATGAATTTTTTGAGAATGTAACTGCACAATCTTCATTTAAACTTACATGAGATGATGTGGTAACTTTTTAATGAATTTTGACCATAGAGATTGAAAGATAATTGGAGTCAAAGTGAAAATTTCTTCCCCGCAAGCACACTTGGACTTTCAGGGGTTAAAAACCTACCAAGATGAACTTCTTGAGAATGTAATTGTAGGATCTTCTTCTGCACTCATATGAGATGATCCAATAATTTTTTTTGGTGAATTTTGACCATACCGATTGAAAGATAACCACAATCCAAGTGAAGTTTTTTGTCCCTTGAACAGACACTTGGTCCTGTAGGTGTTAATGTTTTCTGTTTTTCCTGTGAGCGTCACAATATCATATTGGCAACGTTGGAACTGATCAACTCAGAACTGTTACTGGAATCCTGGAAATTCCAGGAGGAGAAATGCATGCTACTTGGACAGCCCATGATCTTTTTCCCCCTTTCATATTGGAATTGGATATGACACAAACTCCATGAACGTTATGATTCCCACACAGAAATTTAGACAAGCCACCACCGTAGCTGTGTAGAGTAACTAAGCTGTACTGAGAAAAAGGAGGCCAAGACCAACACAGCCCACATATCATTTCAAGGTGCTTTTGGCACAGAAGCCAATTCCTCTCACCACAAAAAGTGGCTCCGCCACACCTCTCCCAAAGCTCATGTCATCAAAGGATTAAAGAAAAGAAAAAAAACAAAGAAGAAACCCCAATCCAAGTATGGAATTTGCGCATCAAATGTGTGGCAAGAAATTCACACCACCTGCTCCTCTCACGCATCCCAACACCACCATACAACATGCAGTAAATCACTCAAAACCCCCCTCCGTCCATGTATCCCCCAACACGCAACATAGCTCCAAGTGGATCGCCAACCCAAACACCAAAGAATGGCCCCCTCACATGGTCCAACATCCACAACCTCCATCATGTCAAACCGAGAGGACAGATTCTCATCCTCCATCGATAGCACACATGAACCAAGGACACATTCATCACATCCCTCATTAGATGCAGAATTAGTACAAGATCCATGGACTGCGGGACGTAATTACGAGCACATCACATCCCTCATCATTTGGTTTTCCCGGAAGCCATTCCTCCCGGAAGCCATTCCTCCCGGAAGCCATTCCTCCCGGAAGCCGGGCCCAGTGATGACCATGATCTAAACGGGTGGAGTTCTCCGCGAGAGCCTGACATGGTCTGACCAAGCACGGACTTTGGGTTTGTCGTGTTCTTTTCCGTTTGCGTTGTCAGTCTCACTCCTGAGCGCGCTCGCTGCTGCTGCTGCTGCTTTTTCTCATGCACGGTCTCATGGTAGATCATTGTACCAGCTGCGAATTCCTCAACCTGGCTTTCAATGTGCGCTCGCTGGCTCGCTGTCTGTCGCGTGTCAGTGTGATGAGATTATTCTCGTGGATGGATTCCAAGGAAGACTGGGCGTGAGGAAGATGGGGAGCTCTGGCGACGCGTGAAGGTGAAGCGCGGAAGGAGCTGGATCAGCGGCGCGGAGAAGGTGAAGGGATGATCGCGTCGAGGTGTGGGGGGTGCTAGCTAGATTTCGAGATGGAGTGGTAGCGGAGGCGGTCTAGAATTGCCAGGAGCTATGGAGGGCCGAGGAGGATCTGGGCTGTCATGGCGGTCTCGCGACACGAGCTGGTGGACGTCGGCGGTGGATCTGTCCTCCACCTTGATCTCCAAAATGGACCAGGTTGGTGTTGGCTATGGAGGGCGATCGACGTGCAGCTCCGCCGCATTGGACACTTAGCTTAATTCGTCAGTCAGTGTGGGGGATGCGGGTCGCCGGGCGGCCTGCACTTGTAGCGCCCCGAATTTGCCTTGACGTCGTCGTGGTGTGGCTTGTGTGCAGGTGCCGGGGTCGTTTGTGGGGTTCACGTTGCCATGGCACGCCGGCGGAAGTGCGGAGCCGATGAGGCCGCCGCAAGCGCAACAGCAGGTGCAACATGAGGTGCAACAGCAGGTGCTTGTTCAGCAGGTGCAAGCGCAGGCGCAACGAGGAGGAGGAGGAGGAGGAGTAGAGTTTGGGGGGTTTCGGACGGAGGGTTACAACAAGCCGGTGGAGCTGCCGCGGCCAAAGAACGAAGTAGCGCAACCGTTACGAGCAGAGACGAAGCAGGTCGAGGAGGGAGCAAATGGGGTGGCGGAGGAGAAGATTGGCGCGAGAACTGGGAGCTGCAGCTTGTCGGGGCCGCGAGTGGGGGAGTCGCGGCGGAGGACGAAGCGCATGCCGGTGGATTTGGTGCCCGCGGGGCCGCAGGAGCAGGATTCCGAGGCGCCCATCCGGTCGAAGAGGTTGTCGTCCGTGAGCCAGGAGTGTCTTCTGGGACAGGGCGCGAGAATGGAGAGAGTGGATTCCGCCTCCATCCGGCGAGTAGACGTCGATGCGAGCTTCCTGTCGTCGCGCCGGAGCTCGGGGCGCTGCTACTCGTCGCGGTCGCTGCTCCTCGAGGACACGATCAAGAACAACCCCCTGCACGCACTTCCGCCTCCGCCTCCCGAGGAAGAAGCCAAAGATCCTGAAGCGTTTCGTGGAAACACGAATCGGTTGATGGGCAGCAGCAACCCTAAATGCGACAGCCATCGCCTGAGCAAGACGCCTGTGCTCGGCGGATCGTACCGCGTGACGGGCTCTAGCGACGCCACAGAGACAGGAGTGAGGGAATCCTCGTCGCTGCCGAGCTCCCCGAAACAGTCACGCGCTTCGAAGCTGCTGCGCAAGTTCAAGATCTCGTCACGCGTTGGCCATGAACTCGTCGCCGTCGACACAAACTCAGGTACTCACCTGAATCTCTTCTCGTTGTAATTGCTTCGAAGTTTTGTTATTGCTCAAGAGGCGTACGTGAGAGTGAATCAGGTTTGCTCCAGTGTCTTGCTCCAGTGAATCAGGTGAGCCAGATGTGGTTGCAGGCAAGGCACAGGCCGCGAATTCCATCGTCTCGCAGCACGGTCACAAATATTCCAAGAGCGTGCCGACCATACGTTCAGAGTGCATTGCGCGGGGTAGCGACACTGGCGCTCATCGGGATGCAGGCAATGGAGCAGGTTTGCAACTTGGCCATGGAGCAAATGTGGAAGCTGGCCATGTATCCGTCAAGAAGAGCACTTCGAGATGGCTCTTCAAGTGGAAATGGGGCGCGACAAAGGTTCCAGTCCGGGCGAGTCCTTACGCTACAAAACCTGATGATCAGCATCGCAGCTTGTCTCCCACAGCGGAGATCATGAGCGACGCTCGCGACGCATTCTATACGTCCAAGTCGGACCAGGTCCACCGGCGCGGCGCGTCGTGGGGCTGCGCGTCCCTCGCCGCGACCGCGACCATCACGCCAATTCGCAAAGGCGCTCGCATCCACAACGACGAGAGTTCCCGGAGCTGCAGTTTTCGCAGCGCTGGTGGCCATAGTTTTCGCAGCACTGGTGGCCACAGTTTTCGCAGCACTGGTGGCCATAGTTTTCGCAGCACTGGTGGCCATAGTTTCCGCAGCACTGGTGCATTGAGCTTCAGGAAACCTAGCGATTTAGTCTTCGAAGACTGTCACGGGAGTTTCCGCAGCGTGGCGAGCGGCGGCAGCAGCTGCGCGAGCTTCCGGAGCGTGGAGGAGATCGAGTGGGACAGCCGCCTGCCGCCGCCCTTGCCCGCGGACCAGACGCTCACCATCGGCGACGTCGCCGCGCTCTGCAACTCATCGCTCAAGTTCGTGTTCAAGTGCCGCGAAATCCACCACTTCAACATGTTTCTGCGGACCCAGAAGAACCGTCTCCTCAAGTCCGCTGGCGATGGCGAGCGCTTCAATCTCATCCTCTCAGGAACTGATACCGGTATGTGAATCATCTCCTCATCTCCCTCTTGAACTTTCCTCATCTCCTACGTTCAGACAGTTCACGACGGACGTGTGAAAATGCTGTTGCAGAGGTGAGCTCGATGGTGGCGGCGATGGCGTACGCGTGGTTTTTGGAGAACACGGTGCCGAAGGTGACAGGCGAGACATGGCACGCCGTGCCCATGATCGACCTGCCCCGTCGCTACATGCACAAGCACAAGAGCGCGGCGTGGCTCTTTGACGCTTGCGGCATCGACCCTGCCGCGTTGTTATATGCAGACGAGGTAGGATCTCGTCACTTCTCTTAAAGCCACATCTGTTTTGATAAAATGTTACAAAATGCATTCTGACTTGGCTTATTCCTTCTGATTGTGCAGGTAGAGTTGGGAGGGTTGCTTGCAGCGGGACGCGCCAAACGTTCAGTAATTGGGCAAGACGTTCTTGTGACGAGGAACGAGGTGAGTATTGATACTAAATCTGTTAGTGAAGAAATCCGCAGATGGAATCAGTTTTGCGGTTCCTTTGATCACCATGAGTTGTAGTTGTAGTAACTAGGAGGTGCGTAATATACCATTGGAAGTGTACCTTTCCAGCGCTACATTAGAGATATTGCTTGTGCCTTCAAATAACATCTAGTTCCAAGAATTGCAGCTGTAGCTCAGGGTGGTCAAAAGCCTTCCAACTCGTTTCTTGGAGTACACTAGTTCTTTTGGATTGGCTCTTGCCATACTTTTGAGCCTTTCTGACTTGGCTTTCGCATGCTTTGCAGGTGGGTTCGGTGTGCACGCTTTTAGGTGAGAAGTTGGTGGCCGAAGCGCAGTGCTTATTGGAGCCGCGCTACATGAAGACCCTTTTGGTAAGGTCAAACCTGCATGCTTAGTTTACGAAGCGGAAGAGCCAAAGGTTGCTCACCCACAGTGTCAATACGATACCCCCTCTTTCCATACCACTTTTTTTTCACTCTAAATTGTCATCAGATCAATAGACGAGCTTGTAGTCTTTCAAGGGTTTGCATGAGATCAACCGCCTTTCTCTCCTCTGAGCTGATGCTAGATCAACCGAGAATTAATACGAGGGGCCATCCCATTCAAACTTCAGTGACTTTACGAATAACTATCCACTCTAAAGATGTCGTCACAACTTTTGGCAGTTGGCTGGGGTTCTCTTGGACACCGAGAACCTGGATTTCGCATCGATGCGTGACACCGAAATGACGACGACGCTTTTGGTGGGATCCGGCTCACTCGGAAGAAACGGATTCTTTGATCAACGTAAGACAAACTCACACATCACTTACTCCATCTGGGTAACTTCTTCAGGTGCAAGTTTGTGTCTGACTATCGACTGATTTGCAGTGAAGGAAGTCGAAGACGACGACCGAGTCTCCAAGTTCATCAACCGCAGCTACGGCCAGCTCTCCGGCAGAAAGACCACTGCTCTCAAGTCCAAGATGCAACAGGAAGCAGAGTCTGACAAGGACTCGCTCTTTACGCAGAGCCAGGACCACACTTCGACGTCGGAGGCGGGCACCAACAGCAGCTTAGAGGAAGACTCACCTCGGCTGAAGCAGCGCCCCTCGTTCAAGTCCCCTCACTCTGCTCCTGCGGCGACCTCTCATCAGCTTCCGTCGCCTTCCAGTACGACATCACCTCTCCCCTTTCTGCTTTTCAATGTTGCATGACTGGCGCAGTTTGCCATGCTTTTTTGGATGGAAAGAGGGATATCTTAGTGAAACTCTGAAGTACCTTTCCCAAGGGATGGAATCAAATATGATTGTCTTTCGCAAATCAGTATTAGTCGAAGATAATCAACCACGACACTTCTTTCTCATGCTTTTCCAATAAACAACTCATTTTGTCTACCTTCCTTGTAGGTGCAGGTTGTAACGAAGATGGAAAGGCTGTTGCGCACATACGAAAAGCCGCATCCGTGTGTGCTAAAGCCACGGCTCCAGCGGCGCCAGGCTCCCCGAATTCCACAAGAATACGGAAGAAGCTCTTTCTGTACCAAGCGTAACCTCAGAAGAAGAGCAGCAATGAAGAGAGACGCGGATGAGATTTCCAATTTGTACAAGCTGGGACAGTATTCACCAGGTAGAGCATTCTTAGTCTCATCTAAGAAACGTAGTTGGTCAGTGAGGGAGTATATATTGTAGCTGTAAATTTACATTTTGCGCCGGCGTCCCTTGTACACTCTTGCGGGAAAAGACAGTCTACAAATGTGTACATAAACGCAGTTTGAGTCTGAGACTGTTAGTGACTTATTAAATGAATGCCTCCATCTGGTTCCAGTTTTGGCTGTGAGTTCTTCAACTATGTATTAGTGATGCTTGATTGTTTCCATTTTTATAAGATCACACAATGTCCTAGGGACTGAATTGAAGTAAACGTCCAATTTTCAAACAATTTTGAGTCCTTACCATGGAATTAACCAAGCTGTGCGAATCCAGCTTCAAAAGCAACAATCATCAGAGATGATGCGCAGCTGATGCAAAGTTCATCGACCCAGGAGGTGACCATTTTACCCCTAAATTTCCTTGACAATTTCACACCAGAAACACTTCAAAGCTGCTAATTCTTGTGCAATGAGTAAGGAAGGAAACAAAGCATCGTATTTCTAGTTTTAACTACAGGATGTCATTTAACACTTCATAAATAAAATACTCACAATACTTCATCAACTTTGACTTCATGGATTTGAAAGATTATTGTGTTCGAAGTAGAAAAAATGGTTCATTTTCATCCGTGTGTTGAGTGAATCAGCAGACTTTGACTTCACTACGGAAGGTCTAAATTTTATATCATCATGTTGATTATGATATTAACTCCTTGTACACCAATTTTTAGAGGTGGAGAAGGGGTGTAGCACATTCAAAAAGATTGTGCAGGGAGTGGAGGTTCAAAAAGAGCCAATTCACGTATTAATTTTTTGGGAACAAAATATGATTTAGAATTATAATCCGAATGGTCAATAAGAAGGTTTACACCAGGTGTGGTAATAGAAAATTAGAAAGTGAAAAACATGAAGATCTCAAAGTTTTAAGTGGAAAAGAAGAAGTTTTTTTGGTTCCTTGCCTGAGAATGTGTGGCAATGTGTGAAATCTTTGACTTGGGATAAAATGCGGTTTTTCACTGAAGACAAGAAATGTTTTTTGACAATGTGAAAGGAATTGATATTACTTGCTAGTTTTGTGAATCTCAAATTTACTAGAATGTCCTTGCAAAAGTTTTTGGAGTTGCTCAACCTGCATGCACTTGACAAACTTTTCTTTAAGATGGCATAACTTTTTCTCCATAAGTCCGATGAGAATAGAAGTTATACTCCCACGTACCTCTTGTCTTCTTGCATCTCTGTACAAAATTTCAAGAATTTCAAATATAAATTGCAACCATAGGAACGAGCCCAAGATTTGCCAAAGCCCTCTTCAAGACCTTTTTCATTTCCGGGTTAAATTCTAAACTAACCACAGAAAACACAACAGAATCCACTCATCTCGGTTCTCGCAGCACTCTTATCCATCCCTTTTCCAAAATAGAATATTGGCATCAGCATACCGTAGGTGAACCTCTAGTTCGACTTAAAATAATTAGAGAAGTCCATGCCGAATTAAGTGGAAAATGATTTTATGAAAATGCGGACTTTATTGGAAATGTTTATTTACAAATTTTGTCGCATTGAGAGACATCAAAGGGGATTAAGGCTTGGATAGGTCTTCATTCATGGCCTCTCATGCATGAACTCTTGGGTTTGGAATCCCAAGGTCTTGAGTGTAATCCCCATGGACATCGAAGTAGGTAAAATACAATAGTCTATGACTTCTTGCTGAAAATTACATTATTATTATTGTGAATGCCAAATGCCTTTTTTCACTTTAATTAATTATTCGGCATTAAGGAGCCGAACCAGAGGTTCACCAACGGTATTCATCATCGAAGTATTGTAGAACTGCCTTGAGGGATTATGGCGCGGCGAACATCAATGGTGTAATATTATGGCGCGGCGAACATCAATGGTGTAATATTATGGCACGACGAACTCAATGACGTCAACGTGATCACTGCAGTACACTCATCCCTCCCATGAGTTATAGCCAAATCTAGCGCCGTTGGATGGAGGTCGTAAGAACTTAGTAGAGGGTCAAAAGTTAGTGGTGGCTTTAGTAGAGGACTTGGTAACTTTAGCACAATTTCATCTCCATCCACCTACTGTCATTTCTAAAATGGGCCTAGCATCAAGCGTCAAGGCCTACGTTAGATGGCATGTGAAAATGTCATATGACCATGTCGACTTGAGTTGGCCCTCTTGTGCCCTGTTCACAAATTGGAAGGCTCTTGAAAAGCTCAAAAAGTTTTAAAAACCATTCAAAACAGTCTTGAAAGGAAGATGGCAACACATGTGAGGATTGTGGCACTATTGAAATTGAATAATGATCTTGTTATCATTGAATAGTAGCACTCTTGAGTGATATTGTGATATAGTAATTGATTGGTCTCAAAAACATAAAACAACATCATCTACCTATTCTATGCTTTAATTCTCACACATGTCAACACTAGCCACATGACAACACTAAGTAAAACATAATTGAGGTTATAATTAGCTAAGGTTATAAGTTAGTGGCATTATAACTTAGCAGAGGTATAACTTATGGGAGGGATGAGAGTAATAATAAAAACCTGTCAAGACTCCTCACTCTTCACTCACAAGTCCTCCAGCTTCCAGTGCTTGAATCCAAGGTCCAGCCTAAATCACCTCCATCCATCCATTCCAGCGCGCAGCTCACCATCGTGACCATGGAGCAGTGCTCGAGCTAATTCATTGACTCTTCGTGGTGGCCATCTCTCAAGCAGGTAATAATCTAAAAGTCCAGGTATGTACTCAGCTATTTGCATATACAATCTGCAATATACTCTGCAATTTGCAATATGAAATGTCCACAATATGCAATATACTCTGCAATTTGCAATATGAAATGTCCATGTCAGATTGGACATCCTAGTAAATTACAGTCGCACTTCCACATGGTTTGTGCTTGCTTTCATCAACTATCTGCACATCAACTTCAACTGTATCAATTTGATGTCCTTACTGCCGTGGCCCGTGCATTGTAACATGCTATCTTACACAGTGACTGCAAAACTAAGTACAAACACAACATATTGAAATTCAACAAACAATGTGAGGAAATTGGATGCATAAAAAATGAAACCATAAATTACATAGGATTACCATTGCAATCAGTCATACTTCCATGAAGATTGAGGTCTTTTACACACAAGTATGCATGTACAAAAAAAAGTAAAGTGAAGTTTAGTCCAAAATTCAGTTTATCTCACACTAGGTGGAACAAAGTTAAAAATTTGTCCACCTACTGTTAGCAGCTAAAAGAGTTGCAATGCGCTTAGGCATGCTTTTATACATGTTCATACACTCACTAGGAGTAATTGAAGCCCAACAATCCTCAACACGCTCCCACAAATCTAACATTCCCTTGGGAGGCCTCTCATATTGGTTCAGTCCACGTTTTAAAGTTACCTATAAGTGTTTGATCGGATTCAAGTTTAGAGATTGCGCCGGCCCCTTCAAAAAGAGTGAATTCTTGCGAATTCAGTCGATGGCGCACACTCTTGGATGTATGTTTTGGGTCATTATCCTATTGATAAATCAAATTGGCAAGATCTAAATTGTATGCATGCAGTGTATGAATCAATTTTTGCTCTAAAATTTCTCTATACATGTACTGATCCATTCTTCCCTCAATCCTACACATCGTACCAAGGCCATTCGGAGTCATGCAACCCCACATCATCACTCCCCCACCTCCAAACTAGACATTTTGTTGCACCATTTCCGCACTTCTACTCTGCACATCACAAAACTAACACCAACTGCAACCATCGGAGCAAAATCAGTTGATTTTTGTTTCATCAGAGAATACTATACAATTCCAATCATCATCAGTCCAATGGCAATGACGTTTACCAAATTCTAATCGTCCCTTAATCTGTGAGCTTTGATTACTTTTGCTTCACTTAACATTTCAAACCTGCTTTTGTAACACTCTCTTCATAGGACTATCACTAATACCAAGATGCAGATCTTCTTTCAAGTAATTTCCAACTTTGTGTGCAATTTCTAAGCCACCTACATTGATTTCTCTCACACAAGCCCTGCAATTAGCCGCACTATATACTTGTGGCCTGCCACCAAAATTGCAATTCACATCACTCAATTCACTTAAATGTTGCTTACAAAATTGTGCAACCCAACTTTGGTATACTTGTAAGTCTCTAGAAACATTTATAGTATTTTTACCCCTCCTCAACTTCTCCAAAGTAGCTTCTTCTATCTGCTTTCTATCAGCAACAAAGAGAGACTTCATTGATACCATTTTGCTGAATTTGCATACGTGATGTGCACTAAATAGGAACACAATTATAAATGTGGAGGCCAAGAACATGCCCATCCAAGAAATCAGACCTAGAAAACCACTTGTGCATGTCAAACTTGTAGCATTCATTGCGGAATCCAAGTGTGAGCACAACTAAGTTTTTTTATTAATATTTTTTTCCTACAGAAGAACTTGATGGTCTATCACTTGTAATCCTAGAAGAACTTGGTGGTCCTTAAACTCAACTGAGAGTACCATAGGTGAACCTCGAGTTTGGCGTTTATAAATTAGGAAAATGCTTGCCGAACTAAGTGGGAAAATATTTTATGAAATTGCCGAAACTAGAGAAACTATATATTTACAGATTTTGTCACATTGGAAGACGTCAAAAGGGAGTGGGGCTTGGAGAAGCTTCCCTTCAAGGATGCGCCTGCATGGAGGCTTTGATTAGAACCCCAAGGTCTTGGGTTCAAACCCCACGGTCATCAAATGTGCTAAATACAGTAATTTGTGATTTCTTGCCGAAAATAAAATTATTTTTATTTTGGATGCCGAATGGCCTTTAGACACTTTAAATAATCATTTGGCATGGAGGTGGTGAACTAGAGGTTCACCTACGGTAGTGTTAGGTGTTTTTGATAGTGAAGAGAGAATTTGCACATGAGACACCATGATTATCAGCGCCTTTTACTCCTTTTAGATGAATTGAGAACTATCAACCCTCAAACGTCAAAAGGTACCAGTGGTGACCACAATATGGTCATTGGTGTCGTATTTGAACATGACAAGGTTCACATATTGAAATGACCTCCAAATGAAAGATTTAAGTTGAAGAATCTTCGCTCACAAGCAACGTCTCTTGAGCAAAACCCTAATTCAGAGAATCTCGTTGTGGAAGAAAAACCCATCTTGCTGCAAACATTGGATGATTCCATTCTTGATTGACAGGACTCAACTCCTGTCGGTTTGACGTCTAGGGTTTTCTCAAGCGTAGTTTGGACGGAGGTCATGAACAATGTGGGTACGTGCTTTCAGGCGCGGCGATATTAGACTTGGGTTTGTGACAGGGAGAGCACATTTTTCTTTTCGCGCGTTGGACATACATCGTGATGGGGCCCGAGTCGATGACATGTTCTATGGAGAGCATTTGGAGGGACCTGCCTGCGAGTGTTCTGGAGAATGTCTTCACGTTTCTGCCGATCGCATCTCTGTGCCGGTTCAGGACGTTGTCGAAGGAGTGGAACAGCTCCATAAGCAGCCCTGCCTTCAAACACGTAGGGGCCTCGCAGGAGGAGTACGCGATCATGATGCCGCGATGGGGGACGGCGGAGGGCGGCTGGGACGTGTTGGACGTGGCCAGGAATAGGTACTTCACGTTGAGCGACGCCTACCTCATTAAGCATGCGCAACGGCAGGGGCTGGTGGACACGCCGCTCAAGGGGTTCCTGACGCAGCCGGCTGCAGCTGACGGAGGGCTCTTCTGCGTGTGGTATCCCGTCACCAATAAATACCATGCTCTCTTCGTGTGCAACCCTGTTCTCAGGATCGCGAAGCAGCTCCCTCACGCGGCAGGGGCAGGGTGGACCAAGCAACCGCAGAAGGTCGTGATGGCAACAGACAGAAGTTCCATGGAGTACGAGATTTTTATTGTGAATGCTGCCGTGCATTACCTTCTGGCAGAAGGGGAGACGTTCGAGCTGGAGTCGATCCTTGTTTATGAGTCCAAGACGGGCAGGTGGAGGGTGGCTCCCTACCGACCATTCAAGTACCAGATCTTTTGGGGCACTCTGACCATCTTTAACAACAACCAGTATTGCATCGTCGACAAAGGAGATTTGTCTTGTGCAGGGCTTGTTTCCTACGATAAGGAGACGGGCGTGGTGTCTAACCTTTGTGGCATCAACTTCCCGAAGGCTCCCAGATCGCGCCTCGTGGTAAGCAAGGCAAGGCTCTTCTGTGTCATTCCGGTGGAAGACCCTGTCTCGGTTGAGATCTTTGAAATTGATGTTGTTGAAAGGGCGAGCACTCGGCTGACGAAGATGCCGCAAGCATTGCTCACCTGGGTTTTTGGTCACGACCTCGAACACAGATTCTGGATGATGGAAACCAAGATAAGAATAACCACTGCAAGCGCAGACTGTATCTTCATTGCCTCTCTTGTAGGCCGGTGTGCAGCATATAGATTGTCTCATAAGTCGTGGTATCAGTTCTCCGGTGATCGCATTCTTTGGAAAGGGTGTTGTCAAGATGACATGACGCTCGAGGAGAGCAACTACGGGAGCAACTGTTGTCTCAGCTTCTGTGCTCCATAGCGGAGCGGCTGTCTTTTCTGTTTTGAAGGATTGATGTCGGCATGTGGATGCATAGGGGCTGTCGTATTTTTCAGGTGCAACTTATCAAGGTTATTTCACATGCTATTGTTTTCTGGCTTGGAGAGTGTTTCTCTAATGCAATCAGGTGTGTGATTGTCATGATTTCTGTGTGCAAACTTGGATTTTCCAGGTCAAGGTGGTGTCCCGTAGCGTTTTTCTCAGCTTGGAGAGGATTTTCTTAAGATGTAATTAGGTGCACAGCATGTCCGAGCTGAGTTCAATGTGCAATCCATGTACAATACTTGTCACTTGAAATTGGAAGCTCGTCTTGTTGCATTATGAGTCTCTCTAGCAAATGCTGTTCGTGCTTGGTTTGTACGTACAGATGCTGGGTATTGAACTTTCATTATGACTCAAGTGGTGAGCATTGCTGGGACCCTAAAACCTGAAACCTAAAATCTTAACCCTAAAACACGAAAACCTGTGTCCCGTTGCGTTTCTTTCAGCGTTGGAGATACTGGTGCCGGAAGTGGTGAACAAGAGAACGCCATAACGCCATAATTCCTGTTCAACAAATCTCAGTCTGCGAGTTTTGGTAGCTGGTGACTCGGGTGTGGTGTGGTCATGCAGCAGGAAACTCCTCAACTTGATGGATCCCAGAATTTTTGAACCAAGATGGAATCATTTAAAACACTGAAGTACCTTTCCCAAGGGATGGAATCAAATATGATTGTCTTTTGCAAATCAGTAATAGTAGAAGAAAATCAACCACGACACTTCTTTCTCATGCTTTTCCAATAAACAACTCATTTTGTCTACCTTCCTTGTAGGTGCAGGTTGTAACGAAGATGGAAAGGCTGTTGCGCACATACGAAAAGCCGCATCCGTGTGTGCTAAAGCCACGGCTCCAGCGGCGCCAGGCTCCCCGAATTCCACAAGAATACGGAAGAAGCTCTTTCTGTACCAAGCGTAACCTCAGAAGAAGAGCAGCAATGAAGAGAGACACGGATGAGATTTCCAATTTGTACAAGCTGGGACAGTATTCACCAGGTAGAGCATTCTTAGTCTCATCTAAGAAACGTAGTTGGTCAGTGAGGGAGTATATATTGTAGCTGTAAATTTACATTTTGCGCCGGCGTCCCTTGTACACTCTTGCGGGAAAAGACAGTCTACAAATGTGTACATAAACGCAGTTTGAGTCTGAGACTGTTAGTGACTTATTAAATGAATGCCTCCATCTGGTTCCAGTTTTGGCTGTGAGTTCTTCAACTATGCAATAGTGATGCTTGATTGTTTCCATTTTTATAAGATCACACAATGTCCTAGGGACTGAATTGAAGTAGACGTCCAATTTTCAAACAATTTTGAGTCCTTACCATGGAATTAACCAAGCTGTGCGGATCCAGCTTCAAAAGCAACAATCATCAGAGATGATGCGCAGCTGATGCAAAGTTCATCGGCCCAGGAGGTGACCATTTAACCCCTAAATTTCCTTGACAATTTCACACCAAAAACGCTTCAAAACTGTTAAGGAAACATAACATTGTAGTTCTAGTTTTAACTGTAGGATGTCATTTAACACTTAATAAATAAAACACTCACAATACTTCATCAACTTTGACTGCATGGATTGAAGATTATTGTGTTTGAAGTAGAAAAAATGGTTGATTTTCATCCGTGCGTTGAGTGAATCATCAGACTTCACTACACAAGGTTTGAATTTTGAATCATCATGTTGATCATGATATTTACTCATTGTACATCAATTTTTAGAGGTGGAGAAGGGGTGTAGAATATTCAAAAGATTGTGTAGGGAGTGGAGGTTCAAAAAGAGCCAATTCACGTGCTAGTTTACGTGCTAGTTTTGTGAATCTGAAATTTACTAGAATGTCCTTGCAAAAGTTTTTGGAGTTGCCGGACCTGCCCGCACTTGACAAACATTTCTTTAAGATGACATAACTTTTTCTCCATATGTCCGATGAGAATAAAAGTTATACTCCCACGTACCTCTTGTCTTCTTGCATCTGAGTAGGAAATTTCAAGAATTTCAAATATAAATTGCAACCATGGGAACGAGCCCAAGATTTGCAAAAGCCCTCCTCAGGACCTTTTTCATTTCGGGGTTAAATTGTGAACTATCCACAGAAGTCACAACAGAATCGATTCATCCGGGTTCTTGCATCATTCTTATCCATCCTCTTTCCAAAATAGAGTACTGGCATCAGCATATCCATCATTGAAGTACTGTAGAACTGCCTTAACCCCTAAAGTTCCTTGACAATTTCTGTCCAAAACTAGTCCAAAACTGCCATAGTCAAACATGGCCGCAATAATCACATTTTTTAGAAGAATTCTCAATTTTTAACCGTAAGATCTAAAACTAGACTCATGTATAATAATCCCGTAAAATTTTAGTTGCAATCCACCGCACGGATGTGAAGATTATAGTGTTTGAAGTGCAAGAAGTAGTTTTTTTTCCCTCTTGCCCGACAAAGTCAGCTCACTTTGACTAAGCATATCTTCTAGTTTTTATAGTACATTGTGTTGGAAACCATTACCAATGTAAAGAATATGATGTTAGCTAAGTGTGTGCAAAATTTGAGGTCATTTTGAAGGGTACATCATGCTCAAATAAATACTTTAGTGAAAGGGGGTATAAAACAATGCAAATGACTACAAATGAAGTGAGAAATTATTTGCTAAATATGATTTTACAAATTTAGAAATCCATACGGTTGAAATGTGGAATTTTTTTTTTGCTTATTTTAGATTTTTTTTCTTTCTAAAATGGGTAAAATCTCTAATTTTAATGAACATATTGAATTATTCAAATATTTTAGGTGAGGACAGGGCTTCAAAATGGGGACCCTTCAAGAAATGAAGGGCCACGTCATTCACCCACTCCCCTGTGCGGGACCCGTGCAGCTCCTCGGGGGTGGCTCGCCACTGCAAGGCGGCATTTTTTTTTAATTTTTTTTTTCCTTCACACGTGCCATCTCTTTCAGTACCCGGGCCCCGCCACAGCCCCTGCCATGCACCACTTTATGCTATTTTAAAAAAAATTCTATTTATCCCTTTTCTTGGAATTTGTGGGGTCTTCCCTTCCACTGTTCTTCCCCTTGATTTGGGCTGCCCCACCCTCCTTCCACCCTTTGTGCCCCTACTTACTGCCCCTCACTCACACTTGTGTTTCATTGGTTCCCAGGGGTGCCCAGGCTGCCCATCCTCCCCATTTTTGACAATAGGTGGTACTAACTTTCAAACCGTAAATCCAAAAAAAAAATTAAAAATACCTCCACGAAGCTCTTATCAGGGCCAATCTATAACAAAAGTTTTAAAAAAAAAAGATTTTTTTTCGAATTTTAGGAACCTGCCCAAAATGTGAAATCCCCCCGAAGGAGACTCTGGTCCTTTAGGGGTTAAAGGATTATGGTGCTACGAACATCAATGACGTCAATGTGATCACGGCTACGAACATCAATGACGTCAATGTGATCACAGCTGCAAACATCAATGTCGTCAACGTGATCAGTCATCCTTCCCATAAGTTATAGCCAAATCTAGCGATGGAGGTGGTAAGAACTTAGCATAGGGTCAATAATTAGTGGTGGTTTTAGTAGAGGACTTGGTAACTTCAACACAATTTCATCTCCATCCACCTATTGTCATTTCCTAACATGGGCCTAGCATCAAGCGTCAAGGCCTATGTTACATGGCATGTGAAAATGTCATATGACCATGCTGACTAAGTTGGCACTCTTGTACCCTGTTCATAGGCAAGTTGGATGGTTGAAAAGCTCAAAAAGTGTTAAAAACCATTCAAAACAGTCTTGAAAGGACGATGGCAGCACATGTGAGGATTATGGCACTATTGTAATTGAATAATGATCTTGTTATCATTGAATAGTAGCACTCTTGAGTGATATAGTGATATAGTAATTGATTGGTCTCAAAACATAAAACAACATCATCATCTACCAATTCTATGCTTTAATTCTCATACACGTCAACACTAGTCACATGGCAACACTACACTAAAATTGAGAATTAGTGTAACCACACTAATTAATTTGTAAATGCTGTAAGTTTTTACTTTAGATGAAGGTTTTTACTATGAGCACAACTATTGATACTATTCAACGAGGGAAATCATTGTAAACATCGTTGGTAAAAACATTCATCACAAGTAAAAACTTATTAACATTTTAGATCAATTACTATTTGCAATAATTATTGATAATCATTTTGCAAACAATAATTATCAATTTTAGTGTAGTTAGAACTTAGTTGAGGTTATAGTTAGCTAAGATTATAAGTTAGTGGCATTATGTCATAGCAGAGGTATAACTTATGGGAGGGATGAGTGTAATAATAAAAACCTGTCAAGACTCCTCACTCTTCACTCACAAGTCCTCCAGCTCCCCAATGCTTGAATCGAAGGTCCAGCCTAAATCACCTGCATCCATCCATTCCAGCGCGCAGCTCACCATCGTGACCATGGAGCAGCGGTCGAGCTAATTCTTCGCCTCTATGTGGTGCCCATCTCTCAAGCAGGTAATAATCTAAAAGTGCAGATATGTACTCTGCTATTTGCATATGCAATCTGCAATATACTCTGCAATTTGCAATATGAAATGTCCATGTCAGATTGGACATCCTAGTAAATTGTTGTCGGGCTTCCGCATTGTTTTGTGCTTGCTTTCATCAACTATCTGCACATCAACTTCAACAGTATCAATTTGATGTCCTAACTGCCGTGGCTCGTGCGTTGTAACTTGCTATCTTATAACTAAGTACATTCCTACTAGTGTCTACACTAGTTTAAGTTTCTCGTGATGATCTACAGCGACCTCAACAAATGAGTCAATGCCCCTGTCAGGGAGCATTATTGAGGGCCAACTCATAAACCTTAAGGCGGCTGAAGCCTTAAAAATAATTCAACTGTTGCCTAATGCACTCTTAACACATACCACATGGCGCTTTGCCTAAATAATATCTACATCGTGAGTTATGATCACAAATGTGCATGTACCCTCAAAGACTCATTTTTTGAGGTGGCTTCTGGAGCAACTTCAGATGAGTGTAGAACAGATAGAAACTTGTGTTTTTTTATGAAATGTTTTGTGATTTTTCTTCTCTTCCTTCTTGTAGAACATATTGTGGAGAATAAGAATTAAGATTGGTACGATGAAGCCAATTTCAGGAGACAAAGTGAGAGATATTGTTGCTCGTTTTGATGAAAGGTCAGAGTACAAGAGTGGTTGCAAAGTCTTTGGGTTTCTCACAAAGTACGGTGAATAGAGTGAGGAAGAAACATTGTAGTAACTTAGAATTGCCAAAACGAGGTGCTCCAAAGATTCTTACCACTTCAGAGAGACGACGTGCAGTGCGTTTGGTCACAGTTGGAGGGTTAAAAACGGCGGTACATGCAACAAAAGTGTTGAGAGAGGATAGAGAAGTGGGTTTTTGTGATAACACTTTGCGGTCTGCTTTGAGAGATGTTGGATTGAGTGCTTGTGAGAAGATTCCTAAGCCTTGTTTGTCACAAAAAAATGTACGAGAGAGGCTACAATTTGCAAGAATTCATAAAGAGTGGACAGTAGAGGATTGGAAGAGAGTTGTATTCAGTGATGAAACGAAGTTAACTTGGTGTTGGGTTAATGACAAAAAAAGCTTGCCTGATCGTGCGGTGAAGCAAACAGTGAAGCATGGTGGAGGGTCTTTGATGCTATGGAGTTGTATGACAGCAAAAGGTCTAGGTGATTTACAAAAGGTGGATGGGCGTTTAAATGCGAAGGACTATATTTCAATCTTGCATGGAGATTTGTACTTGAGTTTAGAGAGATTAGGATACTTGAACCTCGATAACGTCATTTTCCAGCATGATAATACTCCCATATATAAAGCAAAGATTGTTCAGAAATGGTTCTTAGAGCAACCAATCTCTGTTTTAGAGTGGCCAGCTCAATCCCCAGACCTAAATCCCATAGAACATGTTTGGACAATCTTCAAACATCGTTTGAATTCCTATCCAACTCCTCCTGTAGGTCTTTTGCAATTATGGGAGCGTGTGGAGGAGAGTTATAAGACGATCACTACATAGCAATGTGAGAGATTGTATGCTAGCATGCCAGATCGAATTGCAGCTGTTTTGGCTGCTCGCGGAAAGTGAACAAGATTTTGACCACTTTGTGTATAACGCCTCAATAAATGAGTCTATGTACATAGTTAACTTTGGCACTATGTATTTTTTTTATCTAGTGGCAAATTTTTTTCAATTTTCTTGAGGTTGTCAGTTACTTCATGCTCTCAAACTTTCATGTTCAAATTTATTGCTTTGATTCTTCATACTCTCTACATTGTTACTTTTCTAAATCAAATACCCTCATAGACTCATTTCTTGAAGTCGCTGTACCTACATAATAGGCGACAGTCTGTCCGTCCGCCACTCCTGGTGGACCAAGAAGACCGTCACCATGAAGACCAAGAAGCACCGCTTTAGCCATGCGACCTCCCCGTGACTCACGTGTATCACAACTGCGCATACTACTGGCTGTTCGGGGCCTACGTCGCTTCATTGTGGCTTTGGGTACCTGTTTGACGCCATCGCCGGAGGTTGGACACACAAACGTAGTAGCTCTAGTTATTTTGGAAGCTGGAGTGGTGTCCTTGGGAGGGTGGTGGCGAAGATTTTTTGCTCTGTACACTTGCTAATGCAAGACGTTTGCTAGGGTGGGATTGGTGATGTGGGGGGTGTGAAATGTCTCTAGGTGGGGGTGGTCTGTAGCAGCGCAATTATGCCAATCGTAGTTTATGTACATTAGGAAGCGTGAGCACCCAGTTTCAAGTCACGTCACCTCATTTCCACTTCAATCCAGCCTTTTGCTCCTACCTGACTCCGCGAGGTTTTGTGTGTGTTTGGTTTAGGGTTTAGTTTTTGAGTTCATTGGTGTTCTTCGAAGCGTTGCTTTCCGAAAGAATGTTGTGTGGGAAGTTTTGGAGATTTTTCTTGAGTTTTGGTGACTTCCTGGTGAGCAAGAGGAGGCATGTTCTACTCTGAGAATTTTCTTACATTTCTGAGTTTATGAATTTAATTTTCAATTTTGATGTGCAGCGGCATAATCAGACGGAGGAAGAGGAGGCTTCCGAGAAGGTGAAGGTGCGCTGGATACCGAATATAGGTAGATTTTTCCTGTAATTTTCCTATAATAAGAACGGAGAGTCATTTATATATAATTGATTGGTAATTTATTTTTCTTCCAGAGTTTGTTTGTTCTACTATCAGGAGTACATAAAATTGTGAATAATATTCTCCAACATAGGTGGTCCTGTTTTACAGGGAAGATGCTTTCTGTGCTTGATGGTGTACCCTTAGCTGTGAAGGATGACATGGAGTGCTTTCCGCATCCAAGCACATATATACTTGAAAACGCCATGATCTACGATATGCAGGTGCAAATCGTTACAGTTGCAGTCCTTTTTTGATACTACTCTTTTCTCTCTCTTAATAGCTATACTAGATCAATGGAAGAGCTTGGTTGTCATGTTGTACCATGAATCTTAGTCGCCTTTCTTCTCATTGAGCTGATCATAGGAATTGAGAGCTGTGTAGGGCTGATTTTATATGAGAACAGAGGTTTGAAGATCTACTATCAAGAGTACATGAAATTGTGAAAAATATTCTCCAACATAGGTGGTCCTATTTTACAGGGAAGATGCTTTTTGTGCTTGATGGTGTACCCTTAGCTGTGAAGGATGACATGGACTGCTTTCCGCATCCAAGCACAGGTATACTTGAAAACTTTTTGTTCCCAACGCCTTGCAATTGGATGCTGGACGGCGCAATTGCTGGACGCCTTGCAATCGGATGCTGGACGCCTTGGATCGGATGCTGGACGGCGCAATTTGGTTTGTAGCGAACGGACGAGATCATCATGTTGTGACGGTGCACAAAGTATGTTAGTAGGAAGTTGATCACACCGCAATTGAGGAATTAGTGGAAAGTCGATCTGTACCTTGATGCCGGCCGTTCGAACGTTGTGGTCAGCCCAGAGTTGTAGGAGATCCTTCCTTGATAGCTTTTGCACATCAATGTCCTCCATCACTCCTAGCTACTCCTACACCAAATCTAACGCTAGCTTAAACCAGGTACTAATCCATGTCCTCACCCCTGCCGCCTTATCACGCCATAGCTTCCTTTGGATCTATCATACTCTTATAAAACAAATCAATCTTCCAAAGCTGTCCAGCCCTGCATCCTATAAGCTTATCAATGAAAGCAGATTCAAGGGTAGCCACGAGGGAGTCATGAGCTTCAAAGACTTTGTCAATTCCAGCGCTTTGATCAATTCAGCTGCGTCTTTCGAAGAGCCTTTCAGGTAAGATTTCATCACTCTGGGCACACATCATTAAAATATGTTTTTTTCTCTCCAACGTTTATGTAATCCATGGGTTTGCAACTTTCTCACTTCTCACCTCTCCGATCCATTTCTACTTATCCAGGCTCTTTTTATGAGTAAAGAATTTGTATATGTACAATTCCTGAAGTGCAGACCAAGTCTTCAGGTGAAAAAATCATCTTGATAGACATGCAACTTTAAGTACCAGTTTGACAACACTTTGGTGCAGGATGCAGAGGTTTCATCCATGTGGAGCTGCGAGGGTTTGTTGCGGATGTGTGTGCTGATGCGGCAGATGCAGGACATGATTTGATGTAGGGTTAGTGAGTGTCTGCGATCACTGATCACTGAACGATGCAGTGAGTTCTACTGTGCCTACCCATGTGTTGTGGTTATTCGTTGAGATTTCGGTTTGGACTTGACTGCACATAGTCTACTCATCTTTGAATTATAGTATTTTGGTTGAGACTAGTGGATGGCATCGTATATCTTTGGGCTTACTTTCAAGGATTTGTTCAACTTTTACTGGCAACAATTTTCTATTTGTGTAACTTTAAGATTTTTCAAGGTGTTCATGAGATGGTTTTCCCGATGATAACCAATTTGAGGTGGTAGAAGACAATCTCTATGTCCGCCGCTCTATAATAGGCTAGAATACTAGAATACTACAATGGTTCCCGGTCGGAACGACGGGTACCGATACTAGTTAGTCTATAATAAATGATCATGTGAAACCTTCGTGTTATGTTACTGTGGCTTTATGATGGTTCTTGGTGAGGTAGAAGCACCCAATTCTGATCGACCACCCAATTCTGATTAGTAGAGTATGCATGAAATGGTGCATGGAAATGGCAAATGCATGAAATGGTGCATGAAGTGACCCAAAACCGATAACTCAAAATCTGAAAACCCTAGTCATTATCAGCATTGGGTCATGAAGTGTGCAATTCTGGGTTGCTCCACCTCAATTGAGCTCTCATTGGTGGCCTTGCCTCGAAAGTCAAACAAGGCCGATCGGCATTGGGTTCCCCCATGAGTTGATTATCCATGGCATGTCTCCTCTCTTTTACCTACTCTCACTTATTGGCATTGGGCAAAGGAGGGCACCGAAGCTTACCTACTCTACAGTATGATTATGGGCTCTGGTGGTTTTTGGGCTTTTAAATTCTATGTCAATTCCAACTCTTTGAGATTTAATTTGAAAAAATATTTTTTGAGTTTCATTCCTAATTCCGAAGAAAAGTGATCGGAATTGGGTGCCTCCACCTTGTAATTGGCAGATTTGTTTTGTGCAAAGTGTTATAGATGCAATGGGTTATGTGCATCAATCAAAGAATGCAGTACGTCCTCCACCGCGACATCAAGTCCAGCAACGTGATGCTCGATTAGGATCTCAGCTTCTACTTTGGGAAACTTCGGTCTTGTGTGCCTGTTGGATCATCGCAAGACCACCATGACGGCGGAGGCTTTGGCGTAGATGGCGCCTGGGATGCAATTCATGGGGAGGACGGCCATGTTTTCCCTACAGTATTGAAGCTGAAAGATGTACGAATCTATGAACAAAAGCGTACTCTCATGTATAGAAAATGGCATTGCAAATCGAGACAATCTTTTCAAAAGATGTAAGGGAAGAAATCTTTGGTACTATGATCTGGCCTCATTGAAGGAGATTGTGTAGTTGCCATGATGTAACTTGTGAAGAGAAAACATGAGTGAGTTGGACCCTTTGTCCACAATGTTTTCAAAACTCCTCTAAACTTAGCAGAAGTTCAACTATTTCGGCAACACATGGTCCAATTTCATCCATGTTTTTTCTCTCATGAATCAGCGGATGTGAAGGAAAAAATTCTCCATTTCAGCATGTGCCATGTGAAGGTGCCAGAAACCGATGTTGGTAGTTTCACAGAACTCGATACTTCCAAGGCAAGTTGTTATGACTGGGATTCGTTACTTAGCAGCGAGAAACGCTCGATCTCCCGCAGCTTGATGCAGTTGTGCTCCTTCAAACATTCAAAAGCTCGTTCCTGGCTCTAGTGCAGCTGCATTTGCCAACCATGCAAGGACTTCATCAATACAAGCTCCTAAATGCGTATTGGAGGAAGCATATGGGGTGCAAGTAACGAGGTTGGTAGTGGCTGAGTGACAATATTCTAAACGATTTCAAAGCTGCTGAGCAATGAAGGGCAAGAAGTGAAGTTTTTGCCGTAACAGATTTCACGACTCTGATTATAACCAGCGTTTCAAAAACAGTGCAACATGCAGTTCTGTACTGAACACGACAATTCGTTTACGTACAAATTACAAGACCCATTATTTGTCCAGTCACTTCAAGTTTCAATACGATATCCCCTCTTTTGATTGATCATATTACTATTTGTTTCCTCTAAATAGTTATTAGATACAGAAGAACTTGATGGTCTTTCACTTGAAATCCCAGAAGAACTTGGTGGTCCATAAACTCAACTCAGAGTAGTGTTAGCTGTTTTTGAGAGTGAAGAGGGAATTTGCACATGAGATACCATGATTATTAGCACCTTTCTCTCTTTTTAGATCAATTGAGAACTAAGCGTCAGAAGGTGCCACTGGTGACCAGTATGGTCATTGGTGTCGTATTTGAACATGATAAGGTTCACATATTGAAATGACCTCCAAATGAAAAATTTAAGTTGAAGAATCTTCGCTCACAAGCAACGTCTCTTGAGCAAAACCCTAATTCAGATAATCTCGTTGTGGAAGTACCCATCTTGCTGCATACATTGGATGTTTCCATTCTTGATTTACAGGACTCAACTCCTGTCGGTTTGACGTGTAGGGTTTTCTCAAGCGTAGTTTGGATGAACAACGTGGGGATGTGCTCTCAGGCGCGGCGATATCAGAGTCGTGTTTCAGAACGACTGAGGTAGTGTCTGAAGGAATAATTTCAGACTTGGGTTTGTGACAGGGAGAGCACATTTTTCTTTTCGCGCGTTGCGCGTTGGACTTACATCATGATGGGGCCCGAGTCGATGACATGTTCTATGGAGAGCATTTGGAGGGACCTGCCTGCGAGTGTTCTGGAGAATGTCTTCACGTTTCTGCCGATCGCATCTCTGTGCCGGTTCAGGACGTTGTCGAAGGAGTGGAACAGCTCCATAAGCAGCCCTGCCTTCAAACATGTAGGGGCCTCGCAGGAGGAGTACGCGATCATCACGCCGCGATGGGGGACGGCGGAGGGCGGCTGGGACGTGTTGGACGTGGCCAGGAATAGGTACTTCACGTTGAGCAGGGCCTACCTCATTAAGCATGTGCAACGGCAGGCGCTGGTGGGCACGGCGCAAAAGCGGTTCCGGACGCATCTGGCTGCAGCTGACGGAGGGCTCTTCTGCGTGTGGTATTTCGTCACCAATAAATCCCGGGCTCTCTTCGTGTGCAACCCTGTTCTCAAGACCGCGAAGCGGCTACCGCACGCGGAAGGGGCAGGGTGGACCGTGCACGCGCAGACGGTCGTGCTGGCAACAGACAGAAGTTCCATGGAGTACGAGATTTTTATTGTGAATGCTGCCGTGAATTACGTTCTGCCAGAAGGGGAGACGTTCGAGCCGGAGTCGGTCCTTGTTTACGAGTCCAAGACGGGCAGGTGGAGGGTGGCTCCCTACCGACCATTCAAGTACCAGATCTTTTGGGGCACTCTGACCATCTTTAACAACAACCAGTATTGCATCGTCGACAAAGGAGATTTGTCTTGTGCAGGGCTCGTTTCCTACGATAAGGGGATGGGCGTGGTGTCTAACCTTTGTGGCATCAACTTCCCGAATGCTCCCAGATCGCGCCTCGTGGTAAGCAAGTCAAGGCTCTTCTGTGTCATTCCGGTGGAAGACCCTGTCGCGGTTGAGATCTTTGAAATTGATGTTGTTGAAAGGGCGAGCACTCGGCTGACGAAGATGCCGCAAGCATTGCTCACCTGGGTTTTTGGTCACGACCTCGAACACAGATTCTGGATGATGGAAACCAAGATAAGAATTGCCACTGCAAGCGCAGACTGTATCTTCATTGCCTCTCTTGTAGGCCGGTGTGCAGCATATAGATTGTCTCATAAGTCGTGGTATCAGTTCTCCGATGATCGCATTCTTTGGGAAGGGTGTTGTCGAGATGACATGACGCTCGAGGAGAGCAACTACGGGAGCAACTGTTGTCTCAGCTTCTGTGCTCCATAGCGGAGCGACTGTCTTTTCTGTTTTGAAGGATTGATGTCGGCATGTGGATGCATAGGGGCTCTCATATTTTTCAGGTGCAACTTATCAAGGTTATTTCACATGCTATTGTTTTCTGGCTTGGAGAGTGTTTCTCTAATGCAATCAGGTGTGTGATTGTCATGATTTCTGTGTGCAAACTTGGATTTTCCAGGTCAAGGTGGTGTCCCGTAGCGTTTTTCTCAGCTTGGAGAGGATTTTCTTAAGATGTAATTAGGTGCACAGCATGTACGAGCTGAGTTCAATGTGCAATCCATATACAATACTGTCACTTGAAATTGGAAGCTCGACTTGTTGCATTATGAGTCTCTCTAGCAAATGCTGTTCGTGCTTGGTTTGTACGTACAGATGCTGGGTATTGAACTTTCATTATGACTCAACTGGTGAGCATTGCTGGGACCCTAAAACCTGAAACCTAAAATCTTAACCCTAAAACACGTAAACCTGTGTCCCGTTGCGTTTCTTTCAGCGTTCGAGATACTGGTGCCGGAAGTGGTGAACAAGAGAACGCCATAACGCCATAATTCCTCTTCAACATATCTGAGTCTGCGAGTTTTGGTAGCTGGTGACTCGAGTGTGGTGTGGTCATGCAGCAGGAAACTCCTCAACTTGATGGATCCCAGAATTTTTGAACCAAGATGGAGTCATTTAAAACACTGAAGTACCTTTCCCAAGGGATGGAATCAAATATGATTGTCTTTTGCAAATCAGTAATAGTAGAAGAAAATCAACCACGACACTTCTTTCTCATGCTTTTCCAATAAACAACTCATTTTGTCTACCTTCCTTGTAGGTGCAGGTTGTAACGAAGATGGAAAGGCTGTTGCGCACATACGAAAAGTCGCATCCGTGTGTGCTAAAGCCACGGCTCCAGCGGCGCCAGGCTCCCCGAATTCCACAAGAATACGGAAGAAGCTCTTTCTGTACCAAGCGTAACCTCAGAAGAAGAGCAGCAATGAAGAGAGACGCGGATTAGATTTCCAATTTGTACAAGCTGGGACAGTATTCACCAGGTAGAGCATTCTTAGTCTCATCTAAGAAACGTAGTTGGTCAGTGAGGGAGTATATATTGTAGCTGTAAATTTACATTTTGCGCCGGCGTCCCTTGTACACTCTTGCGGGAAAAGACAGTCTACAAATGTGTACATAAACGCAGTTTGAGTCTGAGACTGTTCGTGACTTATTAAATGAATGCCTCCATCTGATTCCAGTTTTGGCTGTGAGTTCTTCAACTATGCAATAGTGATGCTTGATTGTTTCCATTTTTATAAGATCACACAATGTCCTAGGGACTGAATTGAAGGAAACGTCCAATTTTCAAACAATTTTGAGTCCTTACCATGGAATTAACCAAGCTGTGCGGATCCAGCTTCAATAGCAACAACCATCAGAGACGATGCGCAGGTAATGCGAAGTTCATCGGCCATTTAACCCCTAAATTTCCTTGACAATTTTACACCACAAACACTTCAAAGCTGCTAATTCTTGTGCAATGAGTAAGGAAGGAAACAAAGCATTGTATTTCTAGTTTTAACTACAAGATGTCATTTAACACTTCATAAATAAAATACTCACCATACTTCATCAACTTTGACTACATGGATTGAAAGATTATTGTGTTTGAAGTAGAAAAATTGGTTCATTTTCTTCCCTGCGTTGAGTGAATCAGCAGACTTTGACTTCACTACGGAAGGTCTAAATTTTATATCATCATGTTGATCATGATATTAACTCCTTGTACACCAATTTTTAGAGGTGGAGAAGGGGTGTAGCACATTCAAAAAGATTGTGCAGGGAGTGGAGGTTCAAAAATAGCCAATGCACGTATTAATTTTGGGAACAAAATATGATTTGGAATGATGATCCAAAAGGTCAATAATCCACCAATTTGTAGAGGTAGAGAAGGGGTGTAGCACATTCAAAAAGATTGTGCAGGGAGTGGAGGTTCAAAAAGAGCCAATTCACGTTTTATTTTTTTGGGAACAAAATATGATTTAGAATTATAATCCGAATGGTCAATAAGAAGTTTTACACGAGGTCTAGTAATAGATAATTAAAAAGTGAAAAACATGAAGATCTCAAAGTTTTAAGTGGAAAAGAAGAAGTTTTTTTGGTTCCTTGCCTGAGGATGTGTGGCAATGTGTGAAATCTTTGTCTTGGGATAAAATGCATTTTTTCTCTAAAGACAAGAAATGTATTTTGACAATATGAAAGGAATTGATATTACTTGCTAGTTTTGTAAATCTCAAATTTACTAGAATGTCCTTGCAAAAGTTTTTGGAGTTGTCCAACCTGCATGCATTTGACAAACTTTTCTTTAACCCCTAAAGGACCAAACGTCCCCCGGGGGTCATTTTGGATTTTGGGCATGTACGGTACCTACAATTCGAAAAATAATCCTTTTTAATTGAATTTTTTTTTCAAGATAGGATCTGATAAGAGCTTCGTGGAGATATTTTTCATTTTTTTTGGATTTGTGGTTTGAAAGTCAGTACCACTTAAAGCCAAAAGTGGGACTTCGGGCACCTCCAAAATTTTTGACAAAAGTTTCTTTTGACATTGAGATTTTTCACACATATAAAGAATATTTCCTTATTTAGAAATTTTCAAAAAAAAATCTTGTCTTTAGTGTAGAAAGGCATTTTATTCCAAGTCAAACATTTTCACACATTGTCGGGCAACGGGGGAAAAAAACTTCATCTTTTCTACATAATACCTAGAGATCTTCATATTTTTCACTTTTTTTTTTTCAACAACAATATATGGTGTAAACCTTCTTATTGACCGTTTGGATTCATTTGAATACATACGTAGTTCACAAAAAAATAAAACGTGAAATTGTAAATTTTGAACCTCCACTCCTTGCACACTTGTTTCGAATATGCTACCCCCCTTTTTTACCTCTAAAAATTGGTGTGTTGGGAAATAACATCATGCTTAAGACAATGGTAAAAGCTTTAGACCTTGTACAATGCAAAAATTTGATACAAAATGAAGTCAAAGTCAGCTGATCTACTCAAAGCAAGGATGAAAATGAACCATTGTTTTGACTTTAAACACTAAAATCTATCAATCCGTGCGGTGGATTGCAACCAAAATTTGGTGGCATGTTTATATGGATTCTATTTTAAGATCTTACGGTTGAAAATCCAAAATTCACTTTAAACTGTGATTTTCATGTCTCTTTTTGACAGTGGCAACTTTGGACTAGTTTTAGAGCGAATTAGGCCGTGGTCCTTTGGGGGTTGAGATGGCATAACTTTTTCTCCATAAGTCCGATGAGAATAAAAGTTATACTCCCACGTACCGCTTGTCTTCTTGCATCTGTGTACAAAATCTCAAGAATTTCAAATATAAATTGCAACCATGGAAACGAGCCCAAGATTTGTCAAAGCCCTCCTCAGGACCTTTTTCATTTCGGGGTTAAATTCTAAACTAACCACAGAAAACACAACAGAATCCACTCATTTGGGTTCCCGCATCACTCTTATCCATCCCTTTTCCAAAATAGAATAGTGGCATCAGCATACCGTAGGTGAACCTTTAGTTCGGCTTAAAATAATTAGAGAAGTCCATGCCGAATTAAGTGGAAAATGATTTTATGAAAATGTAGACTTTATTGGAAATGTTTATTTACAAATTTTGTCGCATTGAGAGACATCAAAGGGGATTAAGGCTTGGATAGGTCTTCATTCATGGCCTCTCATGCATGAACTCTTGGGTTTGGAATCCCAAGGTCTTGAGTGTAATCCCCATGGACATCAAAGTAGGTAAAATACAGTAGTCTATGACTTCTTGCCAAAAATAACATTATTATTATTTTGAATGCCAAATATCTTTTTTCCAATATAATTAATTATTTGGCATTAAGGTGCCGAACCAGAGGTTCACCTACGGTATTCATCATCGAAGTATTGTAGAACTGCCTTGAGGGATTATGGCGCGACAAACATCAATGGCGTAGGATTACGGCGCGGCAAACTCAATGACGTCAACGTGATCACTGCAGTACACTCATCCCTCCCATGAGTTATAGCCAAATCTAGCGCCGTTGGATGGAGGTTGTAAGAACTTAGTAGAGGGTCAAAAGTTAGTGGTGGCTTTAGTAGAGGACTTGGTAACTTTAGCACAATTTCATCTCCATCCACCTACTGTCATTTCTAAAATGGGCCTAGCATCAAGCGTCAAGGCCTACGTTAGATGGCATGTGAAAATGTCATATGACCATGCCAACTTGAGTTGGCCCTCTTGTACCCTGTTCACAAGCAAATTGGAAGGCTCTTGAAAAGCTCAAAAAGTGTTTAAAAACCATTCAAAACAATCTTGAAAGGAAGATGGCAACACATGTGAGGATTGTGGCACTATTGTAATTGAATAGTGATCTTGTTATGATTGAATAGTAGCACTCTTGAGTGATATAGTGATATAGTAATTGATTGGTCTCAAAAACATAAAACAACATCATCTACCTATTCTATGCTTTAATTCTCACACATGTCAACACTAGCCACATGACAACACTAAGTAAAACATAATTGAGGTTATAATTAGCTAAGGTTATAAGTTAGTGGCATTATAACTTAGCAGAGGTATAACTTATGGGAGGGATGAGAGTAATAATAAAAACCTGTCAAGACTCCTCACTCTTCACTCACAAGTCCTCCAGCTCCCAGTGCTTGAATCCAAGGTCCAGCCTAAATCACCTCCATCCATCCATTCTAACGCGCAGCTCACCATCGTGACCATGGAGCAGTGCTCAAGCTAATTCTTCGACTCTTCGTGGTGGCCATCTCTCAAGCAGGTAATAATCTAAAAGTCCCGATATGTACTCTGCTATTTGCATATACAATCTGCAATATACTCTGCAATTTGCAATATGAAATGTCCATGTCAGATTGGACATCCTAGAAAATTGTTGTCAGACTTCCGCATTGTTTGTGCTTGCTTTCATCAACTATCTGCACATCAACTTCAAGTGTATCAATTTGATGTCCTAACTGCCGTGGCCCGTGCGTTGTAACATGCTATCTTACACAGTGACTGCAAAATTGAGTACAAACACAACATACTGAAATTCAACAAACAATGTGAGGAAATTGGATGCGCCAAAAATGAAATCATAAACTGCATAGGATTACCATTGCAATCAGTCATACTTACATGAAGATTGAGGTCTATTACACACAAGTATGCATGTACAAAAAAAGAGTAAAGTGAAGTTGGGTCCAAAACTTAGTTTTGCTCACACTAGGTGGAACAAAGTTAAAAATTTGTCCACCTACTCTTAGCAGCTATAAGAGTTGCAATGCGCTTAGGCATGCTTCTATACAAGATCTTACACTCACTAGGAGTAATTGAAGCCCAACAACCCTCAACACGCTCCAACAATTCTAACATTCCTTTGGGAGGCTTCTCATATTGGTTCAGTCCACGTTTTCAAGTTACCTACAAGTGTTTGATCGGATTCAAGTCTGGAGATTGCTCCGGCCCCTTCAAAAAGAGTGAATTCTTGCAAATTCAGCTGACGGCGCACACTCTTGGATGTATGTTTTGGGTCATTATCCTATTGATAAATCAAATTGGCAAGATCTAAATTGTATGCATGTAGTGTATGAATCAATTTTTGCTCTAAAATTTCTCTGTACATGTATTGATCCATTCTTCCCTCAATCCTACACATCGTACCAGGGCCATTCGGAGTCATGCAACCCCACATCATCACTCCCCCACCTCCAAACTTGACAGTTTGTTGCACCATTCCAACACTTCTACTCTGCCCATCACAAAACCAACACCAACTGCAACCATCGGAGCAAAATCAGTTGATTTTTGTTTCATCAGAGAATACTATACAATCCCAATCATCATCAGTCCAATGGCAATGACGTTTAGCAAATTCTAATCGTCCCTTAATCTCTGAGCTTTGATTACTTTTGCTTCACTTTACATTTCAAACCTGCTTTTTGTAACACTCTCTTCAGAGTACTATCACTCATACTAACATGAAGATCTTCTTTCAAGTAATCTCCAACTCTATGTGTAATTTCTAAGCCACCTACATTGATTTCTCTCACATAAGCCCTGCAATCAACTGCACTATATACTTGTGGCCTGCCACCAAAATTGCAATTCACATCACTCAATTCACTCAAATGTTGCTTACAAAATTGTGCAACCCAACTTTGGTATACTTGTAAGTCTCTAGCAACATTTCTAGTACTTTCACCCCTCCTCAACTTCTCCAAAGTAGCTTCTTCTATCTGCTTTCTATCAGCAACAAAGAGAGACCTCAATGAAACCATTTTGCTCAATTTGCATACATGATGTGCACTGAATAGGGACACAATCATAAATGTGAAGGCCAAGAACATGCCCATCCAAGAAATCAGACGTAGAAAACCACTTGTGCATGTCAAATATGTAGCATTCATTGCGGAATCCAAGTGTGAGCACAACTAAGTTTTTTTATTAATATTTTTTTCCTACAGAAAAACTTGATGGTCTTTCACTTGTAATCCTAGAAGAACTTGGTGGTCCTTAAACTCAACTTAGAGTATCGTAGGTGAACCTCTAGTTCGGTGTTTATTAATTAAAAGAATGCTTGCCAAATTCAGTGGGAAAATATTTTATGAAATTGCCGAAACTAGAGAAATTATATATTTACAGATTTTGTCACACTGGAAGACAGCAAAGGGGAGTGGGGCTTGGAAAAGCCTCCCGTCAAGGATGTGCATGCATGGAGGCTTTGATTTAGAATCCCAAGGTCTTGGGTTCAAACCCCACGGTCGTCAAATGTGCTAAATACAATAATTTGTGATTTCTTGCCGAAAATAAAATTATTTTTATTTTGGATGCCGAATGGCCTATAGTCACTTTAATTAATTATTCGGCATGGAGGTGCCGAACTAGAGGTTCACCTACTGTATTGTTAGTTGTTTTTGAGAATGAAGAGAGAATTTGCACACGAGACACCATGATTATTAGCGCCTTTTACTCCTTTTAGATGAATTGAGAACTATCAACCCTCAAACGTCAAAAGGTACCAGTGGTGACCACAATATGGTCATTGGTGTCGTATTTGAACATGACAAGGTTTACATATTGAAATGACCTCCAAATGAAAGATTTAAGTTGAAGAATCTTCGCTCACAAGCAACGTCTCTTGAGCAAAACCCTAATTCAGAGAATCTCGCTGTGGAAGTACCCATCTTGCTGCATACATTGGATGATTCCATTCTTGATTTACAGGACTCAACTCCTGTCGGTTTGACGTCTAGGGTTTTCTCAAGCGTAGTTCATGAACAATGTGGGGATGTGCTCTCAGGCGCGGCGATATTAGACTTGGGTTTGTGACAGGGAGAGCACATTTTTCTTTTCGCGCGTTGGACTTACATCGTGATGGGGCCGGAGTCGATGACATGTTCTATGGAGAGCATTTGGAGGGACCTGCCTGCGAGTGTTCTGGAGAATGTCTTCACGTTTCTGCCGATCGCATCTCTGTGCCGGTTCAGGACGTTGTCGAAGGAGTGGAACAGCTCCATAAGCAGCCCTGCCTTCAAACACGTAGGGGCCTCGCAGGAGGAGTACGCGATCATCACGCCGCGATGGGGGACGGCGGAGGGCGGCTGGGACGTGTTGGACGTGGCCAGGAATAGGTACTTCACGTTGAGCGAGGACTACCTCATTAAGCATGCGCAACGGCAGGGGCTGGTGGGCACGGCGCAACAGCGGTTCCGGACGCATCTGGCTGCAGCTGACGGAGGGCTCTTCTGCGTGTGGTATTTCTTCACCAATAAATCCCGGGCTCTCTTCGTGTGCAACCCTGTTCTCAGGATCGCGAAGCAGCTCCCTCACGCGGCAGGGGCACGGTGGACCAAGCAACCGCAGAAGGTCGTGATGGCAACAGACAGAAGTTCCATGGAGTACGAGATTTTTATTGTGACTGCTGCCGTGCATTACCTTCTGGCAGAAGGGGAGACGTTCGAGCCGGAGTCGATCCTTGTTTACGAGTCCAAGACGGGCAGGTGGAGGGTGGCTCCCTACCGACCATTCAAGTACCAGATCTTTTGGGGCACTCTGACCATCTTTAACAACAACCAGTATTGCATCGTCGACAAAGGAGATTTGTCTTGTGCAGGGCTTGTTTCCTACGATAAGGAGACGGGCGTGGTGTCTAACCTTTGTGGCATCAACTTCCCGAAGGCTCCCAGATCGCGCCTCGTGGTAAGCAAGGCAAGGCTCTTCTGTGTCATTCCGGTGGAAGACCCTGTCTCGGTTGAGATCTTTGAAATTGATGTTGTTAAAAGGGCGAGCACTCGGCTGACGAAGATGCCGCAAGCATTGCTCAACTGGGTTCTTTGTCACGACATCAAACACAGATTCTGTTCGATGGAAACCAAGATAAAAATTTCCATTGCAAGCGCAGACTGTATCTTCATTGCCTCTCTTGTAGGCCGGTGTGCAGCATATAGATTGTCTCATAAGTCGTGGTATCAGTTCCCCGATGATCGCATTCTTTGGGAGGAGTTCGATCGAGATGGAATGACGCTCGGCGAGATCAACTACGGGAGCAACTGTTGTCTCAGCTTCTGTGCTCCATAGCGGAGCGGCTGTCTTTTCTGTTTTGAAGGATTGATGTTGGCATGTGGATGCATAGGGGCTGTCGTATTTTTCAGGTGCAACTTACCAAGGTTATTTCACATGCTATTGTTTTCTGGCTTGGAGAGTATTTCTCTATTGCAATTAGATGTGCGATTGTCATGATTTTTGTGCAAACTTGGATTTTCCAGGTCAAGGTGGTGTCCCGTAGCGTTTTTCTCAGCTTGGAGAGGATTTTCTTAAGATGTAAGTAGGTGAACAACATGTACGAGCTGTGAGTTCAATGTGCAATTCATGTACAGTACCCACCAATAAGTATACGTTCATGAACGTTTCCACACTACACTGCTGCCAACTTTGACACCCTCCTGAGGGCTGAAAAAATGTCATTTTACCATGAAATTTTTGGCACAAGATCATTTCTATATTGACAACATGTGTGCCAAATTTCAAGGCCAGAAGATGAATATAGAAAAAGATATTCTAAATTTACCAACATGTGTAGTTGTAAGCCATTCACTACTGCCAATTTTGACACCCTCTTGAGGGCTGAAAAATTGATATTTTACCATGAAAGTTTTATCAAAAGATCATCTCTATGCTCATAACATGTGTGTTAAATTTCAAAGCCATGTGATGAATACAATAATAGATACACAAGATTGTTTCTCATAGTTACACATGTTGGTAGATTTCGAATATGGGTTTTTTTATTCATCTTCTGGCCTTGAAATTTGGCGCACATGTTATATTCATAGAGGTGATCATGTGTTAATAATTTCTTAGTAAAATAACAATTTTTCAAACCTAGGGAAGGTGCCAAAGTTGAAATGGTACCCTTGGTTGTTTGTCACAATTAGCACGTTTGTAGATTTTGAATTATTTCTTTTCTATCGTGGATATTTTAGACTTGAAATTAAGCACACATATAATCAACATAGAGATGGTCTCATGTCCAAAATCTCATGGGAAAAAATATAAAACTCAATCCATGGGAGGGTGTCAAATTTGGCAAGAATGAAATGTTTCTCACAACTACACATGTTGGTAGATTTCAAAAATCTTTTGCTATGTAGGTATTTTGGCCTTAAAACTTGGCACACATGTATTCAATATAGAAATGGTTTCATGCCAAAAATTTCTTTCGCAAAAGCAAAAGATTTAATCCTTGGGAGTGTGTCAAAGTTGGCCAAGAGTGAAATGTTTCTTACAACTACACTCACAACTACACATGTTGCTAGATTTTAAATATGTCTCTTTGTGTGGATGTTTTAGACTTTAAACATGTAATAAACACAGAGGCGGTCCCATGCCAAAAATTGCATGGGCAAAAACAAAAAATTCAATCCTTGGGAGGGTGTCAAAGTTCGTAGCTATGAAACTTTTCTTAGTGCTACCCATGTTGGTAGATCTTGGATATCTTTTCTTTAATTCAACTTCCGACCTTGAAATTTTGCACACATGTTGTCAACGTAGAAGTGATCTTGTGCCAAAAATTTCATGGTGAAATGACAAATTTTCAGCCTTTCAAAGGGTGTCAAAGTTGGCAGCAATGTAGAGTGGAAACGTACATATGCAAAATGAACGTATACTTATTGGTGGGTACTGTACAATACTTCTCACTTGAATTTGGAAGATGGTTCTGTAGCTTCCAGAGTTTCTCTAGCAAACGTTGTTTTTGCTGGTTAGTACAAGTGCTTGATAGTGTCTTCACAATGACTTAAGTGGTGAGTATTGCTGGGACTCTGCACCTGTAACCTAAAGTTTAAATTCTAAAAGACGAAGCGGCAGTGTCGTCGCGTTTCTTCGAGAGGTGAGCCTAGAGTATCACTCAGACAGGGAGGTGTTACGCTTGCTGCTATCTGCAAAAGCTGTTCCATCTCCACGTTCCAACCATCGTCTATTCATCTACATCGTAGTGGACAGATGGTACTTGGTTCAGTGCCTCGTCGTGGACATAACAGGGCATGCCTAGATTGGCTGCGACCCACCGGATTACGTTGAAGGCATCCACATTGAAAATTGTTAATTCAATCCAGTATCTCGTTTCAAAAAGAATAAGCGTCAAAATGATGGTCATAAGCCATAACTTTAGATTGGATATGGTTCAAAATCAGATTCAGCTCAATCATACTATTAGATTTGTTTCCAGACTTTTAAGAGTGTATGCCGGACGCAGATAGGGTATCAAAGATCCTCTTAAACAGCAACAAACGGACACCTTCAGGCACTACGTATCTCTCCGGAGCCACATGATGAACTATGATATTGGTTGGCCTTCCGACCTGTCTTCACATCGCACTACAGCACCGGTAAACACACAAAAAAATGTTCGGCGGGGTCTGGAGTCCGCACCCACTCTCGGATGCTAACTAATTCACCCACTGAAATTCCTCTCTGCAACCTCTACAACCACATGAGCACCAACTCATGCCGTCCGACGCACCTTGCTTCATTGAAAAATCCGCAACTTTGTCAGTGAAGATGCAAAACACGAAACCCTAACCCTAATGATTGTAGAAAGTAATGTCCCAGTAGACAGGTCAACACGAGCTCATTGAAGGAGCAGGCATTGGTTTGAAACTGGACTTGAATGCACTCTTTGCTTCAGCCGACACCCACTCCGTTAAGGAATACAAAGTGGTAACGCCTCGCAGCGAAAGCATATTCAACAAAAAAACCATCCCTCAATCGGATATCTTTTCTGTAATCACGTATTTTCATGATTAGCATGGTGTTATCATCATCGGGAATCAGGAACCGAAAACCCCCTGATCCCAAAACATCCCAAAAATGAACAAAGAGCAGTGCTACACAATCAAGTGAAGGATTAATCGACTCCACAGCACGGAAGACAAACTGAGGCCTGGATCAGATGGCAAATCTCGCTGGTGTTCCTCTCCAGATGGCCCGAAAGCCCTTCAGAAACACGGACCAATTGCGATCATCACACCCCGCCCACCAACGGCAACAAAAATAGAAGGCCGTGCTCAAATTCTATGGGTGTAAAGTAGTCTGTCATGCCTTCGGCATTCAGTACGAGGAATTTTTATTTTCATAGCACATATCCAAACAAGTAGAGAGGGAGTGCTTTCACACGAACCCTCAAACCCTGAACCTCCAAACCTCACACAAAACAAAACTCCAAACACGCAAACAGATGCACATGCTACAAAACTAAGTGCAGAACGGGACGCAACCGAGAAAGAGATGAGGAGCGGCAAGGAAAGTGATGCGATGGTGTGGCTCTTGCTGTGTGTTTTATGGAGGCGCTGCAGCAAACCCTAAAACAGATTTACGGGTTGCAAACCTAAGACCCACTTCAGACCAATGTTCTGTAATATCTATTCCCCTCATAGATCTCGAAATCGTCTGAAGTGTGGGCCTGTATTAACTTTGGATGCCCTATAATCCTTCACCCTTTAACAACAAAGGAACCATAATGTGGTTGATGAGACCAGTTTCGGGGGAGCCACGATTGATTGAACTGTTGGATTGATTTGCACTAGTTGAAGTGATTGTGCGCTATGCCTTCTTTTATCTAACCCATCTTTCTGTTCTCCAATCAGTTGAGGCAATAATGATTTACAATGATTTCCGTGAAAAAAATGAGTAGTGAAATGTACTTATTGTGTAGATGTTGTTGTGGAATCTATTCCTCTCGTAGATCTTGACATCATCTGAAGTGTGGGCCTGACTGTATTAACTTTGGATGCCCTTTAACCCTTCACCCTTTAATCTTTCATCCTTTAGCGACAAAGGAACCATAATGCGGTTGATGAGACTAGTTTTGGAGGAGCCGCAGCTGATTGAAGTGTTGGATTGCTTGGCAATAGTCGTAGCGGTTGTGCGCTTTGCTTTTGTCTACGTAACCCATCTTTCTGATCTCCAATCGGTTGAGGCAATAAGGAACTACAATGATTTCCGTAAAAAAAAAATGAGCAATGACATGTACTTATTGTGTAGATGTTGTTGTGGAAACTATGAAATTGTAAAAAAATTCAGGGTCCCGTGCATGGCCTTGTCGTAAAAGGGTCAAATTTTAGTTGGAAATCAAATTTACACGCACGTATATTTCTTTATAGAATACAAAAGTCTAGCAAAACTCATATCTTTGAATTGAAGATTCTTCAACTAACATCTTTCATTTGGTGGTCATTTCAATATCTAAAGCTTATCATGTTCAAATACGACACCATACATGTAGAATACTGTAGCATGATATGCTGCTGGTGGCTACAATATTCTACATGTATGGTGTTGTATTTGAACATGATAAGCTTCAGATATTGAAATGACCGCCAAATGAAAGGTATTAGTTGAAGAATCTTCAATCCAAAGGTGTAAGTCTTGCTAAACTTTAACACATTCTTTATTATTCTACTTAGTAAAATTCTACTTAGTTAAAAATTTAGTGCATATATATACGGTTCCCAATTGACGTTTAAGGGTTAACGACAAATGTAAATAATTGCACCAAAGTTTTGGACGCTATTCAATCAAATAATATTAGTTGTATTGTGAGGTTGAGCAACGTGAGCCACCTAGGCAATCACAACAATTGACTTTAGCTTTTGTAAATTTTGCCCACTTCAAATTCTTCCTACATATAATTGGCTAGCTTCAATTGTTATGGAGAGAAGACACTAGCCATTACGCAAACCAATTATGAGAGTTTTGCTAAATAAATCATTGTACATGCAATTAAACAATGCCTTCATTTTGTTGTGCTTTGGGACCAAAATGACTCAGCAGCTGAGAAAGTCCTTAAAAATAGTAAATGAAAAGCATCACATACGCCTACAGGTGTGTCTGCTCAGGTATTTTCAAGAGCTGGAACTCCTGGTGTACTTGTACAAGAATCCACTGGCCGAACTCCTGAGGTGCAGAATGACACCCATTGCCTACTACACATAAGCATTGAAATACGCAAAACCAAAGGTTACAATTGCCTTCAAACATGATTGCTTTCACAAAACACAAGTAATCATTCAAAGTTTCATTTTGTACCTTATCAAGAAGAAAAGAATTGGTCGCTCTCTTGGAGTTAGGTGTTAGCTCAAGCAGGGTGGCTTGTAGGAACCGCGGAATCAAAAATATCACGGAAAGTACTAGTATCCATATTCTTAGATCGTGAAAGCAAACATCCAAGTACATGATATGGCCTATTGTGTCATCATCAACAATATCCACACTATGTTTGGATGTTTAGGAAACCCTCTGTCAACAAGGAAAATGTGGCGTAATCTGAACCCATTTTAGGCCTCAAATTCTCATGGTAAAACTGCCAAAGTGCATAAAAAGGCAGTTTAGAGAAGCCACTACCAAGCCCAAGGGACAATTCACTTTTCTAGTTTGACCTTCACAAATCCAAACTCCTTCAATTGTGCACATTTGCTTTTAAGCAATTCACTAGACGTCAATCAACACTGATGACCTTGATTCAACCAACCCGTCAATGTACAAAAAAGGGTTAAATCTTTGACGGAATGGGATGGTTGAATCTGTTGTCGTGTTGTTTGAATGTTTGAAAGGATGATTGTTGACGTCAGTGTTGATATGGATTTAATTGGGCTCGTAATTGTACAGGCCTCACTCATCAACACCTTTGAGTTGGCTTTTGTGTACCCAACATTTTGTGTGCGCAACATTGAATGGTTTTAAAAAAAATCGATTTGGTGTTACATCTCTTTGAGAAATGCACCACTTGGTATGAATGTAGCACTTTTGGTGTCTCTAGTTGTATCATTGGTGCCTGACATAGTGATGTTGTCATTGCAAATGAGCACTTTTAATGGCAGCATTGCAGTGATGTCCAAAGACATGCTCGGGGACATGAATCGTAGGACCTTGAACATGCATTTGAGTGTTATGTAACAGTTGTGTAAGGTGGCACATCAGTAGTTTTTAGCATCTGAGCGTAGAAAATGTGCACACACATTTGAATTATGAATATGTCGTACTAAACAATTGGATAATGACCTGAGAAATTCAATGCACACACGATTTCTTTGTACTTATTTTCATGCAATGCCTCTTTCATTACTTCATGGAAGATGTCAGCTTCTGAGCATCGGTTGGTTGCAAGCTTTGAAGATATTAGATGAGCTAATTTATCCTTTAGAATTGAAGCAACAACATTCAGAATACAAACAGAGGGCCTTGTATTGACCCAACGAGGTATGGATGTGATGATCAAACTTGCATTTTATATATATGTAAGCTCATTGACCATCCTCCCGTCATACACATATGGTTCATAACAATGCATCTACACAAGACACTTACAACTGTAACCAGCTGCAAGTATTTTAAATTTTCTTGACATCATCAAGAATTCTTCAGCCACAGATGATCAAAGGAACTGATGTACACCATCATGTATATTTTACAGCGCCATTCACCTTATATATTGTGAAGCAGTCGATTTCAGTAAACCTACACTAACTCCTGTCCATGCAAAATACAAAGGTCCACTTCAGCTCTCAATTTATATTAAATTATGTACAATAGGTTGAAATTCAAATTGTTCTTCTAGCAATTCCAGGGATATTGTACTACATTACTGCCAACTTTAACACCCTCTTGAGAGCTGAAAACTTGATATTTTACCATGAAATTTTTTGGACGATATCATCTCGATTGAAAACATGCGTGCCAAATTTTAAGTCTAGGAGATTTTTTCAAGGAAAGATATGCATGATTTACCAACATAGGGTAAATGGTAACTTCATGAAAGTTACCATTACTTCATGAAAGATGACAGCTTCTGAGCATCAGTTGATGTGGGATTTGCATCAAATATGGCAATTGCATCCGCCGCAAGCTTAGCCAGCAATTCAAGAAGTCTACATTGGTAGGTGGAGCGCTTGTCGCATGAGCCATATTCAATGATGGCATGGGCACTTTGGTGTCCAGTATACTATCCGCAAAGTGGAACTTGCCTGCCGATTTGAAATTTGGCATCATAAAGTTTACTTAGAACCACGGGCAATTGTAACACCTTGTATGCCAATACCTGTATTACATCTTGGTAAGTAATTGATCCATGTGGTGTTGAGATCGGAGTGGAAGCTTAGCCAGAATCAACCGTATCCACAATGCCAAAAGACAACAATAGCCTAGACGGAACAATCTAGTCTAGCAATCCAACATGGAGAGGGCGACCACTATTGTCTGCCATGTCTGTGGAAGGTGTTGTAGTCTAGGATGCGGTTTGGGCATGAGTGGCACTTGCTGCCACCACTTCTCTGGATGCATAAAAAATACAGACATCCATTGAAGAAAACTTGGATTTTTCCCCCGTTAGAGGCATTGTCTTTCGTCAAATTACTTAATGCCAACAATACACAACCTTGGCCATCTCATGTTGTGCTTCCGTCAAACTGTTGGTCACAGTGGCTGCCTTCTTGGCTTTGGTAGCCTCCATCATCAATGCTATTATGTCCAAAGTGTTGTGTTGACAAAAGGCTCGATTGCATTGCTCACCTCTACAAACACTTGAGTCAATGTAGTCTTGCCATCGTAGTTAAGGATGATCCAGGGTGCATCCAAATCAAGCAATTTTTTTTTATCTTTGAAAGAAAGATCTTAATCAACTGGTTGTTTGCAAACACATTGTTGACTCCACTGTAAACCGTGCTACACGCATGTACATGGTGGGGGAAGTATCTTCTTTCTCAAGGCGGAAGTCTTAATAGATGCATTGCATTTGATCGTGCCGGAACCTCCATACTCTTGCTCCAAATGCATAAGGAAAAGCTGATGAGGGTCAAAAATTGGTGGCTCTTCAACTACAACAATGCACTATTTATGGCTTTGAGCCATTTGTAACCAAGCAACCATGGCAGTTCCTCTTCCACGGAGTGCAATGCCCTTTGTTTGGTATCGCCAATGGATGAGACTTCTTTTTTCTTGGGCTGCTTCGTGAGAAAACATAAGTCATTGACAATTTTCTCGTCCTTGATAGCAGCAACGAGCTCGACGTCATTTCGCCAATTATACGTCTTTACATGGCGTAAGAAAGTGAGGCACTGTTGGCACTTCTCCTTCATCCTTGTTTGAAATTTGACCCTTCAACATGAAAGAGAGATGTCGTTTGTACGTTCAGAGACCCAATCCTGTACCATATTACGTCAATTGCCATTCATCTTGTCAAATATGCCCACATTCTAATTTCAAAGTCTATGGATGGTATCCAACACCAAATCATGCTCAAACACCTCATCAATATCCAACCATGGCCCAAATTTTGTGCTATGGTCACTCTTTGAGTAGCTTGGTCAAAGAAATTGATAACATCAACTCCTAGTGTTCACCATAAACATCACTATTATAAACATGCAACTATTTAAGGGTGAAGGGCAACCTTCACATACAACCACCACCAATCTATGTAGGACACGCATCATAACATCCGGTTACTATAGATCCAATAACAACACAAAAAATCTTGTGAGCCATTGACCTGACTTCAACCCCAAGGAATACCTATAACATGTAAACGACATACGATAAAATATAGGACAACTCCAAAACCTTTGGCAACGATCCTAACTACAAGGGAAGGGACCCAAAGACAAAATACAGAAAACATAGACTTGATCCTCTTCTCTATACAAACAAATCACAAAATTCAAAATAATGAATAGAGCCATTGGCACCCACTTATTATGGATGGTCAATAAAGTTGCAAAACCTACAACAAACAAAGGAAGACACTCAAGAATGTCCTCCCATGTTTGATAAGGTGAAATTCATGGAAAGTTTTGGAAAGTAGTGTTGAAAAACACAATTTTAGCTTATGAGAATCAATATTTTGGGTTAAACATCAAGTTTTCAAATGTCAATGCAACAATTCTAGTGGATGTCCTGACAAGTTCCACAAGCAATGGGGGCATATTTTGCTCAAATCCAAGCTAAAATGGCCCCTCAAATGAACTTCCAAGTTTTGAGATTATTGTTATTTTTTTGCAAGGGAAAAAAGGGGTGGTAGAAAAGGTTTCAAAATTAGAATTTCACCTGTACAACATGCATACATGTCCACAATGTAGGATTCTACATCAAAAACTTTCAAAAGGATGTATTTTCAAAGTTATAAAGTATATCAAGATCAACGGCTTCAAGAGTGGTAGACCAACTACACATATCCATTCCTAAAAACTTTCATTTATAAAGGGAGAGCTATACTACTACAACTCCCTTTGTAAAAGTCAAACGAGACTTGGAATATTTTCTAGACTTAAAAAAAATTGATTCAATCAACTATTATTGATGTTGTTGCAACAACTTAACAAATGTACTGTAGGTGAACATTATTCATTTAAGAAAGGCATGTTACTTTGACTAGAGAATTATTACATGGAAAATGTTGAAATTGAAGAATATTAATAAGCCAAATTTGTGGCTTTTGAAGACATGAAAGGGGAGGTGGAAAGCACTAACACTTGGTAGTATATGCGAGAGGCTTTCTAATGGAAGTTCCATATCTTGAACTCAAACCTTGTAGGTGTGAGAATGAATTCAATGGAGTAGTATAACTTCTTGCCAAAATTATTTTATTGTGTTTTTATGAGCCAAATCATTTTCTCTTAAATTATTTCATTACTTGTTATAAAGGTGTTAAAGCTGAGGTTTGCCCATAGTAAAAAAGTACAGATGATTTTTCATAGTAAATTATGAAAATATCCTTTGTGTTGGGATTTCCTTAAAACGAATATATTTTTTAACAATTCTAGCCATTTTATTCTGTAAACTCTTACACATCATTATATATATATATATATATATATATATATATATATATATATATATATATATATATATATATATATTCAATATTTGGTTAATTAATTACTAGCAATAATTATTTTTTGTAGTTTTAATCTTAAAATTTGACTGAATTCTAACCCTGAAACCGTAACTCCTAGAACCCAATCACTCTCTCGCCATCACCTCAGAAATATATATTCCTTGCCTCCATCTGAGTCGATTCACAAGATTGAAAGACTGCAACTGGAATTCTAAGCTATGTTACTCCATCAAACCCTAACATCAAGCTTAATTCAATAAATCACTCTACTCTCCCATCTCTGCTATCACCTCAGGGATTCGTCGGGTTTAGTTCTGGGTCTGGGGTCTAGGGTTTAGGGTTTGAAGTAGACCCTCATCCAAATTCACACTCATCCAAGAAATTCGGCAGCTAGTTTTAAGCCGAATCCAACCCTAGGGTACGGTAGGGTACCGTCCACATGAAAAACATTTTGTGGTCTGAAAACAAACTTGGAGCTTTTGTAAGATCACTGCTGCCTGGAGTGAGGAGGTTGATGAGGGTTAGGGTTTGGTGCATCTCCGCCTCAGTCTAGTTTTTATCAGCTGCTGCGGCGTTCGGAGGCGGGGAGACGGGTGGACTGGAGTGCGATGGACGGGGAGCCAGGCAATCAGGTGCCTGGGACGGATAGCCGGCGATTGACGGCCGTCTTCACGAACGTGTCGAGGCAAGTGCAGTTTCTTCTCGACCACAACCGTCTGCTCATCAACGAGATCAACCAGAACCAGGAAGCGAAGATTCCCGAGGGTTTGACTCGGAATGTGACGCTCATTCGCCAACTCAACTGCAATATCGGTCAAGTAGTGGATTTGTATGCGAATCTGTCGTCGAATTTCTCCAATGTGTTCGAGAATCTGCAAGAGGTGAACTCCGACCGAATCAACACGGCGTCGATGTCGAATGGCCGGAGCACGCCGCGCGCTGCGGCTGTATCGCAATCGTCAGGGCAGAACCTGCCCAAGAAGTTGCGGCCGCCTGCTTTCTCTTGATGGGTAGGTCTAGTTGAAGCGGAAGTATCACGTGTGCAGAGTGGCAGACACAGACTTCGTCGCTGATCTTGTTCCTGCGTGTATTCTAGCCTCTCAGTTGCCAGAACTTGTGAATGTCTTGGTATCTAATCTCAGGTTGTACTTGAGGATTACGTCTGCGTTTTTCAGTTGCCTTTATTTCCTTAGGGCACTATTTTTTGGCTCCGTTGATGCTTAAGATTAGTATGATGCTTCGGTGTGCGTATGGGAAGGTGGCCGGAGCTTTTTAATGCTTTCCATTGCATTGTATTGCCATCGCATTCGCTTTAGGGCTTGACCAATCCATTATGCCAAACAAATCTGATGCCAAACAAACCAGTTGAGCTTGACCAATCCATTATGGCAATGCAATTGCAGGAGTTCTTTGGCATCGTCAATGGCATCAGCCATGTCTCCCGAGATGCAGACCCTTGAAGCCATAGAAAAGGAGAGCGCATCATTCCTGGAAGTTGACATGAAAATCCAACTTCTCAACAAAACCTTTAACGGGTTTAAACTAATCGATAGGTGCATGTAACATTGGTATATATTATTGATTCATTCATCATGCACTTTCTTTAAGCATCCTACTGGATTTGAACCTGTGACCTACAACTTAGAAGGTCGAAGCATTTCAGGCTCTTCGAAGTGCTGAAGAGGGAGCATCATGAGAGACTTTTAGAGGGAAGTAGTTATATCCCAACTCCTTTGGTTTGAATGGCAGCAAAAGCCTTCTTATCAATCAGATGATGATGCCCACTTTGGTTCAACTTGTATGATGATGGTCATATGTTGCCACAATGGCACATGTTATCTTCAACCACATCGCCAAAACAGAGATCCAAAACAAAGTCGCCACATGAGCTACCGTGAAGCATGGAAGGAGCCTAACGAATTCACTATTCAACTGAGAGATGGAAAATTAGTGTCGCCACTGTAGTATCTACGTATTCACGATGGGAGCCACAGTTCCTTACCGCACATTCACAACGAATCGCCAAACATCATCAAACGGTTGGTTGTTGTAGCCACTCGCGCTACAGACGGTTTTATGAAAAAAAATCGCTGGTTGGTTCTCGTGGAGGTTCGCAATCAGTACAATTTGCAGACCACTGTAGCATAACGCTTGAAAAATTCACCAGGAAATCAGGCATGCGGAAGGGTAACTTTGCACCAAATAGTAGTAGTGTCGGCTCCTACAGAATTACATTTGTGCATTCTACTTGCACCTCGATCGGCTATCTTTGAGCTTTCACAATATTCCGCATGGAAACTGTTCATTTAATCTAGCTCACTGATGCCGCAAAGGACTCAAAGCGGCAGAAACATTATTTGCAGGTCACCACGCAACAGTACAGTATACTGTAGTCACTTCTCCTCTGTGTGGCTCGTGTTTCATTCATCTGTGCTTGTTTTGGCACACATTTAATCAAGCGTTAAATGCTAAAGAGTAACACGCACATAGACGAACAAGCGCGCCAGAACCGGCCACTCAAGAGACTCGTGTGTCTGCAACAAGTCGACCCCGGTTTGATCTGTGCCCCAAAACACCAAAAATAGGGTGTCGACATCTGTAATTCCAAATAGGGCGGGAGTGACAGGCGCTCGAATCAGAGTAGAAAGTGGCCGAGCCAACAGAATCATGCAGTGTCTTGGCCACTCTTCCAAGCTGTCTAGTGCAACATCTCGATTGCATCGAAGTCAGTGTTTCTATTTCTGCCGATGATATTCCTGACCGTGCTACTACATACTGCAAATAACCATGCCCACTACACAGCACAGTGGGCGGAGTTTAGACTTGGCGCTGAGGCGCTGAGGATAAGCATCGTTCCCTGGACCCACAAGGACCCCTGTGTGAGTTCTCAAGAGTCCGCACTGGACATTCCCTGCAGCTCACCTCTCATTCAACATATCCTCCTGAACGTCTGAAAGGAACGGATCAGGACTGGTCTGTTGCAATGATGAGCAAGCTCGCGCTGCTCCTGGCCTTGGCCATTGGAGGACTCGCCCTGTGCAACGGCCAAGAAGGTACGTGTGTTGGTCCTCGATGTTGCTTCGCCGTCACCTGTGGAACTACTTCTGTCTGAGATCGGGACGATGTCCGCCTGCTTCGGTCACGTTTATTGCCGAAGTTGGCCGTCACTGTGCGTTGCGCACTACCGATGTCCATTACTTTGGTACTGTTTTGTGGGACTGTCTGCCTGTGGTCCTGTGGTGTCCACTGTCAAGGTCGATCTTGCTTAAAATTGTGCTTGATCATGATCGTTTCATTGTGAGCAGATCTTCCTTCAACCTTGTATACCTGCCCTGGAGGCGGCGTCGCTTATGTGAGAAACAGCAGTCTTCTTGCTCTTTTCTCATGCGCCGGTGGGTCCATCTTATGCCGAACAGATGGTGATGGGGAGGGTCCGGATTGTCCCCTCAATGGTTCGTGTGTAGCTAACTGTGTCGGTGGTAGCAGAGTATTTATCACTAATGAAAACGGCACAGTCACCGTTGCGACTGCGGGTGGGACGGAGGTGGAAGTCACTGGTATGTTCAGGGGTTTCGCCTCCTGCGGCGGCGTCTATTGTAATGTTTCCGAGGACGACATACCGACTACACCCCAGAGTGTCCTGACTGGCATGTTTTGTGACTTGCGCGATGCGGGCTTCTGCTACACTCTCGGTGGCATACTCCCTCCTCCGCCTCCTCCTTCACCCCCGCCTCCTCCCCGCTCCCCACCCCCTCCACGAGTCTGCCAGTGCGACAAGAAGAAGGTGACGTTTAAATGGAAGGGTTCTCCTGTGAAGGACATCAGCCTCTGCCCTGGAAGTCCTCTTCCAGTCGAGAACAAGTACACAGCCAAGGATAATTGTGGCAATTACCTGCGAGTGAAGGTGCACGATAGCTTGAGGCGCCCGAACCGCGGGCCGTGCTGCAGCATGACACGCACCCTCACTGCGCAATGCGGGTATTCGGAGGTCACGAAGAATCAGAAGATCACGGTCGAGGACCGGGTCACCTTCAGCTCTAGCCGCGGGGCCGTCAAGGCAAGGTGCAAGTGTAGAAGTGGGGAGAAAGTGTTGACCCCGAAGAACTTCTACAGAAATGGGAGGGTGTTCAAGGCTGTGTACAAGGTGAAGGACGTCTGTGGGATAGAGCACACAAAGACCGTGACAAAGTTCTAGTGATTGAGTGTGCAGTTGCGGGTAGTTCTGCAGGTTGAGACATGAACACGTGATCTCAACTTGGAGCGATCAACCATATTCTATTTGTTAGTAAATAATATATTCGTGTGTCAAGCCATGGACACAGGCTGTTGTCCGAACGGCCGATCTAGTGATGTGGACGATATCTGATTGCAGTAAATCAATTTACGGAATGTTCGTTGTTCGTTAAGCGTTGCCGCAAATTATGCAGTTCATACAAGCTTCTGATCCTTTTCTAGGCATTTTCCCAACTGCCTTATGATGCTAGTTGTTGTGTACGGAAGCATGTCGTTTGTATGAGGTGTTTTGCAGAATGTAGCCTTCATCCCTGTTTTCCAGATCGTTTGCAATACTTGTCATGTGTCGAGCATTGTCACTACCTTGCAATTGGAACGCAGGGAGCCACCTCATAGTTTGAAAAGAACAATCCGGAAGTTTCTTTGCTTCCCCATTCCATCCTAATGCTTTGGAGACGAGCTCTTGGCGTTCTGCACAAGATTGGCTTCAAGATACCCTCGGACGGGCACATCCCTCCCACGGATGACGAAATAGTGCATGCCCTGGAATGTAAGTTTAAATTTGTCGCCTTGAGACAATTTTCTTATCAGAGTAGAGTGTGGACATAGGCCAATTGGGAGTAAAGCTGGATCTTCCACTGGATCGAGTGCTACTAGCTCTATTCGATCGGGTGTTGCTCTGAGATTATATCTAGATTATATGAGATACGAAATATAGGAAAAGTTAATGTAACATTGTACTATAAAATTGGTTGCTTGATGACAATCTTCAACTTTATGGAGAAAGGAACTTGGGAAAAGGAAATTTAGATATATATTTAGATTTTGTTGTTTTATTAGAGTGTAATCCATGCTTGGTGCTTAATATTGCAATGACGAGCGAAAAAGAGGGTACTATATACACAAAATGAAGCTGGATACGTAGTTTCCATTATTGAACAAAACCAATCAAGGTATATGTAAAGTACATTAATTTAAATGCTTGGTGCTGAGCTCAATGTTGATTTACTTGTGTTTGAAGCCCACTTAGGGCAAGAACTATTTGTGGCTTGAAGATGTACTTTGTAGGCCTTTCATGTACCATGATTTTTTTTTCATAAACTGTTATTTTGGAACATTGTACAAAGACCCCTTGACATGGTTTTGGATCTCATCCTCGGTGGTTGAACAAATTTTAAGGATTTAGAATATAGGGCTTGGATTTAGGTCTTTAAATGTTCTCCCAGTTGACCAAAAAGCCTATTGAAACTATCAATGGTAGTGCGAAGAGGAATGGAACCCTGGTTCGGGTTTGAGATGCTTGTATCAATACCTTCATTTTGTTGTGCATTAAATAAATCATTGTACATGCAATTAAATAAATACCCCGACCACAACATTTAGTAGTTGGTCTACAAAGACTCCTCTACTTGCCCCATTTGCCCGTGCTGAAGCCCCTTTCACGCCGGCGAACTCCACAATCAACGTAAACTGGAAGAACAACCGATCATGAAAACCTCTCAAGTCCAGAGAAATCAAGTCGATCTAGAGAAAAGACACTAACAACCCATATAGACAAAGGATAGGCTGGGTGCAATGGGAGCCCCATCGTTAATCGCCTCCAATACATTTTTAATGGCTGGACCTTGTCTACGTAGACTTGCAATGTACTAAACACTGTGGACACGACCATTGATCCAAGGGTACCTCTAAAAGAAGTAGAGTTAGACATTCTAGATGCCACCCCGTAGAACACAAGTCACAAATGACCATTATGGCAACCCGTTTGGCACTACCATACAACTAACATTGGAATCCAATAGAGATGTGAGAAAGCCCAGGGTGTATCGTGTCATCAATGTGTGGCAAATGGCAAGGCGTGCAATTGTGCATATAATCCTTCCATACCTTACCATCACAATCCTCCAATAGTAACACTCATGAGTTGTTCACCTCACAAACACGCAAGATCATCCTTTCCGCCGTCACATCCAAGGTAGTCGGCATTGCTTGCTCCAAATACACATAGTCTCCAGGAATAAAACGCCGCACTTGCAGTTGGTAGCCTCCTCCCCGTATCATAGCATAGCACAATGTATCCCGATGTTGAGCAATGGAGAGATTCTCCAATGCCATAAGCATCACCCGCTCGAACAAATCCGCATATTGCTCACACACTTGAGCTTACTTGTCTGGATTGTCCATGTTAGCCAACACAATGTCAACATCTGTTTGAATGGCCTTTGATACACCGGATGCTTTCCAAACAACAAGAAGTAAGGAGAAAATGACGCCAATGATGCTTGGCTATCCTTGGTAATTGCAAGTCCCAATCCTGGTGATGTCCCTTCTTCAAACTATACTTTCAAAGCACCCTCTTGATGGTTTGCACCATGCGTTCCTCTAATCCATCCGCTTTGGGGTGATCTCTCGAAGTAGTACGGTGATCTATCATCGTTTGCTCATACAACATTTGAAATTCACCCAAGAACTCGCGTCCTTGGTCAGTGAAAACTTCCGCTCGAACTTCAAAGCAACCTAGAATACGATCATAGAAAGAGTAAGCGGCGCCATCACTGAACTTGTGAGGCAAGGCTACCAGCTCGATCCACTTTGAAAAATGTTCAATCAGTATGTATGATCCACTAATACATACTTATTGTGTGGAGGTGTAACTGGTAGTGGACCTACAAAGTCCAAGCTCCACCTATATCCTAAGCCCATAGTTGGTAATGGTTGCAACTGTTGTATCGGAGTGTTAAATGACGCTCGCACACAATCACACACCATGCACCGGGCCACCAAAGCTTGAATTTGTGACTGCATTCCTCGCCACCAATAGTGAAGTTGGAGCAAGCTGTAAGTCCTCCGCACCCCAAAGTGCCCAAGGTCTTCATGCTTGTTCTTGATAAGCTTCACTCTTTTTAATGGAGTCGACACAACTTTCCGTGTGCCATCTGACCACACTCTCAAAAGATGAGTCCTCTCCCACACAATCCGTTGGCTTGTTGTGAGACCCAATCTCTCTCCTTAGCGGACCAAGTGGGCACCACTTCTCCATTCTTCAAAAATTGCATCATGTTCGTGTCCTCATAAATATTTTTGGCCCCCGCAAATCTTCACCGCCATCTTCATCTACAACGGCCACAACAGCTTCTCCGGTGTCATCTCCACGCATCGCCAACACACTTAGAAAGGCCGAACAATGCCAACCTGGCAACGGTTTGGCCTCATCATCATCGTGCCACTTAGTGCCTACAACATCCGCTTGATTGTACCTTGCGCACGCCACCAAGCGAGGTCCAATACTTCACGAAGTCCTCACTTAGCACCTTTGTGTCTGGCTTGTGCGAATCCTGGGGCCCGATATGAGACTTGGCTACGGAGGATAGCTCAAAATCTCTACTACTAGAGTTAGCCTTGGGAGGTGAAGCTTTGACTTGCAAATCTTGGAGGCATAAAATCAAATGACTAAGTATCTCACTGCTAATCTCTACTGTAGACGCACTAGACTCTTATGATTTCTTCTTGCTACCACCACTATCCATGTTTCATATCCTAAATAAAATCCACACTTTTCAAGTGGTTGTATTAAGTAGACTTACAAAAGATGGCTCCACCAACACCTATACCGACACCAGTAAACAAAAACAAAAAATGGTCAAAACTAAATCACAACAACAACACACTAGATTACACCTCATCACCCCCGCCCCTCCTGGACTACCAAACTACTACCTCACCAAAATTTGACCCCGCATATAGCTACTATACCGATAGCTCCTTCAAACCACCAGAACATATTAGTCCGGGCAATTGGCGTAGGGAAAAAGCCGGTTATGGATTATACAACCCTACGAAAGAAATCAAATTAGCCAAAAGACTGCATGGACAACAAAGTATCCTTAGAGCTGAACTCATGGCCATCCACAAAACACTGGAAATTATCACAAAAAAATACAACAATGAACTAGCGCACATATTCACAGATTGCATTAACGCATTGTATTTATTAAACACCCAAATAACACACCCTACCCTCTACAATAGCCACCCCAACTAAATCATACTAAAATCTATGGTCCAAATGATACTAAAACGTAGACAAATCACAACCATCCACAAAGTTCGAGCCCACGCCGATATTGATGGTAACGAACAAGTGGATAAACTAGCAAAAGAGGGCTGAGAAAAATCACACAAAAATGCCAAAGACCCACACGAACATGCCCATGCCACCCCATATTACTTCCAAAAGAAGATTGGCCCTCCAAAGAAGACACCCCCGATAAAGGCCTCATTAGATTCCTGAGCAAATACCTCAAAAAACAAGACCTATATAATAATCTAGACACAATCTCAGATAACTTCCCTAACATAGAAAAGTGGACTAACAACAACATAGACAATGAACTCTCTACAAACTTCTGGAAAAACCCCATCATCACCAACTCACAAATAACATGCCTTATCAAATTTTGTACTGGGCAATACATGGGAAACGCCCAAAAACAACTCTTCTTTGGAGTAGAAAGATTCCCATCCATAACATGCCCAATATGCACATCCACGGATCTCGACACATGCCTACATGTTTTACTCAAATGTCAGAACCACCACATACACTCTCTAATTGTCAAAAGACATAACAAAGTTGTATGGGAAATCCGCAAATTAATCACCTCCCATAACAAATCGAGATGTTTTATCCTCGTGAATGCCGGCACCTTTAATAACAATCCACAAGAAAATACAATCCCACCATGGCTACTCCCATGTACATGTGAAACTCAACGATGCCACTGCAATGCTCAACTCAAACCGGACATACTCTGCGTTGAAGGCCTACCATACAATGACCCCCTACCCGACCACAAAAACCAAGATTACACCATCCAATTCATCGAATTTACATACTATAATGACAGACTCTCCCTGGAAACAATCGAAAACAAAATCAATAAATACCAACCCTTTATAGATGACATCACTGCCCTTGGATGGAAAGTGGACCCCCTCATTGTAATCACTGTTTGCGCTCGTGCCACCACCTTTATACCATCTATAAAAACCCTGGAAGATACCTTCAAAATCCCTACTGATACAATTACAAATACTTTCAAAAACATTAACATCATTGCCATACAACATGCTATGTCCATCCTTCTACATAAATGCAAAATAGAAAACAACCAAACCCTCCCCAATACACAAGACCTCCCCATAAACTTTCCTCTTCACTTTATTTTCAAAATATAACATGTAAACACACCCCCCTCACCACCTTTCCCCCCCTCTCCCTCATTTTTCCCCTCTCTCTCTCCCTCCTCCCTCCGTCCTCCTTTGATGCTCTTTTATTGGTTGGTTTTGTGGTTTCTGGCTATTTGTTACATAGTGTCTACCCTCGAAAGGGGGAAGTAGTTCCAACTCGCTAATTCCCTGTCCAGTGGACTTGATCTTAGTAGTGGAACGAACAGACACTTTATTCACGCCGATTCCTTTGGAGGCCGGCGTTCTTCTTCTTCTTAGACTTACAATGGATGTGCCTATGAAACTAATTTCCACCCCTTTACCTTCATTCAAACCACAAGTTTTCAAGAGTGAAGAGAGATGACATGATCGAAGAAAGAATCATATCATTCCTTTTCAAAATGCCCCATCATCAAATCTCCTGATCAATCAATGAATTTTGGATAGAATTTTGGAAATCCAAGCCAAAAAATATCATTGAACTCATCCTCTAATTGAAATGGATGTGAAATTAAGTTTCCAAGCTAAGCAAACAGAGGGTGAGCTTGTCATCCTCTAAAAGCTAACGCTCGAAGCCAAGCGGAGAAGATGAACCTGTCATCTTCTAAATGCATTTCTCAGCGCTAGCCACGCGGAACAGATGACTTGTCATCTTTCAAACACGTATTTAAAGCTAGCCACGTGGGAAAGATGACTTGTCATTCTACAAACACGTTTTCAATTGGCAAGAATTTTCTACTCCAAAGGACCCAACTCACCATGGGGAAGTCAATGAGCATCACAAACAACTCAAACATGCCAAACACCACAAACATGCCATGCATCATAGAAGTAACACTACCTCCCAATTGTGCCCACATACAAGTTCTACTTCTATGCGGGAAACACAACGAATGTGCACACACATATGTTCTATGGCCCGTGGAGCTCTTCAAGCTTCCACACCAAATCAAGTTGTAAACCTAATCTCCTGAGCTTGTACCCTTCAATTGGATGGAGCCTCCTTGTTGTTGAACCCCACGCACAAAACTCATTGAACACTTATCAAAACAACTACCCGCACCGTCACAATAGAGCACTTCTCGTGTTCTTGTTCGAAGCCCTGCCCCAATCACCAATGTGACTAAGTTCTTGCTAGACGAGGCAATCGTCGCGCCCTCCACAAGGGAGCTCAGAAACTCTGAGAGTCACAATTTCAAGGGACAATCAACAGTTTTGATTTGAAAAATTGACACCAGCCAAATTCACCACCATTGTCATAAAAGACTCGGGGAGCAGTTACTTGAGCTTGATATATTTTATAACACAACCAAACAAAAGGGGACCTCCCCTCCATGCTGTTGTATATGGCACCAGAATCACTGCAGTCTTAAGTCTCGACCTCGACACATCCCGACTCGCTGAAGTTGAGGCGCAACAGTACTTCCTCTTCTCACAATCTCGTCACACGCGTAATGACCACCCATCGCCATCCACTTCGAGCAGATAATGTAACGAGAAAAGGGCCTTCGACGATGATGATGTATCTACTTGCTGACACACACCATCGACTTTTCTCTACGGAATCAAAAACCTTGCTCTCCATGAGCTCGAGCACGTTGCTTGTGCCTGGCGCTTCGACACTCTTGGAAATCCTGACCGGTCCAACCATTTGCATTCCGTGCTCGCCTAAGCAAGAAGGCAATGACTCGTGCCTTATGACAACCATCGGCTTGTACACAGTAAAATAAGTGTAGCCCGTCAAAAGCCAAGTCAGTGGCTCCCCGAGCCAATTCTTCACTCGTGAGCACGGAGACACAACATTCCTTGATATGCTTCGTCTCGACCTTCCCATCGAAACCAGTAATCTAACCTTCACACCTCACGGATCGATACCTCGTCTTCCACTCCATATGAATGGATGGTTCGTTCGTGTCATCCAATAAGGTTAGTTTCCTACCTTATCTTCCTAACCTTATCCAAATGATTTCATCCGTTTAACTAAGTGTGCTCAAACGTGTGCAACAACGGACCATCACTACAGCGTGGGCTCAAAAACACCCCAAAACACAAATTTTGAAGTTCTAAGTGTCACTAAACCACTAGGAATACACTCATATCTTAGTGGTGATCTTTCTCAAGTAACAAATAAGTGAAAACCACTCACAAATCACAATAAGTCGAGTCCATGCCACTCTTCAAGAGTGAAAGCATGCTACCAATGAAGCTAATGATGTGCAACACGCACACACCCTCACCTCATCACGTAGGAGACTCAACTTGAGAAAGGCGAATCTCCCTCAACCACACGTGGAGGTCATGTGGAGCTCCAAGTCCCAGATGAGGTGTCAAAAGACACCATCGTTGACCTAGCCGTCACACGGCACTAGCCCTAACTCTAATCTATAATTAGAGTCAAATCCTAAGCCTACACAAATGCCTCCATGCGCCAATCCTGACAAAGATTTTCACACATTGCCACACATTGTCGAGCAAGGAACCAAAAACACTTCTTCTCTACTTAAAACTTTGAGATCTTCATATTTTTCTATTAGAAGAGGTGGTGTGAACCTTCTCATCAACCATTTGGATTATCATTATAAACATATTTAGTTCACAAAAATTTAAAACGTGAATTGACAATTTTTGAACCTCCACTTCTTGCAAAATTGTTTTGAATATGCTACATCCCTTCTCTACCTCTAAAAATTGGTGTTTGAGAAAATAACATCGTGCTTAACTCGATGGTAATAGTTTTAGACCTTGTGTAGTGCAAAACTTTGACACCAAGTGAAGTCAAAGTTTGCTAATCCACTCAATGCACGGATGAAAATGAACCATTTTTTCTACTTCAAACACTAAAATAATTTGATTTGTGCGGTCAAAGTTGATGAAAGTTTGTGAGTATGTAATTTATTAAGTGTTTAGTGAGATCCTATGGTCAAAATTGTAAATTGAAGGAATTGTTTCCTTCCTTACTCATTGCCTAGAGGTAAAACCTTTGAAGTGTTTTTGGTGTGAAATAGTGAAGGAAATTTAGGGATTAAAGGGTTATGATCTTTAATCTATTTGGATTGTCTTTTTTAATTTTACTCTCAAAACTGTCGAGCTCCATGTGTAATGGTATTCTATGATAGTGCTAAGATAGAGGCATCCAATTCTGATCAATTAAGCCAGTTTGGGACTCAAATGACATTGTATGTCAAAAACATTTATGTAGAAAGATGCGGAATTAGGAATGAAACTCAACAAATGTTTTTTCAAATTTAATCACAAAGATTTGGATTTGATATAGAATTTAAAAGCCAAAAAACCATCGAGCCCATAATCAAACTCTAGAGTAGGTGAGATTTGGTGCCCTCCTTCACCCAATGCCAATAAGTGAGAGTGAGTAAAAGAGAGAAGACATGCCATGGATAACCAACTCATGGAGGGTACCCAATACCGATTGGCCTTGTTTGACTTTCGAGGCAAGGCCACCAATGAGAGCTCAATTGAGGTGGAGCAATCCAAAATTGCATACATCATGACCGAATGCCAATAATGACTAGTGTTTTCAAATTTTGAGTTATCGGTTTTGGATCACTTCATGCACCATTTCAAGCATTTGCCATTTTCATGCACCATGCCATGCATACTCTACTGATTGGAATTGGGTGGTCGATCGGAATTGGGTGCCTCTACCATAGTACAATGTTTTTTTAAATGGTATGTTATTGATAATTCCATGGTCGTCTTGTATGTAATGATTTTCAGGTAAGATGTTTTTTTTAATGATTCCATGATAACCTTTGTACAAAATTCAATGCGAGTATTTTGTGGATGTTTTCCTTGTACTATTGTTTCAACAACGTACATGTTTGTACAAGTTGATATTTTATCTCGATGTGTTTCTGCAAAGTTTTACAAAGGATGTGGTGAGATTTTCCTAGGTGATTTTTATGAGATACTTTGCCTACTTGATGAAGTGGTAATGGACCAATTATAACAGGTAGAAATTCCTTGTTGTGACAGAAAAGTCCATGTAAGGTAAGCCCCTCTATAACCAACATTAATCCATAGCCAACGCCTGTAAAATTGGGGTATATCCAACCCTCTTCCATCCCATTACCACCAACTCAGCTTCAAATGGAGGATTGTTATTAGTCAAGACCCTTACTTTTGGTCGTTGGTTATGGGGGGTACCTACTGTTGGCCACCCACTAAACATGGCTGCACAATTTGAAAATTCATAACTATTTCAGTTTTCATTGAAAAATATGAAATCACTTGGATTGGAATTGCAATCATATTGGCTATCACTGAAAAATAATAGTATAATCATCTCTTCTCTCCATGTATGCACATTCTTTAACTTGTCGGTTTTAGGGGGGCTTACCTTAATTTTAATATGTTTGTCTATGTAGGAAGTCTACCTACCATCCTTGTATACAACATCCCCATCTGTTTTACCAAAATTTGCATGTTATAAAAACGGGTTGACATTTGGAGCGTGTGTCATAGTCCACATGGTTGATTATGGATGTTGTACGTGAGGGGTGACTTACAGCCTGATGGATGTTGTTGTTATAAGCAAATATTTGTTATGCACCCAAACTGATTGTTACAATGAAATGATTGTTGTAACAAATGCTCTTGTAAAAGGAGTTGACTATACTTGCTAACCTCTCAAAATCCACATGCTATTTGTATGATCATCATGCGTATATGACCATATAAGTTTGATTATGGTGTTTGTTGGTCTTCATACAATATAATTATTTAATACTTCAAGGCACTATGAAGATCTATGGTAGCTTTAATGGTCCTTGAATAGTAAACTTTGTTGTGTAAATTTTGTAACTCATAGCCATTCTTCTCGTTCTGACATCTAAGTCCTAACCCTTAACCTAACTCCTAACCTTTAACCCCTAAAGGCCCAATGTCCCCTCGAGGGACATTTTGAGTTTGGATTGGGTACCACGTTCTCAAATTTAGGCATCATTTATTGAGATTTTATTGAATGGGCAACTTTTTATTAGCTTTCCGTAACATAGTTTTTGTAGAAATCCGACTTGTGGTTCAAAAGCTACATTTTTATGTAACATATACAGATAGTGCATCAGTTTAGTGTGACATATAACAAATAGAGTAGCAATAATTTAATTAACTCTAAATTCAATTGAAATTTGAGTTTTTGTCCATTTTTTTCAAACAAAATTTCCTCTTGGAAAAAAAATGAAAATCTTTGCATCAACTATACGGATTTGCAAATTTCAAAAATATGAGAAGGATATGATATATGCAAAACTTGAAGTGTATTGTTGATTCTTAGCACATAGTTGCATTGCATGATTTTCAAGGACATCTTGTTCCCTTCTTCTACTCCTAGAATTTGGTGCACATGTGCCTAGAAGTTTGTTGAAGGTGTTTAGTATGACCTCAAGAAGAGTTTATGTCTCACTTCAAAGGCTAATATCTTTCAATCTGTGCGGTCAAACTAAACAATTTTTTTACCACATACACTTGGGCAATGCAAGTACAAGATACTATAGTTAGATATGTAAAAACTGTGTTTGTTTGCATTTTGTGTTGAATGCATTGAAATTGGCAGTTTCAGTGAGTTTGGGTGCTAAAATGTCTTGGGCCTTAAGGGGTTAAGAATATCTGTAAAAACATTGCCATAAAGTCCTCTGGGAATATCTATTGTAGAATTTTTCTTGAACTTAAATGTTTAACTAGGTGCTTGTTAACCCTTTACCGCCCAACCAAGATTTTTGCGGATTTTTTTCTTTGAACCAAATTTGATAGAAATACAATGCCTAATACTAATATCTAACTTTATGAAATTGAACTGAACCCATGACCTGAACTTTGGGGAAATTTTTCACAACATCCAATACTTGATGGAATAGATTATAGTGTTTAAAGTTACCGTATACTGGTAGTGAAAACTGTGGATTTTGGAGGGTGTACTACTTTAACCATCAATAGATTCTTGCAAGAATTTTTTTACTTTGAATCAAAGCGGTTCACATATGCACTAGGTTGATAGCTTGGCATTGACATATCATATGTGAAGAAAATATTTATACACAATTATTGGTGATATTTTATCTTTTGTCTACATGATAGTATACAAAAATGTTCCAACCTTATACGAATCAAAACGGAAGTTTCATACGTGAGGAGAGCTATCAATAATCACAAAACAATGAAGAGTGTCTTAAAGACGAAGTTCAATGAAAATTTAAGACCAAAATTAATGTGCATGTGTGTGAAATACAACATAGTGTGTGGTATGGTATTCACTGTATTCACTGTATTTTAGTGTATTTGATGTATTTTGGATTGTATTCCTAGATTTTCCAAGAGTTTTATAACTCCAAATCATGATCCGATTGTTGGAGAGTGTTCATGTAATGCGTGCACAAATCTGAATCTCGTATCTCAAAGCCTAATTCCTCATGCGAATTAAGTTTAAGCACCTCCGGAAGCCCATTTTGGGCTTCCTCAGAGGTAAAGGGTTAGCATGTTGGATTGTCCATCACCTTATTTGATTTGAAGTCCCAATATAAATCAATTAAACAATGTTCTAAACATTATTTCATATTTACAAGTTTAAACAATTCAACCCTAAAACGTCAGAAGTTGCCTCCTGTGGCCACAATATTCTACATGTATGGTATCCTATTTGAACATGATAAGGTTTAGATATTGAAATGACCTCCAAATGAAAGATGTTAGTTGAAGAATCTTCAATCCAAAGGTATAAATCTTACTAAATTTTAATACATTTTTGGTATTCTACAACATAGAACACGTGCCTGTATATACGGTTCCAACTGACGTGTAAGGGTTAAAGTAGTGAAATCTACCTCAACCTTCATGGATAAGCGATAACTCGAACATGTAAAGTAAGCTCCCCTAAAACCGACAAGTTACGGAATGTGCAGCCGTGTAGAGAGGAGATAATTATACTATTATTTTTCAGTGATAGCCAATAGAATTACAACTCCAACCCAAGTGATTTCATATTTTTTCAATGAAAACCGAATTAGTTATGAATTTTCAAATTGTGCAGCCGTGTTCAGTGGGTGGCCAACAATAGGTACCCAATAACCAACGACCAAAAGTAAGACTAATAGCAAACCTCCATTTGGAGGTGAGGTGGTGGTAATGGGATGGAAGAGGGGTGGATAAACCCCAATTTCACAGGCGTTGGCTATGGGGAGGCTTACCTTATGTACTCCCAGTTTGTTCTCACAGGTAACAAATGATATTCAAACCATAGGTCTGTGTCCCTTACCACGAGTGAAATGAATCACCCGTTGAGCGATCGGTGAACAGCATGCACAGCACTGCCAGTCATGGCCATAATGTTCAAATGGCGTGCAGGTCGGTATTAATGCCGCCCCTGCAATCGTCAACACATGATCAGAACATGTGCAGAACATTTGCACCAACTTAACTTAGTCGAGTGCGCTCATCACGATGTCCTAAACTTCGCCTGTCAAAAACTTCCTCTGATTCCTCAAATATGAAGGCTGTCTTACAGCCGATTGTGTCTTTCGCAACACAGTATCAACCGGGTATGACAGGGTACCGTAGCAGTATCACCTAGGTATCGCACGGGGCTTGCACTAGCTATGGGTTTCTTGTGTGTAGTGACGTGAACTGTTTCATGATCCTCGATGCCGTTTCGGCTGAGAAGACGACAGCTAGTTCACAGATATATAAGAGTATGGTTCACTCTAGATACCGTTGATCGATGTGGGAGACGAGGGGAGTGATGGCGTTGCCGATGGGCGGTGTAGTGGTGGCGATGGTGATGTCGATCATGTGCTTGAATGCAGGGGTGGTGACGTTGGCGCAGTCCTTCTCTTCAGCGGAGGTGAGCGGGTTCCTGCAGCCCCAGAACGCGGCGCGCGCGGAGCTGGGGCTGCGGCCGCTGCAGTGGGACGCGCGCCTGGCGAGCTACGCGCAGGGGTGGGCGTGGCAGCGCAAGGCGTATGGCGACTGCCGCCTGCAGCACTCGGGCGGGCCGTACGGCGAGAACACCTTCTGGGGCGCGGGCAAGGCGTGGCAGCCCGCGGAGGCGGCCAATGCGTGGGTCGGCGAGCGCCGCTGGTACCGCTACTACAGCAACTCGTGCGCTTACAACAACAAGTGCGGGCATTACACGCAGGTCGTGTGGAGGGGGACCACGCGCGTCGGGTGCGCGCGCTCGGTGTGTGGCGACGGCAACGTGTTCATGACGTGCAACTACTACCCCGCCGGGAACTGGGTCGGGCAGCGCCCATACTGAATCTCAGCAGGCCATGGCTAGGTTTTCTGTAAGTTTTGTCTAACCTCATGGTTATATGATGGATATTATCTGATATTAGCTTTGGGTTGCCACGCTTTTTAGGTGAGCGTTGTGCGTATTGGTGCTAGCTGCAATTGCGAGGGCTCTTCGTGATCAGGCTCTAACGTGTCCGAACTCAGCTCAGGCTTGTGATGAAAGCCAAGTTGGCTTTGTCAGTAAAATCAAGCTGTTATAGGTGAATCAGATGAGAGTTGGAAGTGTCTGTAATATGCTGAGGTTCAGTACGGCTGTTCTGTGTTCAGGCTTAAACCATTGGATTATATTGTGTAAGATTAGTTTGAGGATATTGTTGCTATTATATATTTGTCTTAGGTATTGATCACCTTGTTTGGGAACTTTTTGTCAGCCCGCCTACTGATCTGCAACTTGTTGATACGTGATACTTACTATCAACGACTCAGATGTCCATGTTAGACACTGAAAATATGGATAGAAATGCGAGAGACTCGAGAGAATCATGATGCAGTTTCGAACCAAGTCACAGTTTCATCCGAGTACTTGTTTGTTCACAAGCCAGGAAAAATCAAACAACTCCTATCAACACGACACTTGATCTGGCATCTAGATGAACCACCTTGTCATTCTTCACATGACACGTTTCTGGCCTTCTCATGAAGCAGTCTCCATTTCACGTGTCTGTCGATGCCACAACAATAATTCCTCCATCTTCAACTCGTCATTGATGACAGATATTTCGGTTCTGCTTTCTCAAGGTGCCACAACTCTGATGCCGTTCTTCTATCATGTCAATCAGCTGACTTCGAACGGCCCGTTTGCACTGCGTACACATTTTCGAGCTGCATTAGTCGCGGTTGTACTCAACACCTTGAACATGGATTAGGGAGTCTGGATCGCCGCCAGCCTGAAGGTGCGCGCGCCCAGCACTCAAGAACCGCCTCGCAGACTCCCTGACAAAGAAGTCCGCCTCCGCAACAGTCATCCTGTCGCCCGCTGTCTTCATGGTCTTCCCACCGTTCAGGGCAGCCGCTAAAACCACAAGCTCCGACTGGAACTCCGTGAGCGTCGCCGCCTCATTCACAGCAGCCTTCCGCAACGAGTATGGCGGACTCGCAAGCGTCACTGTATATTATCACCACCCCCACATAAGCCTTCGTGTACGTGCATGTGAGAATCCGGCAGACTCTAGGAGAGCATTATGTGTACCTGGAGTGTCGTTCCGGGGCGATGCATGCTTCATCACCAGATGATCGAACGTGCCCGCCCACGCCTCACGATCCGTCAGGTGCGGCGACGGCAGATTGAAGAGCTTCCGCACCGTGGCGGGGATGGAGGAGTGCTCGTACTGCGAGAACGGCGCCATGGGACCCGCCGCCTTGTGCTCCACTGCAAGAAACCCCAAACACATCAACCTCCACGAGAAACAGGCCCTACTTTCGAGATCGCTTGCGCGCGCCACTTACCAAAGCCTTTCTGGATCCACGGCGAGACGGCGATGGTGGGGACGCGGACACCGAGGCGGTCAAACTGGAAGGTGTCGTTCCCCGCGACGCCCTCGATCCCGTCCGGGCTCGGCACGCCGGTGACGGGCGTTGGCACGTGGTCGTAGAAGCCGCCGTGCTCGTCATACGTGATGACGAGCAGGAGGCTCTCCCACTGCGGACTGGCGCGCAGCGTCTCGTACACCTCCTTGAGCAGCAGCTGCCCCTGCGAGACGTCGTGCGAGGGGTGGTCGTCATTCGCAGGGCTGCTCGCCATGTCGAAGTAGCGCGGCTCCAGGACGACGTAGTTCGCCAGCGTGCCCGCGGCCGCGTCGGCCTTGAAGTGAGGATCGTAGTCGACGAAGTTGGCGGAGAATTTCGCCAGGCGCATGTTCTGGTAGAAGAGCAGCGTGGGCAGGTTCTGGTAGTACACGCCGAACGAGAGCCCCGCGTCCGCGACGTCCTCCATGATGGTGCGCTGCGGCATGCCCTCGCTGAGGCGCGCCTCATCGTTGCTCAGCAGCCCGTGCGAGGTCGCGGCGTGCACGAACATCCGGTTCGGCTGCGTGGACGACGGTATGGACGCAAACCAGCGGTCGAAGACGGCGAACTCCACCGCGAGGGCCGTCGTCACCGGCACCACCTCCGGCCGGAACGCGCGCATCACGTTCTTCGACATCCCGGCACGCGTCCTCTCGGCGTTGGTGGCGAACCCGCTCATCGGCGGCGGGTCCTGGAACGTCTTGTCCGCACCGAATACCTGCTCCTCGATAGCCTGGTACGAGTGACCCGGGTCCGGGTCCACAAACTCCGCCGTGTCGGACACGAAGAGCGCGCGCCCGCCGTCCACCACATTAAACTCCGCGCCGCTCAGCCCGTCCACGCCACTGTTTCGCCGGTTGAGGTACCCGAGCATATGATCGAAGGAGCGATTCTCCATCACCAGCACCACGACCGTCTTGATAGGCCCGCGAATCGAATGCCCCGCGGGACACACTCCACAAAACAACCCTGAAAACTGCACGAAGAACAGTGCCAGGAAGTACAGCGCCTTCGCCATAGTTCAAGTCTGAAACTCAAAAACAGTGCCGCTCAAGACCACACAACTATTCCTTCCAAAACTACGTCACCGATGTCGACCTGCCTGTGTTCGACGCAGACTTTTGCCAACGAAAAACAGTCAGATCGCTCGCTCCATATCCACATTGCTCACATCATCTTTCTATCAACTTGCTTTGAGGTGATCAATCCTGCAGACTTAGTGAGCAAGCTTAAATGCTCTGTCAATGACTACTAGCTCCGAAAGATCAGTATCATTCCGCCCTTTTATATAGAACCCCATCTCACCAATTTCACCAGTGAATATCTAAGCTGCACCATCATCTCAACCTAAGAATCTAGACAACAAAAACGTATTTGTCCATACACGTGAAACCTGATCTGGCTCAGAGCGGTTGCACAGGAGACTCTTCTACTCTTGCGCTGCCCATGGACGTGATAGTAAGTGAGCTTAAATGTTATCTTGACAGATGCACAGGAATTGGAAACCTGAATTTTATTGCTCATGAATATCTTAATGGTTGTGAAATGTTTTCAGGGCAGGTGGCGTTGAGAGGGTTTTCATTTGCATAGCGGCTATCTGCTTTCAATGCTGTTAGTTAAGACTCGCGTGCCAAAACAGCTTTGTTACTTTAGCGAGTTGAGTCATTGGTACATTGTCAGTTCAGGAGTTATCTCTTCGTCGATTTTGGTGTATTTCCGGTTATAGCTCCTTGTTTGTAAGACGAATGCACCTTTTTGGATCGCAACATGTGTGGTACTAGTTTGTACGCTTCAAATGGAACAATTCCTAGGCGCATTGGTGCAAGCATTGGCGAGAAACAATGATTTCTGTGAAGTGGGATCTATGCTGAAATGTATCCTATGTGTAGGTGTTGTTGTGCATGATCTATTACACTCATGGATTCTAATGATACCCCAATTTTATAGCTGTTGGTTGTGGTTTTTGGTGGGTTATGAGGGGGGTTACAATACTCCTCCATTATCATTGAACTAAAAGACTCCACAATAGCATGTTCCTTAAGAGAAGATGTTATAATTTGAAACTACTTTGAAATGTTTGTGAGCCACCAAAGTATTACAATTTGGAGGACATGCTTTGGATCTGGATTTTATCATGTAATAGATAAAAGGTGACGTAAGAGAGCCCAAAGTGTATAGACCACAAGGTTAACCCTTTAAGGATGAGTAACTTAAGCAAGTGCTACATGCCACCTGCAAGGTAAATTTGACAAAGATTTAAAGGCAGAGCTAGGTGAGCATCTATTGGGACCAATGCCATCAAAATCGATGTAAGCATTGGTAAGCTACAGTGATTTCTGTGAAGTGAGGTTGCAATGAAATGTGTCATGTGTGTAAATGATGTTTGCATGACCTATGACACTTGTGGATTCTCTCAAGCCTTAAGAGCTCCATCAGCTTTAACCCTTTAAGGCGAATCGACCATATATGGGTTGTTTTGGCACAAGAATCTTTATAGAAAGTGCTACAAGCCACCTCAAAAGAAAAAAAAATAGACCATGACTTAGAGGTGGAGGATCATGGGCATCTATCGCCTTGGCAATTGGTGCAAGCATTGACGAGATACAATGATATCCGTGAAATGAGTTTGTAGATTTTCCAGCTCAAACGTATCCAATGCGTAGATGTCATTTGCATGATCTAGAACTCTAGTAGATCCTCATATGCCAAAAAAGCTCATTGGTTTTAAAAGGGTTAAAAGGTTAAAGTGCAAAAGACACTTCTTGAGTGAGGAGCTAGGGATTTGCTAAAAGTGTGATAGTTCAATGAGGTGGTTGGTTTAGTGATTTGGGCAGTGATTAATTGACCTGAGGTTTGTGCCAATGTGTGAATGCCTCCACAATGATTCATGTACTCTTTCTTTCCGTGTCAACACATGAGAAGAGGAAGGTGGATAGGCACATGGGTTGAGGTATTAGGTTTATTTGGTTGTTGTACTCTGCTGGGGGTAGTTGTGAAAGGGACTCTGCACGGGATCTGTCAGACAATGAGAGTGGTGGTCATTTCACCACATAAATAACTTATCACTTGGAAAATATGCAGCTTCTGTCATGGAACTTGAAGGCTGGAGGATGTGGCCTTTTTGAGGCGGCATGTTAATTACCTTTGTGGTGAACTCAACTGGCATAAGTATCTGTTACACCATCACGGATCCAAAAAATTGTGTTATTGCAGGAGTATGTTGAACTTGTACCATTTTTCCGGTGATGCATCAGTTCACATTTGTTGCTAAGACAACTGGTACTTCTTTGTGGACACCAAACATGGATGAGAAATTTGGTAGCCCTTCTCTAAACATTGTTAATACTTTTAACCCTGAAATGCCCACAAGACCCAAATGGGACTCTGGAGGTGATAAAACTCAATTTGCATGAAATCCATGAGGAATTGCGTTGTAAAATTTGAAGGTTGGATGTGGGCACACATTACATGAAGCACTCTGTAAAAATCAGAGTGTGATTTGGAGTTGTAGAACTCATAGAAAAGCTAGGAATACAACACAAAGTACATCAAGTACACTAAAATGGTACAATGAATACCATGCCGCATACTATGACATATTTCATACACGCAAAATGATTTTGGTCTTGAATTTTGATTGAGATTTGTCTTTAACCCCTAAATGAAAAAAGTCTTGAGGTGTCCTAAATTTGCAAATCTCGGGCACATTCTCATGGTTGCAATCTATATTTTCAATTCTTGAAATTTTGAATAGAGATGCAAGAAGATAAGAGGTACGTGGGAGTGTAAGTTTTATTTTCATTGGACTTATAGAAAAAAAGTTATGCCATCTAAAAGAAAATATTGTTGAGTGTGGGCAAATCGAGCAACTCCAAAAACTTTTGCTAGGACACACTAGTAAATTTGAGATTTTCAATACTAGCAAGTAATACTATATCCTTCCATATTGTCAAAAACAAATTCTTGCGTCCGGTGGAAAAATGCACTTTATCACATTGCCACACATTGTTGGGCAAGGAACCAAAAAACTTCTTCTTTTCCACATAAAACTTTGAGATCTTCATAATTTCCACTTCCTACTACAAGACGTGGTGTAAACCTCCCAATTGAAGGTTTGGATTATACTTCTAAAACATATTTTGTTCCCAAAAAGTTAAAACGTGAATTGGCACTTTTTGAGCCTCCACTCCTTGCACAATTATTTTTGAATATGCTACACCCCTTCTCTACCTCTTAAAATTGGTGTACAAGGAGTTCATATCATGATCAACATGATGATATAAAATTGAGACCTTGTGTAGTGCAAAACTTTGACACCAAGTGAAGTCAAAGTCTGTTGATCCACTTAATGCAGGGATGAAAATGAACCATGTTTTCTACTTCAAACACAGTAATCTTTCAATCTATGTGATCAAAATTGATGAAGTATTGTGAGTATGTTATTTATCAAGTGTTAAATGAGATCCTACGGTTTAAACATGAAATACGATTTTTTCTTTCCTTCCTTACTCATTGCGCAAGAATTTACAGCTTTGAAGTGTTTTTGGTGTGAAATTGTCAAGGAAATTTAGGGACTAAGAGATTCTTTATTGTTTTGTGATTTTTGATCTCCCTCATAGCATACAAAACTTTTTTTTTGATTCGTATAAGTTTGGAACGGTTGCATATCCAATCAAGTAGACAAAAGAAATAAAATCATTAATAATCATGTATAAATGTTTTCTTCACATATGATGTGTCAATGCAAAGCTATCGACCTAGTGCACATGTGCACCTCTTTTATACTTGAAAGAATTTGAAAAATTGATGGCTAAAGTAGTATACCCTCCAAAGTTGCACAATTTGCATCACCAATGTACTGTACCTTTAATCATTATAATTCATTACATCAAACAGTGGATGTTGTGCAATTTTTTCTCCAAAGTTCAAATCATGGTTTGAGTTCAATTTTGTAAGGTCGGATATTAAAATTAGGCATTTTATTTCCATCAAAATTAGTTCAAAGAAAAAAAATCAACATGTCTTTCTATTCGAACTAGCACCCTTACTTGGAAATCTCATATGTTTAAATTAATGTAAGTTTAAGAGTACCTTGGTAGTACCTGTGAACTAGATAGCCATTGGAGTTTTCCTGAAAGTACTTGGGGTATAAACCGTGACTATCACCCCAAAACGCTAATAGGGGTTGAACACCTGAAAGTCCACTTGTTTTTTAGAAACATGGTGGTTTGGTTAACTTTGGGGTTTATTCCATAAATTATGGTCCTTTGTCAGCCAACCAACATGCTACAGGGTTAATCATCTAGGCACAGTCACCGTCCAAACATAGATGCAAGGTGGCATTGGTGACTCCAAATTACTAATTTGGTTACATTAGCTTGTTCCATGCGCGTGGCCCATAAAATATGGAAGGTGAGAATTTTCACCCTGCAAATATTGCCGTATTTAAATCTCACCTTGCTTTGGTGAATAGAAAAAGACAAAAGGTCCTTAAAGGATGCTGCACCGGGTCTTTTTGGGTGACACAAGGTAGCCACCCTTTAAAACTCAGACTTTCAGGAAAACTCTATTATCCGCTATTCAAGATGGAGGACTGGTAGTATCCACCTACTTGAGATACAGCTGGCAACAGTAAAGCACTTGACTTGATTATTCATTTAAGGGAAAAGCGAGAATGGATTTGGATTTGTTGTCATCTAAATTGTGTTCGAGTTTAGAGTGTGAAGAGTAGGAAAGTCTTAATTCAAAGGGACTTTCAAATAGAATTTTGTCCATATTTGGCAAGTTCCATTGGAGATGCTCTTATGATACATGCTTCAAACTTTGACAAACTTTGACGAACTATAATTTTTTTGGCTCATTATGGCTATACTTGTAATAATTTTTATTTTATAATGCTAATGATGCTATCATCTTTTGACCACTTTGTAAGAAAATTTGGTCATGTCATATGTTTAACATGCCTTAAAACGTGACCACTAAACCATGACCTCAATAAAATAAACTTAGGATAGAAAATGGTATAAAAAAACTTTATGATATTCACAAGATGCCTATTCTTAACCCTTAAAGGCCCAAGAGTCCCCTCCTCTAGACTGTATGGATTCCCTCGGGGACTCTTAGGCCTTAAGGGGTTAATGAGCAAACATTAGATCTTCTTTCACACGAAAATTTATTGATGAATGTCTTTGGTTCAGACCACTCAACCCTAAATTCTTAGAAAAATCCTTCTTTTGGAACAAATTCATGAAGAAAGCCAACTTATGGAGTTTTGTATTTTAAATATGAAGAGACTAGTTTTAGAGAGTAGATTGCATAACATTTCTAGATTGAACCACACACAAATGATTCAATATAATCTATGTAAGGTGAACAGTGTAGATAATAACTTGTTGGAATGTGACGGCATCCTTGTTGCAACTTGTATCCTCATTGTAAAAAAATTGAAAAATGCGCAAGTCTTTGCAAGCGTGAATAAAAAAAATTGGGTGAAAATGGGGTGAAAATGTGGTAGGATTGAGTGCCAACACTTAATCCCTAAAGGACCGTGCCTTATGCTTTACCACAACCACCCCAAAACTGCCACTTTGACATGAGATATTATTAAACTCATTTAATCAACCTTTAACTATTTTCAACCGTAGGACTACTACAATACCTGCCTCAAAAAAGTGCAATTGTCAACTCTACATCAACACTATTCATCTCTATAGGACCGTGCTCAACTGCCAAAATAAACATGCTTTTTATTTTTGAAGCACCATAACTTTTTCCTTATAAGTCCAAAAAAAAGTAAAAAAAATTCCCGCAATGATAACCCGTACTTCTATTCTCACTAAAAATTTCAAGAAGTTATCTTCAAAAATGGATTTTTAGGAAGCTGCCCAAAATCAATTTGTACCCCACAGGTACAAATGGTCCTTTAGGGGTTAATGTAGTAAATGCCCAGGAGAAAAAGAAAATAGATACATAAGTGTGGGAATCCGTTTCTACAAGGTTTTGGATATAACCTTGAAATCTGGTAAACGAAGGGGAAACTTTTAAAAAATTAGTGAATAGAGTAGTACAGAATAGAACAATTAGGTAGAAATAAGGAATAAGGATTATGGGCCTAATTGGAATAGTTAAATAGCGTTATCTTAAGGACTTTTCCGGAAACCGGACGTCCGGAGCATCTAAAAAATGTCCGGAATATTTTGCACAGTATCCAGAATCTGGAAACGACATCATAAGCCCGACAACATTGATAGATGTTGATATGTTGTGTCATAGATAAAAGGGGTCAGAGAAAGGAAGGCGTTACCATTCTTCTTTGTGGTTTTCTGCTCTTTCTCTCTCTGTGTCTTTTCCTGCCTTCTGTCTTCTTTTGCTTTTTGGAGTCCGAAAGTCTTCCAGGTAGAGAGTGCTTTTGCAAGGTCAGTGCGTGCAGTTGTAACTTGAGAGAAGTAAGGTTGGAGAACAGTTAGAGTGATCCATGGTTGGGAGTGGAGGCCGGGTCGTAAGAACGCTCAAGGTGAAGAATATTATTGTCGGAAGGCCAACAATCCAGAAGGTGACGTCGAAATACCTCATAGACAACAAGGATGTTTAGATCCTCTACCGTTCCTGGAGGACATGGGGTGCGCCGGACTCATAAAAGTGGCGTGGGGTACAAAGGACAAGGGCTTGGTGACGGAGTTGATTGGGGATCCGGACAACCAGAATGACGGCAGCCTCCGAGCTCAACCGGAGAGGTCGACAAGGGCAGAGTGGAAGCGGACGTATGGCTTTCACGACGGGGCAGTGAAGATAGCGGAAAGAAACAACGAGTTTCTAAAGGGGGAATTCCGTCAAAACGCCGATCCGAAGGACAGCTACAACACGAGTGATCTCAGTGACCCCTAGGCTCGGATAGCCGTAGGGTTCTTGAACCCTATCTTTGATCTCGAAAAGCCCAAAAGGTTGGTGTCCAAGTGGGTATGCACCTTCCTTGGAGCGATGAAGGGGAAGATCTTCGTTGATTGGACTTTCTTGATGAGTGACCTAGTCGGACGGTCGGTCAAGAACCTCCACCGGACGAAGAAGATCGGATCGCCACTTCTGTCCTACCTGACACACTTATACGCCAAACACACGTATACGCCAAACACACGAGTTGTTGACATCGGCGGAGCAAGGCGGATACGAAGAACTTCTTGAATATTGAGAAGTACAGCGGACCGGAGACGGACTCCAAAGATGAGCCTGAAGCATCAGAGCCTCCTCCGATCGAAATCCCTCTGACTCGGAAGAGGGGTTGGTTAGCGCAGCCGGAGGTAGAACCGAAAGCAGCTCAACCGACCCAGCTGGAGAATGCACTAGCCGATCTGGAACCGGTTGGCCCATCCACCCGACAGGAACGAGTACCTGAGGCGGATGCTCCGGAATACAACGGAAATCATGGAGAGAATATCATAGAATAGCTAAAACACGTGGCATGAGGGCTGCGCTGCTTAATCAATTCACCGTGGACAACATAATGCTGGTGAAGGAGATCCTTGGAGAGCTCAAGGTAGAGGAGGTAAAGAATATCCTCCCCCGGATGAAGGACCTCCGGCACAAGGAGGTCCGGCTAAGCATACTAGAGGAACAACAGGCCCCGTTGATCCAGGGACGTGCAAAACTCCAGCAACTTCTAGGGGTAGCGGAGGCGGCGTTGGTAGAGGCATAGGTTGCCTGGAAGGAGGCTAAGGACAAGGCCAACGCATCAGCGCTTGTAGTGGAAGTCCGGACGGCGCTGAGTTTTTAGGTTGACACGGTCAATCGGAGCCTCCTCTTTGACAAACAATTGGAAAAGGAAGGGAAGCGGAATCGGGGCCAGATCATCCGGTTCCTTATGGACCACGGCCGAAAGATGGAGAAGACCTGGAGCAAGATGCAACTTTTGGTCATTAATATGGCGCTTGAGGAACCCGGGGCGCCTACCTCACCAATCAACCTCGGTTCCTCACCGGATGAAGTCAGACCATCAAGAAGAGCTCTGGAGACTTCCGAGACGCACAAGGAGGTTCTTGGAACTCCGCTCGCATCTTCCCCCATGAGCTGGAGTAACCTCCCCCTTTCCAACACGGAGACGCTCAAGGCTTGGAAAAATACGCTCCTGGAAGCATTCTTCAAAGAGACCCCTCTAGTCTTCTGACTACCTTCCTTATCTCCCTCCTCCATCCTCCAGAAGTCAACCTCTCCACTTTCCTGAGGGCGTCGTGAGGAGAATTCCAATGTCTGAGACATGATGGGAACGTCGACCGGAACAGCGGAGAAGGCGACATAGGTGGTGCCGCCAACTAAAGACCGGACGCCGACTACACCAACTTCCGGAAGCAAGGGCCAGGTGCCTGAATCATCTCCGAAGGCGGAAAAGGCAAAGGGAGTAGTGGACGAGTCCCCTATGTGTAGGAGTACTAGGAATAAGGGTGTCCAAAAGACCCCCTAGTTAGATTAAGGATTAGAGTTAGGAAAATCTTATTTACTTAGGTTTAGTAGCGATTAACAATGGGGCTCCAAATTGCACCCGACTACCAAACCTTAGACTAAGGAATTTTATACCTACCTTAAGATTTAGAAATGGTAAATCCGGATCTCAGATCCAAATTTTTTGGATCTGAGCCCAAAATTATCGCACTTCTGGGGATAGGGCCTTTTTGCTGTCATGATAAGATTTTTTGGATTCCTTGAGGATAAGGTAGACTTAAATTATGATACTTAGCTTGTATTTTGTAGATGACTTTTAGGAAACTCATCATATTGTTTCTCTCGCGGAGAATGTTTTTCAACCTATCACTATGTTGGTTATCTTAAACTTGTGGTGTTGAGTGTTTTCTTGTGAAGAAGAGATCCATTGTGGTTGTGGTGTGGTGGTTAAGTTCTGTTGGGGTGAGTATTAGAGTGTTTGTATTTGATGTAACGGGTTGGGACTTGCATTGGGAGAACGCCCGGAAGAGCTGGAGAAGAGTTTAGGGAGAGGTCTGATACTCTCGAGTGTCTAGAGGTAGCGAGGAGGGCTAGAGATGTATTGCAGAGGTGTGCCTGGTAGTCTATAAGGCGCGGAAGCTCCGTGTGAACTCGGATTTCGGTTGAGGCTAGAATCTACCCCTACGATTGGGAAAAAGCCTGATGTGTATGTCTTAAAGGAAATCCTCTTTGTAAACTATAAGGCTCACTTGGTAGAACCACCATAGTACTGATCGAAATGTCGTTGAAGTCAGGACTCATCTCTGCATGACCGCGTCCGGATAACTATCCGGATGTTGTGAGAGTGTGGGTCCTGCAGCAATAACCGTCCACCGGTTAGCGGAGTAGGGAGAGTGGGTGTCTAGCCACTTTAAGCCACAAGACAGTGGGGAATCCGGCCACTTACACAAATATGATTAGTGGCCTTCCGGTCACTTGTTTAAACCATCCGGAAGATTCTCTGTGGAGGAACATAGATAAATAAAACTCCCTTCCAACTGTCCCGAAATTAGTTCCGAAAGCTATTGTAAGAAGCTCGGAATCCGGAAGGATCCGGATATTGAGCAAATGAATGAGTAGGAAAGCTAACCTGAGGCGTAGTTGTAGGTAGTTTAATTTTTGTAGTTTATTCAGAATGAAACAATAGGTCTCTCTAGGAACAACACTAGAGCGGTTTACTTTGGAAGCATTTAGCGACAATTCAGTGTTTTCTGTGAGCATCATTCTTCAGTGATTGTTGATAGTTTGAAGGTTGTTGGCTATTTTAAGTAAAATCTATGGTGGAGCGACTCAAGACAATTCTTTTAAGCCAAATGGAATTTAAAATCACATTGAATATCAAAAGGGACAATGCAAGGAGATAAAGAACTATTAAGCAAGTTTAACCCCTAAAGGCCTAGTGTTCCCTTGGGGGCCATTTTGAGATTGGTTAGGGTACCACGTTCTCAAATTTAGGCATGATTTTTTGAGATTTTTATTGAATGGGCGACTTTTTATTAGCTTTCCGTAGACATAATTTTCATAGAAATCCAAGTTATTGTTTATAAACTACAATTTTTTTAATGTAACATATACAAATAGCGCAGTGGTTTAGTGTGACATGTAACAAATAGTGTAGCAATACTTTAATTAACTCTAAATTGAATAAAAATTTGATTTTCTGTCCATTTTCGAAAAAATCCTCTTGACAAAAAAATGGAAATCTTTGCATCTACCGTACGGACTTGCAAATTTCAAAAATATGAGAAGGATATGATATATGCAAAACTTGAAGTGTATTGTTGATTCTTAGCACATAGTTGCATTACAAGATTTTTTAAGGACATCTTCTTCCCCTCTTCTATTTCTAAATATTGGTGTACATGTGCCTAACATTATCCTTTTAAAGTCAAAATTATAAAATCATGGACCGTAGTGCAAAAGAATGCCATAGAAGGTGGTCAAAGTTTGTTGAAGGTGTTTAGTATTACATCAAGAAGAGTTTGTTTCTCACTTCGAAGGCTGGTATCTTTCAATCCGTGCAATCAAGCTAAAGAAATTTTTTACCACATACACTTGTGCAATCCAAGTACAAGATCCTACAATTAGATATGTTAAGACTGTGGTTGTTTGCATTTTGTGTTGAATGCATTGAAATTGGCAGTTTTTAGTGAGTTTGGGTGCTAAAATGATTTGGGCCATTAGGGGTTAACAAGTGATTTTTCATATCTAATCTCAAAATGTCCCAAAGCGATATAAAATTTAAAAGTCCAAAAACCACCCATGCTCTAAATTGTGTTGTAAAATACATGGTACTTAGTCCGAGATGACCCTAAAATCTTGGGTGATGGTGGGAGATACCCAATGTATCTCCAAATGGAGTGGTTGCAGATTCGGTTCCTGGCTGAAAAATCTTCTCTCTACCTGAAGGGACTACTGCAAGTTGCCAATATAGCAACTTCTGTGTGCCAAAAAATTATGGGTTGGATGTAGAGAATTTTGTGCTCACGTTGCCCAATGCTAGGAGTAAAGGAGAGAAGACATGCCGTGCATGACAGACACTTGAGCGACCCGAAATCGCACCGCATTGTTAAAAACTTTTGAGCAAGGCCACCCTTGACGAGCTCACATAAGGTAGAGTGACCCAAAACTACACACCTTGATGATCTAATGCCACTACAAAATATTTTTAGTTATGATTCTCCAAAATTAATGTTGACTAAAATTTATGTCCAACTTCTCTAATTCCTACATAATCTACATAATAATTTTGAGGAGGGGTGCAGTTTTGGGTCGCTCCACCTTAGGCCACACATTGCTAATAGAAATGGTGTCCATCTATATCAAAGTAGGGGACCTCAAAAGATTTAAAGACCTAGTGTGACAAAACCTTTTGTCACCACGAAAAAGATGGCATAACATGACCATCAAATATGTCAATGTATACCAGAGCTTGTCACTACTGGCCCTTGGGTACACTTATTGGTCACCACGTACCATGATTCTAGAAGTGACTGGTACACTAAAAAAAAAAAAAGGGGTTGCGTACCCTTCCTATTAGTGCATGCTTTTATTTCTAATACACAATTTATACATTAAAAAGAATTCAAAACCTTAGAAGTCACTTCAAACTCTAGTTTTCTGTATTACCCCCACCAAGTACACTAGAGTAGTGGGCAATTTCCACCCAATTGGATATAGAGTACAACTATTCATGCGTACTTGGTTGTATAAAAGGACCACTTTTCTAGAATTGGGAGACTTCTCAACCTCAACACTCCTTTGAAAAAAAAATTAGAGTCTGGTAGGCCTCTTGTAAATAATATTCATGATCAAAAAGGACACTCGTAAATTCGAGAGTGAAAAAAGTGTCACTCTCGGTCAATCATCTTCCAAATTGAATACTTGACCACAGCCCTAATTTTGGTGTTAAAGATGAGCTTTTCCAGGTAAATTACTGTTTCAGAAAGATATAATGTTCTGGATTTTACGTTCTAGAACAACCAATTATGGTGTCAAGGAGGAGTTGTCACTGTTCCAGAATGATATTGGATGTTATGTTCTAGAACAACCAAGACCTTTCGACAAGAAACTTCCTCTTCAAGGACAAGTGAGCTTCCCATCCCACATGATCTCCTCTCACATGACCAGTCAAGATGAAAAAACATCCTCAGTGGCGTAACAGAAAGTGTGTCGCGAATTCCAAGAATCTCACGCGGTTCCAAACCTATGATATAATTCTCACTCCTCTGCAGATGGCCAATCACCACAACGTCCTGTAGCTCCCGACTGCCATTCAAGAGTGTAGTGCAAGCCTTCCAGTCGACACGGTTTATCACTTCATCCCCACTTCATACGATCATCCAGATTCAGACCCAGATTCAGTGTAGTGCGAGCGCAGCTGAAATCGAGCAAGTTTTGTCAGTTTGAGCTGGAGCGGTTTAGGAGAGACATGAAAACACACCAGGTTCCGGGAGAAGAAGTCCGAGGAGTGAAGCTTGTTTGAGAATCTGCGGTCAATAGACAGTGACAACCGCACTAGTATCATCGCAATATCACCCCAGTATCGGCCTAGTATCAGTCGAGAAGTGCTATGCAGGGCGCCCGGAGCTTGTACATGACGACGTTGCCCGCGCCGGTGATCAAGGTGGAGAGGGCGCGGAGGGTAATCAGGTTCGAGACCATCAGTGAGGAGGAGGAGAGTCGTCGTGCGGAGATGAGCTGGGACGAGGAGTGCGCGGCGGGCGTGGCGTCGTTGGGACTGGAGGCGGCGCCGGCGGCCGTGATCACGGTGAGGAAGGCCGCGTTCCGGAGCCGGTTGGAGACTATCTGGGAGGAAACCATGCAGCTCATCGCGGCAGACGCCATCCTCAGACTATCACCATCATCGTCGCCCCTTTTTGAGAGTGAACCACCCAAGTTTTGCAGACCGACTGCAGCCCGTACAACATTAAGAAGCTACTAAAGCAAACATTAGATGAACATTCATACTAGAAAGGTTAATGGCCGTTGGATGGTGAGATTCTCCAGAGTTTGATCCATATTCTGCTTTCAAGTTGATTCATGGGCGGCATCAAACATACTATGATGTATTGCTTTTCCAGTGAAGCCTTTGTGTTAAGCACAAGCAAAACGCAACTTCACTTTGTGTATCCTATGAAGCAAGAATCAGCACAAGTAGCAAACCTCTTACGATTGTGAGATTTTTGTGTTAGCCCATAATCGGTAGCTGTACATACAGGCACGTGTTTTACTTTGTAGAATATAAGAAATGTATTAACCCCTAAGAATCCTTGTGTGCTTGGAAGCTTGAAGAGTCAGAAACTGCCGTTTTCTACCTCTATGCCCTCCCGGGGGTGTGATCCGAATTTTTTTACCATTTTTAGAATTTCAACCGTAAGATCTTGTACCTGACCTAGTTTAGAAGAACTGATCCAAGTTTCAACCGTTGGATGTTTTTCATCCGTGAGATCGTAACGTTCAAAGTTGACTGAAAACTTTTTTTTACCGTTGCCCGGGAGGCATTGTGTACATGGTGGCAAGGGAGAATTGATGATTTGTACCCCAAACTTGTTGCTCATATTTTTTTTCATGTGGGAGACTAAGTTGAGCATGCAAATGCAAAATTTCAGAAACTCATTTGGATTTTTGAACCCTCATCTAAATTGTTTTGTACCGGGAGGTCTAAAATCACACTTTGGGCGTTGATGAGGAGAAATTTGCATAACAGAATGGAAATTCGGAATTTTGAAAAACTGAACGGTAAGATTGTTTCCTTCTGAGTGAGTGAAATTTAGGTCCAATTATTTTCGAAAAATACTAAAATCTCCGATTTTGATGAATTACCGAAGTCATTCAGAAGAGAATTTAGAGAAAAATGAGGTGGGCAGCCATGTAATATTGGAGCCCAAGAGGTGTTTCCCGTGCCCATTGAGTCAATTTCGAATTGGGATGCTTGTAGTAATATCTACAACTCTTCAAATTGTCAGTTGTGGGTCCGGTACATTTATAGCATGCAAGGGGATCTAAATTCGAAAGAGGTTGATGCCCTCTTGATCTGCAGCTGATGCTCCAGCTCGGAAGAGACCGCCATTGCCAGCTCGGATGCGAAGCAGAACTGACTCCAGCTCATGACCTCATCTGGCTGGGCAGCTTGTCGGGAGCTCGATGCCGGCCCCCGCCCTCCACCGTGGCCCTCCTCCCTCGAAGTGACTCCAACGGCCCTCGCCCTCCACCGTAGCCTCAGCCCTGCAAGCGATTCCTGCCCACGGCCTCGGACCTGGCCCCTGGCTCCAGAAATCAGGCTCATGTATTTCCTGCAATCAGGGCTCATAGTAATCCCTGCAGTAGGTGTGGAAATAAAATGTAAGAGTGAATGTGGTTGAAAAATTATTTTCTATAGGAAATAATTAGAAAACTTAGGAAGAAAACTACACAAAATTTGGAATGCAAACAGATAAACCCATTTTTCTTTTGAGATAAACGTACCTATATTCAATGTCGGCGTCGCCGTCGTAATGCCAAAGCCGTATGCCATCTCTCATAGCAACCCTCATTTAGGCACATCCATTTGTCACCACAATTGCGACAAAAATAATGTGGTTGCCTCACATTGCATACAACACATTGTCTACGCAATTTGGTATGAGTAGGAACACATATTACCGGTTGGCGTGGTCTTGGAGGTAAGTCAGTAGCTTGTGGGGTTCTTTTTGGCCAATCCGCCAATAAAAACTCACACAAACCTTGCTTGAACTGGAGATGCGTCATTGGAGTGACTGGCTTGCGAGGGTTAGAGTTTGCCACACATTCCAAGTAAATAATGTACATATTTACAACCGTGACATCCAAAAGAAAGAAGAAAATTCGATGCCACCACTTGTGGCTTCGTACCTGACATGAGTAAGAGGCCCGGAGTTGGTCCGCTACATCCACCCCACGCATGTGGGTGGTGTACTCCTTCAACATAGGAGAAGTTTGGACCATCTCCTGAATGGCACCATTTCTGCGAGGCACGGTGACAACAGGGCTAGAACATGGGGCTTGAATGGGCATGCTATGTGTAGAAATTAGTAGAACACGTTTTTTATCTTTCCACATTACAGAGGAAATGGAACGACTTACATGCATTCTCCATAGAGTTGTGCCTTGGGGCACATTCTTGAATGCTGCCAAGTTCTTCAAATTTGTGGGAAGACCAACACGGTTCTGCCTAACTGTACCTGTAGCATACATGCCACGTGCTAGAAGAGAGGTGAATAGGCTAATGCTAGAAAAAAAATTATCCATAGTGATACAATGTCCTAAATTCCAAAGACCATCAACTAGCCTTATAACCACATTCTGAGCTAAATTAGTTCCACCAACTGTAGGACCAGGTTGAACAGTTTCACCATCAGAAGGTAGAACAATGTTTTCCTTACCACAATATATTTCAAAGTTATACACACACTTTGAAATGGAACAAGCAAGACACCATACCTTCAAGCCCCATTTCTAGGGCTTTTTAGGCATGTATTGGCGGATGGGGGAGTACGTACCTTTGTAGCGTATCATCATTTCATCTACAGTCAAATACTTGCCAAGACACCATGCCAATTTACATCTATCTCTAATTGCATCTACAAGCCATCTAGTTTGACCTATTTTGTCATAGCCCGAGTCACCTCTACAGACACCATTCATGTTAGTTAGGTGAAGGCATCTTCTAAGAGCTTGGAATCTAGCTCTAGTCAAGATAGAAGAAATCACCGGGCATCGAAACAATTCATTTTGCATCCAATAGGTGTAGTAGTTGGGTTGGTGTTTCAAACCCATGTAAATTGCTAGTGCCATGAATGCCTTCAGTTCATTGACAGTCATATCCTCCAACTTAGGGCCTCCTTTTGTATTACCTTGATCATCTAATGGTTCATTGGCATAGCGGTTTGTTTCTCTTACAATGGACTGCAACATGACCGGGGTCCAAAAAAGAGCAAACAAAGTCCTGAAAGTTGGAACACCACGATAGTTTGTGGAAGGACCTTTCGGTCTTCCACTAAAAGGCAAGGGATTGGGTTGGTAGTAAAAACTTGAATCTTTCCATGTTTCGTCCTTAAATTCCCACTTTAGGCCGGTTTGATTATCTTGCAAGCCAATGTCTCCATCTTCCCCTTCACTTCCAGATTCACTACCAAGTTCAGGATATTCCTCGCTATCATTTCCTTGTCTTACACCATGACTTCTCTGGGATGGAATTTCTTCATTATCATCATCTTCCCAGCTAGGCAAATCAGGAGACATACCTGTTGTGAGGTCCTGACTGTAGAGCTGAGGTCTAGCGTTCCGAGCGGCAGTCTCCCGGGCCGGTAAGGTAGCCAGTGAGGCCGGTAAGTGGGAGGACGGGGCTTGGCAGCTTGAGAGCTCCTCCCCATCGCCGGCCTGATCCAACCTAGGTCCGCCACCTGGCATCCCCCTCATCCCATCGGGCCTGACGGGGCTTGGCAACCCGTGACTGCCGTCCTCGGCGACTCCTCCACTTGGCTCGGCGTCTCCTCCCGCCGCGCCTTTGGCGCTCGATCCGGCTCCTCCGCATCGCTCAACAGCTCTCAGCGCTCGCCGAATGGAGTCACTCTCATCCTCGCATCCTCTCTCACTCTCCACCGGCCTTCTTGGCCGTTTCATTCCGTAGTTTCTAGCCTGCAAAAGCATCTCCGGAGGCCACAAAATGTCCTCTAGACCTCCTCCTTCACAGTCCGTATCAGAATCATCAGAGCACAGAAGGTCATCAGATTCGTAGTGGAAGCCAGCACGTTCTTGCGATGTCAAGTAATCTCCATTGAATGCCTCATCTGTATCGTGGACTTCAGGAGGTGGCGAATTTAGTGGAGGTGGGCTTGGGGTGGAGAGCAGTGCAATCTGGTATTCTTTCGAAGAGGAATACCATCCCACTCCATCTAGCAAGAGGGAGATACAAAGTCATGGTAAGAGGGAGATACAAAGTCATACAAAGTCCAAATGTCATGAATTTTGCTTCTCATTGAAATCGGGTTTACCTGCTTCCCCCTTTTGTGCGATTTCCGCTTCGGCATTTTATTAGTCTTGCCAAACTGATCTTACAATGTTGAGGAACTCGGAATCAAAACTTTGTTGCTCTATCTACCCTAAAACATGCTCAGCTTGGCGGTAGAAGTGATGCCTGAAAGTATCAGCTTGAAGATTTTTAGGCCACTGTCTACTCTTTTTTCTCACAGGAAGACTACGAAGGTATGTGGGATCAAGCAGGGAGAGTAATCGAATAATTTGACCTTTGCTAAGAGTTCTTCTCGCAGTCCAATTACGCAGCTGCTAAGCAGCCTCACTCTCGGAAGCTACCACCGGATGGAGTCATTTCAACAATGTTGTTGCCTTCTCGTGCCCTCAGCCACGGTCGACGCTGGGGCTCGTTGAACCTGCCGCCCTCTCTCGACACCCTAACCCGCTTGTTGGAGCTGCCTGATGATGATCGCCGAAGCCGCCTGCTGTAAGTGCCGCCTGCTGGAGCTTGAGTTCCCGCCCCTCTTCGATGCCGACTCTGTCCTCATGCACGTCGATCGCAGCTGCCGCTCCACGTCCGTCGCAGCTACCTGCTTGAAGCACCTGCACATCGACATCAGGCTCATCTACTGTATTGAAATGAGAGCTTCCAATGATCCCTCCCACTCTGATCTCACTAGTTTCTGTCACAAATGATGCACTCTCGATCTGCAGCTCATGACCTTGTTCTTCTTTCTCGATGAATCCTTCTCTACATGCATGCAAGTTCGATTTGGAACAACATTTGCAATTGCTGAAATCCATCTTGTCTGCGTAGTGAATGGAATGCTTATTGGAGATTTCGAATTCAAAGTTGAAGGACTCATAACAGCCATGAGAAAGTGGTGGCTTTGGTAGCTATATTGATAATCACCCCAACGGAATGAGCATTTACGAGGGTGGTTGAACCTGATTGTCACCTTCCTTTCCAAGAATCATGGGTCCAGACTAAACCCACTATAAACCCCGTGCCCCTGCCTAATAACATGCACAAACGAGCAAAACTGCCCGATCAACAAGCTCACTCCTCGTTGGCTCCCAGCCCTGCCCACCCTGCCCTCCCCAAACTGAAACCCGAAAATTTGCATAATTAGGCTCAAAAATAGGAATTTATCGTTGAGATTTTGACCACATATAGCTTACATGTTTCCCCACCTTCAGTAAAAATCTCAACCCCAAATTATTATTTTAACCCCTTAAACTCACCTGACAAGAACCTCAAAAAGCCAAATCGGCTTGCAAGGATCTTTAGGGGTTAAGATTTAGCAAGACGTACACCTTTGGATTGAAGATTCTTCATCTTACATCTTTCATCCAATATCTGAACTTTATCATGTTCAAATATGACACCATATATGTAGAATATTGTGGCCACTACTCTAAAGATGGCATTTAGTGTAGTGGACACTAAATGCGAGCCCATACACTAATTGTCAACTTTACAATTAGTGTAGTGACAAACTATACACTAAATGTCAACTACTACACTTAATGTCAATTCTAGTTAATAGTGGAACTTAGGTTTTTTTACATGTGGACATTTAGTGTATGAAACATAGAAAATGATTATGTGGACATTCAGTGTATGAAACATAGAAAATGATTATGTGCACATTTTGAGCATCAAAGTAAAGAAGGTTACGAGTACATTTGAAAAAAAGAAACAATTTGCAAAGGAAAGATTGGAAAAAATATAACGTGTATATGGAACAAAAAAGAAATCCCAAAAGTAGGAAAAAATAGAATGTGCAAATGGAAGGAAATGAATTTGCAAATATAGGATTGGAAAAATAAGAAATTGGAATTCAAAGGAAAATGAGAAAAGAAAGATATTGGAAAATTGAAAAAACATAGATATCAAATAAATAAAAACTATATAAATATTAAATTAAAAAACAAACAACAAATGTTCATCAAGTAGAATATTGGATACTAAAATAATAAATATTAAATAATGAAATTGGTAAAAAAAGACAAACATTAAATAATCATGGATCATGATAAATGAATATATATTAAAATTAAATATTCACAAAACTTACAAATATACAAAAGTATTATATTATATTTTATACAAATTTAAATATTCATAAAAATCATGATATATAGTCTATATTCATTAAATAATCACAAATATATATTTAATATCAATTACGTATTAATTAAATATTAACAAATTACTAAGTAAATATTTATTAAATATTTATTAAAAACTAACTGAATATCATTTAAATATTAATTACATATTAAGTAAATGTGAACCAAATAATAATTAAATATTCATCAAATATTCATTAAATATTCAATACATATTCATGAAATACAAAGTAAATAATAATTACATATTTATGAAATATTCATATTTATTCATAAATAGTCATGAAACACTCATTAAATATTTATTAAATATTCATTGTATACTCATTGAATATTCATAAATTATCATTTACATATTTAAATATTATTTACATACTAATGAAGTATTAAATAAGCATACATTACATATTGTTTAAATATCAAATATTCAATATATTATTATTTTAATATGATTTTATGAACTTCTTAACAAATTTATGTGCTACGGTAGGTGGTTGATTGGGGATTAAAACTAATAATTAATTGATTTAGAAATAGTGTACTAAGGTAGGTGGATGATTGGGGGTTATTATAAATGACAATGGCGGCTAACACTAATTGCCAACTTGTTCACGAATAGTGTACTAGGGTAATTGCACTATTTGTACCATTACACTAAATGCCATCTTTAGTGTAGTGGCACCTTTTGACCTTTTAGGGTTAAATCAAGATGAAATCTACAATCCATCATCAAAGCTTTAATGGTGTCGATTTTTTTTTGTGTAATCCAATTATATTTGAACCATTGAGCATAATCAATGTTTTAGCAAACACACATTGAGTTTTATGGATGACTCTTTTTTAACCCTTTTGTAACCAAGGACTTTGAATCCCACAATCTCAAGATTTGCATTGATTTCTTTCTTTGAGTTGCTTTTTATGGAGGTATAATTTATTTATTTAATATCTAAACTTCAAAAATTGAACTTAATTTCATGATCTTCATTTTGAGAAAATTTGCAAACTAATCAAAGTTTTGGACTAAAATCAACTCCCTTTACAACAACCATGTTGGTTCTGCTTGTTATACATAGAGGCTGCTATAATGATCAGGTGTTATAATGGAAAGGGTGGGTGAAGTTTGTTTCATGGAAATGTTGGACGAATGGTTCTATTAAAGGATGACATCACTCATCAAGTTCTGACATGCTTTATTCTAAATGGATGTCATGCGGGGTGACAATTTGGTTTGATGAATGTTGATGTAATACCAAGTAGCTATTGTAGAGAGCAAATATTTGTTCTGGACCCATGCCGCTTGTTACAAAAGCATCTATTATAGTTATGTTTAAGAAGGAAGAAGGAAAGATATTGATCATTGATGCACTATGAAGTTTAGCCCCTTATTCTTTTTGAATTGATGATAGAATTGTAGAGTTAATATAGGTGCATTGCAATGACTTAACCTCTAAAGGCCCAAGAGTTCCCTCAAGGGACTCTTAAAGGTTTGGGCACGTTCCTATGGTGTCAATTTGTAACATTCCTTTTTGAAATTTCTACTGTGGATGGACATTGCTAAAAGCTTTGTGCGAGTCCAATTTTTTCCTAAATCCAACATTTTATGAAAAAGTTATTGGGTTTTGAATTTCAAACAAGGAGAGCGGGCACACCAGGCACCTCCAAAAACTTTTGCTAGCACATTCTATTACATGTGAGATTTTCAATACTAGCAAATCATATTATTTCCTTTCATATTAATAAGAAAATAATATAACGGGAATTGGCAATTTTTGAACCTCCACTCCTTGCACGTTTGTTTTGAATATGCTACACCCCTTCTCTACCTCTAAAAAATGGTGGACTAGGAAACAAAATCATGATGAACATGATGGTAATGTTTTCAGACCTTGTGTAGTGCAAAAATTTAACACCAAGTGAAGTCAAAGTATGTTAATCCACTCGATGCAGGGAAGAAAATGAACGATTTTCTCTACTTCAAACACTATAATCTTTCAATCCATGCGGTCAAAGTTGTTGAAATTTTGTAAGGACATTAATAAAAAAATTCTTAATTTAGACCCTACGATTAGGTATAGAAAAAAACGTTTCGATTACCTCAATACTCATTGCACTAGAACAAAAAAAATTGAAGTGTTTTTGGTGTGAAAATGCCTTAGGCCTTTAGGGGTTTAAATGAGTTAAGACTGCGCTATCTTTGCCTCACTTTATAAAGAAATTTGATATCTTAAAAATTCTCCATAGCATTGATAATGATATTCAATATTTAAAGTACTGAAAATGGTTAAAGTTATTTAATCTATTTATCTGTGCGGTCAAAGTTATTGAAACTTTGTTAGGGTGTCACTCAATAAGTCTTTATTTAGATTGTAGGATCCTACGGTGTTGCAAATATTGAATATCATTATCAATGCTATGGAGAATTTTTAAGATAAATATAGTGTTTAAAGTACTGAAAATGGTTCATTTCTTCTTTGCGTTGAGTGCATCACTAGACTTTGACTTCACTTCGTCTCAAAATTTTGCACTACAGAAGGTTTGAATCCATTACCTTTGTGTTAACCCCTAAAAGCCCGTGACAATTTCACACCAAAAACACTTCAAAATTGTTGATTCTAGTGCAATGAGGTAGGAAGGGAACAAAACCTTATATTTATAGTTTATACCATAGGATCTAAATAAAGACTTATTGAGTAACATACTCACAAAATTTCAAAAACTTTGACCACACATATTGAAAGATTATAGTGTTTGAAGTCAAGCAAATGGTTCATTTTCTTCTTTGCGTTGAGTGGATCAACAGACTTTGACTTCACTTGGTATCAAATTTGTGCAGTACACAAGGTCTAAATCTTTTACCTTTGTGTTGAGCATGATGTTAGTTTTCTAAACACCAATTTTTAGAGGTAAAGGAGGGGTGTAGCATATTCAAAACAAGTGTGCAAGGAGTGGAGGCTCAAAATTTGTCATTTTATGTTTTATTTTTTGTGAACTTAATATGTTTTAGAATGATGATCCAAACAGTCAACAGAAAGGTTCTCACCACGTATTGTTGTTGAAAAAATAAAAACTAAAAAATATAAAGATCTCTAGGTTTTATGTAGAAAAGATGAAGTTTTTTTCCCCGCTTGTTCGAAATGTGTAAAAATGTTTGACTTGAGTTTTTTTTTAAATTACACTAAAGACCAGAATTCTTTTGACATTTTCAAAGAAGGTAATATTCTCTACATGTATGAAAAATCTCAATGTCAATAGAGACTTCCAGCAAAATTTTACAGTTGCCCATTTCTAACTTTGAGTGGTACTAACTTTCAAACCATGAATTCAAAAATAATAATAAAAATATTTCCATGGAGCTCTTATCAAGGAGAATCTAGTATAAAAGTTTTCGATATTTTATTTTATTTTTTTGAAATTTAGGAACCTGCCCAAAATCCAAAACATACGCCTCACGTACTTGGGCTCTTAGGGGTTAAGCATGATGTTAGTTCCTTATACACCAATTTTTAGAAATAGAGAAAGGGTGTAGCATGTTCAAAACAAATGTGCAAGGAGTGGAGGTTCAAAAAACATCAATTCACGTTTTAATTTTTTGTGAACTCAATATGTTTTAGATTGATAATCCAAATGGTCAATAAGATGGTTAATGCCACATGTTGTTGTGGAAAAAATAAAAAGTAAAAAATATGAAGATCTTTAAGTTTTATGTGGAAAGGAAGAAGTTTTTTGGTACCTTGCCCGACAATGTGTGACAATGTGTGAAAATGTTTGACTTGGGTTAATATCCTATTTTTCACTCCCATAAACAACATTGCCGGCCATAAACATTGAGAATATGTAGACTCTAACACAATAAGCTAAAGAGACACAACATACCTATGCCAGTGGCACCACGACAACACCATCTATAGAAAATGGCTCCCACAAAGAAACCTTTTCCCTTGGCACAATTGAAACACCTCTCTCCATAACACTGAAATTCTTAAAGAATACTATTATAAATTTCAAAACAACTTCTACATAGAAATAATAAAATTGCATCACCCACAAGAACAACTTAGAGATACAAGATTTGTTACACCGCCCATCACCATCCCCCTCCTTCACATCTTCACGACCAAATGTAATCCCGAAACATACATTCTCACACAAACAAACACAATAAAAATACAACAAGACAATGCCTACATACATGAAGGAGACGGTGGACACCTAATTACAATATCGGTTGCTAGATTACAGTGGCTGTGAAATCAATATCATGACGCACTACAAACCTCCATTAACATTGAACCAACACCCCAACCATTTAAAACCAAAATTGTTTGACTATACCAAAGATACAAATATTGTACACCAAAAAATGACTCCCTTAAACATGCACACTACACACTACTAGACCATCTCCTAGACTCTATTATCACGTCTTTTAATATAATAGAATCATACTTTTCATCCCCCATCACATGTTCCAGACAAATTTCAAAGTTCTACTCTTCATTTGAAAGGGATAAAATATTTCGTTAACTTGAGAAAGCATTTGACTATAGGCAAAACGGAACAGGCCTTGCACATCCCTACAACGACAAAGAAACACATTGACAAGCAATACATTCGGCGCAACAAGCGGCAGACAATGATCCTAGTCATGCCACCACTATTATCATCACACCAGACACTAATTGGTACCAAAGCTTTAACCCACAGTCGGGCCCATTTTTGGACTCTCATATAATAGCATTATATGAAGCCGACTAAATGACGTACATGGAACCTACTATACCACCAAAAATACAAAAGCCCCCACTTGAGCCATCAACCCTACGTGTCCTATGTATACATCATCAAAACTGAGAAATTGGCACATTAGAACACCTCGTTCAACTCACACTAATTGCAAAAAATCTCAAAAGCAATAATGTATGCACAGTAATTGCCCCACCCACACCTACACTAACCCATGTAAACCGCATAAAAAATGGTCTAAGACGCCCTCTATAAACAACTTCGCACCACAAATCCCTCCAACTCCATTACTTCCTAATTACCAAACTCACACCTCTCAAATTTGACCCCAACATTAATTACAACACCAACAGTTTCTTCAAAGAACCAACCAAAGTAAGCCCATGACATTGGCACCGAGAAAAATTTGGCTATCGAATATACAACCCCGCCAAAAGAATTAAACTTGCCAAAAGACTACACGGACTCCAAAACATCCTTAGTGCCAAAATGATGGCTATCCACAAAAGCCCAACAAACCGGCATACATTTTCGCGGATTGCATTAATGTATTACACCTCCTTAACACACACATAAAACACCCCACTCAACACAATAGCTATCCGGCCCAAATTATCCTAACACATATGGTCGGCATGTTCCAAAATTGCATACAAATCACCACATTTCACAAAGTCCAAGCTCACGCAAACATCGACGGCAACAAACCAGCGGACAAATAACACAAAGAAGGTGGAGAGAAAGCCTACCAACATGTCATACAACCCTACAAACACGCCCATGCCACCCCATACTACTTCCATAGATATGAATGGCCCTCTATGCACAAAACCCCCGACAAAGGCCCCATAAGAGTCTTGGATAAATACCTCCAAGAACATGACTTCAAAACTAATTTGGAAATACTTACCAAAAAAATCCCTAATATTGATAAATGGACCGGTAATACAAGCATTGACAACGAGCATTCCACTAGCTTTTTGAAAAATCCCATAATCATAGACTCACAAAAATGTGCCTTATTAAATTCCTCACGGTACAATATATAGGAAACGCACGTAAACAACTCTTCTTTGGCATAGAGAGATTCCCTTCCATAACATGTTCAACATGCAACACTACAGACCCAGATACATGGTTACACGTTTTACTCAAATGCCATAACCTCATATACAAGCCCTAATTGTCAAATGCCACAACAAAGCAGTGTGGGCAATCCGCAAATTAATTGTGTCATCAAACAAATCCTGTTGTTTTATCCTAATGAATGCCGGAACCTTTAATGACAACCCACAAGAAAATACCGTTCCCCCATGGTTATTACCATGCACACGATGCACAAAGATGTCATTGTAATGCCAAATTTAAACCCGACTTGTTATGTGTTAGAGGGCTGCCATACAAAGACTCGCCACCAACCCACATTGACCTGAATCTCACTATTCAATTTATTGAATTCAAATAATGTAATGATAGATTCTCACCGGAAGCTATTACAAACAAAACAAATAAATACCTACCACTCCTCAATGATATTCAAGCACTCGGATGGAAAGAAGATCCCCGCATTGTCATTAACGCGGTTGCTAGAGCCACCACCTTTATCCCCTCAATGACATCCCTTGAAGAAACATTCAAAATTCCCATGTCCTCAATCAAGACCACCTTCACAAATATCAACACTATTGCAATTCAACATGCTACGTCCATACTCCTATACAAAAGGAAACTAAAAAACAACCAACCCATCTCGGACACGCTAGACCCCCCTTGAAAACCTACTAAAAACTTCCCCACATTGCCCCCCTTGCATCATCGGTTCTTTGTTCTTGTTACGTGGTACATAGTGTCTACCCTTAAGAGGGGGAAGTAGTTCCATACCAGTGACCCATGTTGGGTGGACATGGACTTAGTGGTGGTATGAACATACACTTTATTCACGCTGGCCCCTGCATGGACCAGAGTTCTTCTTCTTCTTGCTATTTTTCACTAAGACAAGAATTTGATTTTGACAGTATGAAAGGAAATTATATTATTTGCTAGTATTGAAGATCTCACATTCAATAGTGTCCTAGCAAAAGTTTTAGGAGGTGCCCGACGTGCCTGCTCTCCTTGTTCAAAATTCAAAACCCTATAACTTTTCAATTAAATGTTGGATTTAGGAAAAAATTGTTCTCCACTGAGTTTTTAGTAATTCGCATCTACAATAAAACTTTCAATTAGGAATGTTAGAAATTGACAACATAGGAACGTGACCAAACCTTCAAATTGCCATTTTTAACACTTGGTCCTTTAGGGGTTAAACTTGGCGGGCCTCCCACACCTCAATAGCGGACCTCTTGCCCGTGAGTCTTGAGAACGGGGCTAACGGGATGTGAGGTACCTGCAAATCCAATAAAAAAGAATTCTTGCAAGCGTTTTGAGCCTTAACACTATATGTGAACAACCATAAGTTTAGTGATGTGACTTTAATTGCCAATTCCAACAACAGTTGTAAACTCTTGTAAATTACGGAATACCAATTTGTTTACTTGTCGATGTGTAGTGTAAAGTCTTTAGAGTGAAGAAGGTGCATAAAGGAGCACGATTGTTGTTGGCACTAGTAAAGCCCTCAACATAAAAATAAAATTGGTAACAGAGAAACTGCAGTTATGAAATCGGTGGCTGCCTATGGAAGTGACGGATCTGAAGGGTTTTTTTTTTAATAACTTTTATAAAAAAAAATTAAATAATAATTTAGTTATAATTTTTTTGGCCGATTAGGAACCAAATGGCGATTTTTTTTTCCCAAGAAAAGAATATTCCCAAAAAGTGGGGAAATTGTGATTTTACATCGCCAAAATTTCATTGACGGTTGTTTTCATATTGCCGTATTGCTACTAGTGAATAATAGGGACTTCATCATGTCGCCAAAAAGGATGTACAAATCTATGTTTATGGAGATGGATTCTCTGAAAAAGACATTTATGGAGAAAATTTGGTTTTGAATTGTTTCACGAGAACTTTGTGTCACCACATGTGTGGTCTCCAAAAAATTTGTGTTGCCACTCTGGCTAAAATTGTGAAACGAAAAAAAAAAAAAAAAAACCTTGACACCAGTAGAGAACGCCTAAAACAAATAGTGTTGTAGGATAAAAAATCTAATCACAACGTAACTCTAAGTAACATTATTAATGTGGTGAAGGCAACCCCGCTTTAAGGTTATCAAATACATATACTCGAATAACTAAATACATGTATTTATATGTACTCAATGTATAGTATACATGTATCAATCCCTGAAGGATCAAGTGTCAAAAAATGGCTTTTGAAAGTTCGGTTCGGTTCTTATGATGTCAATTCTAACATTCCTCAGTGAAATTTTTACTGTAGAACGGAATTACTAAGACCCAGTGGAGAACAATTTTTCCTAAATCCGACATTCAATGCAGAAGTTACAGGGTTTTCAATTTGAAATGGAGAGAGTAGGCATGTCAGGCACCTCCAAAAACTTTTGCTACGACACCCTATTGAATGTGAGATTTCCAATACCAGCGAGTAATATTATTTCCATTCATATTGTCAAAATCAAATTCTTGTCTTTAGTGAAAAATAGTATCATAACCCAGGTCAAACATTTTTACTCTTTGTCACACATTGTGGGCAAGGTACCAAAAAAACTTTTTCTTTTCCATATAAAACTAAGAGATCTTCATATTTTTAACTTTTTAATTCTTTCCACAACAATATATGGTGCAAACCTTCTCACTGACCATTCGGATTCTCAATCTAACACATATTAAGTTCACAAAGACAAATTTGCAATTTTTAAACCCCCACTCCTTACACAATTGTTTTGAATATGCTACACCCCTCATTTTCCTCTAAAAATTGGTGTTTCAGGAACAAACATCATGCTTAACTCGATGGTACAGGCTTTAGACCTTGTGTAGTGCAAAAAATTAACACCACGTGAAGTCAAAGTCTGCCATGTATGGTTCTTCTTTTTTAGTGTTGAAAATGGAAAAGAAGAACCAATTGAGTTTTCCTGAAAGTCACCAAAATACTCTGGATAGGTTCCCCGAATCTTAGGGTCTTATGTTAGTAACCTGGACCACATGCACATGGTGTCTTGGCTTGGGAAAGGTTTGGGGGAACTATTGGTCAACCCTGTGAGAACTTAGGGTACTATGGGGGAGCTTTAGCTTGCATGGGGTAGGGCCCAAGAACATTGATTGCATTTCATTGGTGCAGAGAAAGGCAATATGAAATTTCCTCATGCTCTCTTCCTTTCTGTTTATACATCTCACACTCTCTCGCACCATATTCCTCCCGACTTGCCCATTCGTGAAGCACTTTCACGAAAACTCTAATATGTGGTTCAATTTCAAACACTAAAATCTTTCAATCTGTGCAGTCAAAGTCTACAAAATTTTGTGAAAACGTCAATTTATAAGTCTAAATTGATCCTACGATCAAACTTAGAAATAAAAGTTTGTGTTTCCTTCTTTATTCATTGGTGTGTAGCTGTCACTGTTAAGATGTACTCTATTTGCGGCATTTATTGCCGACCCAGCTTCTCTCATACGTATTCGAAATACGTGAGTGGAACTGAATACACATATTCGTACTTGGAATGCAAAAACACGCATATTCCGTCCTTGATGAGCAAGCTCGCCTCCAGCAAGGATTGAGACTTTTGTGCCCAAGCCAAGTCAATCTCTCCTTTGCGCCAACTGGGCGCGACCTTGTAAACCAAGGCGGCCCTCCTTCCCAGCGCGTGCCTGACACCTTCACAGCCAACACACACCACCAAAGCACTCGAAGCTAGAGAGAAACGCGTAGCTTTCCAACTGTCGCGTCTTTTCAATCGCGATGATACATAAACCTCACTCCTTCAGTCATAGCTCCAAGTTCGTGTCCAGTACTTTCAACCTTGATAGTTGGCGCTTTGGGATTCAGATTCTGTGCAGCTGACGTTGAGCTATCGGGTTGGAGTTCTAGAAGATAGAGCTTTGCCATGAAAACACACCAGGTTCCGGGAGAAGCAGTGCTAGGGGTGAAGCGTGTTTGAGAGTCTGGCTTTCAAGTCGGCGACCTTCACACTGGGTTGTTTTCTCGTCCATTTCACCCTAGTTTCACATGGTCGTCGCCCTAGCATCCATTACACAGTTTCACACGGCTATCGCCCTAGTATCATCGTCGTACCACCCTAGTGACACGCCGAAGTGCTCTTCCATCGGGAGCTATGGCTGCGAGCTTGTACATGGCGACGTTGCCCGCGCCGGTGATCAAGGTGGAGAGGGCGCGGAGGGGCAGCAGGTTCGAGACCATCAGTGAGGAGGAGGAGGAGAGTCGTCGTGCGGCGATGAGCTGGGACGAGGAGTTCGCGGCGGGCGTGGTGGCGTTCGGAATGGAGGCGGCGCCGGGGGCCGTGATCACGGTGACGAAGGCCGCGTTCCGGAGCCGGTTGGAGACCATCTGGGAGGAAACCATGCAGCTCATCGCGGCAGACGCCATCCTCAGACTATCATCATCCTCACCACCATCTTCCCCGTCGCCGATGTTGAGAGTGAACCACCCAAATCAGATTTTCGTTGGTTCCAGAAGTGTGGATGTTGCGAATTGAGAGAGAGAGGATGTTTGAGGAGGTTGTAAATTGAAGGGACAAATCTTTTGTACTTGTTCAGGAGAGCTAGAATTTTGTGTTGTTCAGGTTGTGAAGAGCGAAGCTCCACAGTTGGCGTTGAGAAGCATTTTTCTATCAACGTACAGTACTTGAATGTAAATTTTGCAAGATGATCGGCATTTATTTTTCTTTGAATTAGATAATGATTTGCTGCTTTTATTCAAAAAAGCTCAATGTAAACGTTCGTGGAATGCGTCGTATTCTGAGCATTAATGAAGCCTCTTTAAGAGATGCCATTACAATGCAAGTCTTGGTCAAACACGGACACGCATATGCATTTAAAGTGTGTATTATTGACAACTTTTGATCCACTAATCCTTGCACAATTCTTTTGAATATGCTACAGTGCTCCACCCACCCTTCAATACTTTGAACAATACCGAGAAGTTGGAGAATTTAGATAAGGGAAGATTCACCAAATTATGGAGAGGATCGGTGGATTGGCTAAACACTACATTGATTTTCCTATTTAGTGTTATGCACAGTAAATGGCTTTATAATCTTGATGAATATTTTTACCAACCATGACTACAATGATCCCCTTCTTTGAGTACCGTAGTGTAGATTGTCGTGCTTTTAGTAAAAATCTTCATCAAAGGTAAAAACCGATAGCATTTACACTGCATAACACTAAATACTAAAATGAGGTGTAAGAAGTATTTTTCCTTTTATTTATGGTTAGTTAGAATAAACTAAAATTTAGATAAATAAACTAGAGGGAATGTTAGGGAATAATCTTGGACCAAATCCTGCTCTATCTGAGGTTAAAACACAACAACCTTCAGATGCCCAATTGTCCACTTCTAACTTTGGCAAATCTACACTTTCCTACCTAACTACTTGCTATTTATTTAACTCTCCTAAGTATACTCTTTGAAGTATTAAATTACTTGTATATTCTAAAGAAATAAAATCACAAGGATTTTGGCGACAACAATTACTAACTAGTTCTAATATGTATTCATGGATTGTTTTTTCCACAAAAATAACAAAAAGATTTGTTCTGAGGATTCACATGCCCAGTAGAGTTTTAAAACCAAGGTAAGAATGGCAAAAACCTAAATCCAGCGAGATGGATAAGCATAGTGGTAAGATGAAGACGGCTAATGGGCACAAAATGGAAGTAATTTCCAATGAATGTGTGACTGTAGAGCTCTGTACCAACTTGGGTTTTGAAGAAGGGAAAGCTTGAGGCACTGGAAGTGAAGTTCAACCCTTAATACTTTAACAACGAAGTGATCGAAAGGTAGTCCATGAGACCAGTTTTCTAGTAGCCACTATTGATTGAATTGTTGGATTGAATTGCTCTTGTCAGCTCAACAATGGGCTTTGCTTATCTCCATCTAACCCATCTTCCTTCCCAATCTTCAATCAGTTGAGGCAATAACAAACTACAATGATTTCTCTGATAAAAGTCAACAATGAAATGTACCCTTCTTGTAAATGTTGTTTACTTTTTTAGCAATTGATCTATTAAGTTCCTAGATTTTTCATGGCCCCATGCAAGGCCTTGTTGTTAAGAAGTTAACCCTTGAAGGCCTAAAGTTCATTATTGGGTCGTGTTGGCATGATAATTCGATAGCAAATGCTACATCCCTAGGCCCACCACCACAAAAATAAAAACGAGGACATAAAGGTGGAGGAAGGATGTGCATCTATTGAGACCACTGCCACAAAAATCCGTGCAAGCATCGGCGAATTACAATGATTTTCGTGAAGTGGGGTCGCAATGAAATGTACCCTGTGCGTAGATGTTTTTTTGCATGATCTTGAACACTAGTAGTTTCTGGCATGCCAAAAAAGCTCATCAGCCTTAAAGGGTTAAAGGACAATGACTATGTTTTCATCAAAACTGCCCCAAAACCGCCTCTTCTAGATGCGATATTATAATACTAATCTAAATTTTAAAATTCAAAGTTTAGAACTACAAGAAGACACTTAAAAAAAATTGTAAACTTTGGCCACACGGATTGTAAGATACTTGAATTTGAAGGATGCAATATAGTTTTATAATTCTATATGCGGACAAGGTCATCATATTTGACTTAAGATGATACCATATTGGATTTGGCACTATAGTGCTGAATATGGATTAGTTTTTAATAATAATTGTTTGGAAAAACAAACATAATAAAACATAATCATTTTTCCACCAAGAAAAAATCAATATTTTTGAAAAATATTTTCAAAAATACTTGGCACCTATTTTATTCACATTGATATCCTTCAAAGACATAAATTCTTCTCTTTTTTAGGAGTAAGTGTTCCTTTGTCATTCAAAATTACAAAATCATGAGCAATCAAACCCTTTTTCTTTGTTAAACATATAATTTGTTTTCCACAAGTTAATACAAAGGTATTATATTTGGTAGTTTAAATTAGGAAAAGAGCATAATATCTTGTGATTGTCAAGAAATTGTCTTTGTCTACAATGGTAGCTTCTAGGTCACTCTTTTAGATACTCCCTAAATCAAATCTTTCTACTAAACCCTCTAACGCCATGTTGCCTTGAGAGTGGTGTTGTTGCAAAGGCCCGTTTTGGGCCTCTCCAACGTTGAAAGGTTAATGTCATGTCACATTTCTCTCCAGAAAACAACAAAGGCCTGTTTTGGGCCTCTCCGACGTTGAAAGGTTAATGTCATGTCACATTTCTCATTAGAAAGCAACACAAAAACCTCTTGAATCTTGTATACGCTTTCAACCGTTTCACCTGTTCCATGCAATGTGATTGTTGTGGTAATAAATCAAACTTCAAAAGAAGAAATTCAATGTAGCATGTTCTAGTGGCATATTAATTACACTCTCAATAAATGTTTGATTCTCATGCATGCTTGTCAGCTTACATTGACCCCTAAATTTCCAAGAGTTTCCTCTGGGGACTTTAAAAATGTTTCCAAGTGGACTCTTGGAAATTTAGGGGTTAATCTTTGTACATATTATCTTTTTTAACCCTTACACCTCAAAAGGTACCACTAGTAGCTACAATATTCTACATGTATGGTATCGTATTTGAACATGGTAAGGGTCACATATTCAAATGACCTCCAAATGAAAAATGTTAGTTGAAGAAATCTTTAATTCAAAGGTGTAAATTTTGCCAAACTCTTATACATTATTTTGTATTCTATAGAGTAACATATATGTGGTTCCCAAATGACATTTAGGGATTAATACACACTATCTTTGCCAGAATGTGACAAAAGGCAAACAATTTCAAAGCTCCAAGTGCATTTGTTATTGATATTAGAAGGCAAACAATTCAGCCTCTGTAGGAAGAGGGAGGAAATTTCAAATACTCCTATAGACAAAAAAACAAAAAAAAGTCTTATAAGGATCTATTAAGCCTTTAACACATAAGTGGACCACAAGACCCTCAGAAGAATCTACAAGCGTAATAGATTATGCAGAACATGATTTACACTGCTGATTCATTTCATCACAACCCCACTTCACAAAAATCACTGTAGTTCGCCAATGCCTACATTGATTAAAGCTCAGGGAGATACGTTGGAAAGCTCTCAAGTGTGTTTTGAAGACCGCGACCACATGGAAAAAGTTACAACACCCAGAGCACCAAAACCAACCCTCCAGAGCCTCACAGGCCTTTAAGGGTTAAATTCAGATAAGAGGAGAGCCTTGTTAAAGAGCAAGCTGAGGTAAATGTTGAATGCTCCATCTAATATGGAGTGGTTGACCATATTTCCAACAGGATACTAATGAACTTCTTCAAGCCATGAAGCTCTTCACAAGGCAGAAATAGGTATGAAATCCTGAATCAATCTCGAAAGTTGTGATGATATTAACAAAAAGGGAGGCGATTTGGGCAACCTACAAGGACCGAGCAATGGATCTCCTCTCCAATGACACACGCTTGGAGGACTGAAACATGACATAGAGATAACCAGGATCAGCCTCATAACCTCACAAAATCTATGTATTCCCACTTGAAATTTGACATACATAAGGTACACAAGGAGTGTTTTGTTACCTGATGTCGATACCGTTTTCGCAACTTCACAGCCGTATTCACACAGCTGTGTACTTTAAACTCCATTTCCATGTTATTAAACATCTGCAACCACCGACAGAGTCATATAAGACAGAGCAAACTAACCTCCACCAACACTAGCTGATTATAAAATGCTACAACTTTTTTTCCAATCGGTGAATAATCGATTGTCACCAAGTGTGTCAATGAAGACTACGGTAGAAGTGTCAATTGATATAACAAACTCATTGTGAGAGAGAGAGAGAGAGAGAGAGAGAGAGAGAGAGAGAGAGAGAGAGAGAGAGAGAGAGAGAGAGAGAGAGAGAGAGAGAGAGAGAGAGAGAGAGAGAGAGAGAGAGAGAGAGAGAGAGAGAGAGAGAGAGAGAGAGAGAGAGAGAGAGAGAGAGAGAGAGAGAGAGAGAGAGAGAGAGAGAGAGAGAGAGAGAGAGAGAGAGAGAGAGAGAGAGAGAGAGAGAGAGAGAGAGAGAGAGAGAGAGAGAGAGAGAGAGAGAGAGAGAGAGAGAGAGAGAGAGAGAGAGAGAGAGAGAGAGAGAGAGAGAGAGAGAGGGAGGGAAGTTTGTGACCTTGATGGCATCGTCCATGGACTGCAGCTTCTCCAGGATGACGCTCCGGTTCATCTCCAGGATGGCGGCGACGCAGAACACGCTGATGTCCTGGTCGCCGTTCATGGAGCTCCCTGCGCTGAACCGGCTGCGAGGCATCTGCCACAGGCGCCCCGGCCGCAGCCCGCAGAAGGACCTTCTCTTGGTGAGAGCCCGCCATCGCAGGGGGTCGAAGCTGGGCGATCCAGACGTCGTGGTGGTGGTGGTGGTGGTGAGGGTGGTGGTGGCGTTGTGGTCTGGGCTTGTGGGCGGGGTGAGGAGGTCTAGAGTGGAGAGGTCCTCGAAGGGGTAGATGCGGGCGGGCGAGTCGAAGTCGGGCAGGCGGAGGGCTTCCAGGAAGTGGTGCTCGAAGGACCAGGCTGTGGCTTGATGGAAATCCGCGGCCCACATCATCTGTTGAAAGGTCACAAAAAACTTCTCATTGCTTCAAGTTCCATAAGTGATTCTGATTCATGTAATGGTGTTCTGGAGTACGATCAAGGAGGCCGTGTACTTATAAAAAACAGCTAAAATCCGCTACGATTCTTGTGACCACCCTGAACTATAGTTGCATAATCTTATTTCTGAGACAGCTGCGGTTTTTTCAGTTGGAGTAAGGTAGAGAGTGCAATTGATTTACCTCCCACATGTAGAGGGCTTCAGGGAAGGAGAGCTCGCGGCGAAAGAGCACGAGCAGCATGCGAAACGCGAACAGGAAGTTGTCCGCGCCCACCAACTCGAGATGCTTGAGCATGTCCGCGTCCGTCACCTCCAGGATCTTGGACATGGCCTCCAGCTGCTTCATCACCCTCATCGGGCCCTCCATCTGGAAGTTATCCCTCTGCAACACATGTAGTAATCCACAACACAACAGCACTAAGAACACAGCAAGAGAAGAGGTGATCTGAAGGGAACTCTTCATGAAAAAGAAGATGTGTGATTTTGGAACAGAGGGAGTAATAAACAATAAGAGCAGATTGATTCATACCACTCTTTTCAGGAGGCTTTCGAAGCACCAAAACGCATCGGCGTCAATATCAAACAACACAATAAAGGGTGACAGGAGATCGCTCATGCCTGCAATTTGAGGACCCACCCAAACTAGCTCAGATAAAAAAAAAAATTTAAAAACAAATGGTGGTTCAATAAGGACTAGAAATCAGTCTGTTTGTACGAGAATGAAAATGAAAAAGAGTTGCAAACTAGTACCTTGACAATATCCAGTGGCAGGATCAACCCACGCATAGACAGCCAAAATATCCGACATGCGGGCAGAGTTTTTGCCCTCATTGAAAAACTCGAGATGCTTGTCGGTTCGCACCACGTCCACAACTGCCACCACGACAATCACAACATTCAGTCCAACTGCAAAACAATAAAAATCTGGACCTCCTTCATCTCCAAGCTTACAAACATCTCCAAAGACGGCACCAAATTTAAGATCAGAATCACGTAACAATCTTTGAAGTAGGAAAATGACGTTATTTACTTACCAATTCTGTGGAGGGTCCATAACCAATCTGTCACCCTTTCCGCTTCGCCAGACAACCGAGGGCCAGGCACCGAGTCAAGATCCACCGACTTCATGAAACTTGCTTCTTCTTGTTCTTGTTCTTCTTCTTCTTTCCGCCCTTCCACATCCATATCTCTCAAAGCGGAGTCGTCTTCCACTTGGTTTCTAACAGGATCCAAAACGGCGGAGTCTAATCCCTTGTGCACCACGTTCTTGGCTCCCGGCTTCTGCTCCAGTTGGGCGGTTGCAAAAGAATCCACCTCACCTGGTAGAGGCTCCTGAAGCCTAGAATCCACAGTCCTCTCACCTCGGATGATCGAGTTCAAATTCTCACTTCCAGAGTCATTAGAGTCAGTCCTCCTCTTGCTTTCCTTGAGACAGCTTTCATCTGGAGTTTGATCCGGAGCTTCCTGGCTTTCATCAACAGGGGATGTTGATGTTGTTGTTGTGGTTTGAGAGGGTTCTCTTTTCCTGATGTTGTCGACACGGATATCCATCAGCTTGGACCCCACCGTGTATGCCAGAGACCCTGTTCCGACGCTGGAATGCATCGTTCGGCACTCTTCAAGCAGCTCATTGTACCGATCCCTGAAACCACAAACGCATCATGTGAGATAGAACCTATCATCCCCTAGAAAGGTCACACCCCCAGTTGTCATCTTGTACTTGATAATGGACAAGGAGCAATTCACAGGAGAATCATTGAAAACTATGGCATTTTGAGCTGTCTATCTGTGGATGTTTTTTGAGTTCTATAGAAATGAAGAGGGCATGTGTTATGCTCTACCAGATCAAACGAGGGGAAAAGCACAATGCAAAATTCATCAAACCTGCGCGCCTGACGAACTAGCTCCCGGTACGCCAAAGTGGTTCCCAGTTCATAGCAGCCCAGCAGAAACTCCCACACTTCAGCTCTGATGGAATGATCCACACCCTGATGTAGGTTACCAGCACGTCAAACACCACACTAGACCAGGCTCAACAAAACCACCTCAGCGAAGCCGATCTTCCCAAAGTGAGGCACAGATACTTAGACCTCATTTCTCATTCAATCCTTTTGAAACAAACCCTAAATTGCTACAAATCAATCTACAACCAGCTCAAAATCCAATTCAGATTCAACATGACCTTCTCATCCTCAAAGGCGCCTAAAACTCAACTACTACCTTGAGGAAAGCGGGTATCTCAATGAAACGAACTCAACAAAAGAAAAAGAAAAACTGACCCCTTTTCTGATGATTTTGAGAAGCTTGTGAAACCCAACCGGTCTGCCTTCCAGGTCAAATGCCGCCTTCCACTTCTCCGGCCTCAACCGCAGCGATTTCTGCAAGCAACCAACAAACAAAACACATCAAAACCAACCATGATCTGATCCTCCAAGTCGTTTTTCAGAGGAAAGAAAATACCTTGGGACGTCGGTTGGGTGGAACAAAGAGCAAGGACTTGGGGAGGCTGCTGCTGCTGCTGCTGCTGATGCTGCTGTGAGGCTTGGTGTTGTCCACATGGCTCTTCTTCAGCTTCTTGGTGCCTCCTCCGCAGCTGAAGCCACCGTCCTCCTCCCAGTCCACCGACATCCCACCCCAAGCTCTAAACACACCACCTCCCCACACAAGCTCTAAACGCCATGTCCTCCTCTCTCGTGTCCAAAGTGCGGATGACATACTCCTCTCCCTTTCCTCCCAAACCAGAAGCGGCTCCTTTCCACAAAGCAACGCATGCTTGTCGATGTCCCAGGTTTGCACACTTGCTGATTTCGTCTCTCGGTGTGCCCTTCTAGCGTTTGAACCCAATTCTCATTCTCATGAATTCACCCCCATTTGCCCCCCCATTGACAATGGCTTCCACTCACCATTCTCTACCCAAAAAACTCCAACTTTGATTACACCACTAAGAGTGGCACCCCAACCCTAAATGATGCTTGAGGTGAGAGGATTGGGAATTGGGGTGCTACTCCCCAATTCCTACTCACAATGAGAGGAGGAAGTTTTGGGGGAATGGAAGAGGGAGAGAGAGGAGGGAGGCAATTGGTGGTGGGGTAGGGGGTGCCTACACATGCTCCTTTTTTTTCTTTTTTTCATTTCTTCTTTTTTTCTTTTTTAATGGTAGGGAGCATGGCACTTCAGGACCACGGCCAACTTTAGATGAATCTCTACTCTAAGATGGACTTTTTGAGACTGTATGTATTTTTGAGACCGTAGGATCTTCTTATATGAGATGATGTGGTGAAGCTTTTGTGAAATTTTGACCGTATGGATTGAAAGATATTGGTAGTGATTTTCCGATTTGACAGGATATCCCCACGCTCGGACTTACCGCATGGGGCCTCAAGGTGGTGGGGCCAAACCCGGCGCCTATTTTGTTTTTGGATGGGGCCCATTTTATAGCAAAAGAGGGTTCACTAGGGATAACAATAGCCGTAGGCCCCAAACTTGTCCAAAAAATCCAAAAAAAGCCTCTAGACCCCCCAAGATAAGAGGGCCAGAAAAATGACCCCATGCAATTAAGATGGGGCCCACCTCGGATAAGTCCGAGCGTGGGGGATATCATGTCCGCGCCGTGAGTTTCTGTCCCCCGGACCAACACTTGGTCATTTAGGAATTAATGAGGTCCATGACTCCTTTTGTCATTTGAATTTGGTTTCAACCAAGGCGTATGTATTTTATTCTGTTTAGGGGTTTCCGTTTGGAGTGCAAAATGAATGTATGTTTTGATTTGTAAATTTTTGTCATCTTTTACAATAAAGTGACACATGTGAAGTTCAATAATGACAGATGGCAAATACTGAGCGGGACTTAGCTTCTGGGACTTAGCTTCTAATAGCCTAAGAGTCCCTTCAAGGGGTTTTTGAAGGCCTAGGTAGGTTCCTATGGTGTCAATCTACGACATTCTTCTTTGAAATTTTTTACTGTAGGTGGACATTATTGAAAGTTTTGTTTGGGTACAATTAAACTGGACATTTGATGAAAAAGTAATGTCCACTTAAAGGAAAACGTTACAAAAGCAGGCACGTGGAGCAACTTTTAAAACTTATGGTAGAACACTCACTCGAATGTGAGAATTTAATACTAGTAAGTAATATTATTTCCTTCTATGTTGTCAACAAATTATCTCGTTTTCAGTTTTTTTAAATGACACAGTAACCCAAGTCAAACATTTTCACACATTGTCATACCGTTGTTGGGCACGGTACCAAAAAACCTCTTCTTTTCCACATAACACTTAGAGATCTTCGTAATTTTCACATTTTATTTCTTCAACTACAAGATGCCGTGTAAACCATCTTATTGACCAATTGGATTCTCATTCTAAAATATATTTAGTTCACCAAAAAAAATGTGAATTGGCAATTTTTGAACCTCCACTCCTTGCACATCATCTTCTACTTTTGATACACTAAACTTCCACAAGTAAAAAAAATATTATATTGCAATTCTAATTTGTATTGGCTGACATTTAGTGTATACTTCTCACTGTTTAATAATTGCCTAATTCAAGATTAGTGTAAGCGTTTGTATTTAGTGTATACTACACTAACTGTTAGACTCAGTGTATACTACACTAAATGTCATATTTTGTGTAGTGGAGTTTTTGGATTAATATAAAAAAAGGAAAAGAAATTTTATAGCAACTACTAGTCACATCTTAATATCACTTCTTGTACTCCACATGTTCTACTACTATGGCAAGGGAGAGGGAGCCTTTTTTTCTCCTCCTATGGCCATGGGGGAAAAATATCTCGCACTTCAAACATTGTAATCTTCATATCCCTATGGCGGATTGCAACCCAAAAAATGGCATGTTCATATATGATTCTACTTTTAGATTGCATGGTTAAAAGTCCAAAATTTCACTCAAAATCTGATTTTTGTGCCTCTTTTGATAGTGGCAGTTTCAAAGACTAGTTTTTAGCAAAATTGTCAAGAAACTTTAGAGGTTAACAAGCTATTTAATGGTATTGGATCATGAACTTTTATGAGTATTTCCACAATAGATATGGATATATAGTAGTAGTACTCTTTATATTTCACCAATGAGATGGATTACAATCGATTAAAGTTAAAATCACCTCAATTGGCCATGTACTATATTCTACGATTTGGACTTTCAAGGCTAAATACATACCAGGTGTCGTAAAAACTTCTCAAGGGGGCTAAATTGTATATCAACACAAATAAGCAATTTTTTAAAATAAGATGTAATAATAATAATAGTAATGATAGTAATGAGAAGAAGAAGAAGAATAATAATAAGAAAATGAGAAGAAGAAGAAAACCTGTAACATACAAATGTATGAACATAAAAATTAATATTAATACTTTTAAAAACTTTTATTTATACCCATAGAAATGTAAGACAATTTTTCTATTTTTAGGCACCGCCGTCAAAAGCAATTGAGCATGAATGAATAAATGGAAGCACATATTTGAAAAGCATCTTAAATTTTTCAAGTGAGAAGAATTAAGGTGGAATTAAGAAAGTTGCTATATGACAGAAAAAGGGTACAAGATAGAATAAAGCACTTCTGGCAGAGTATTCAATGGGCACCAACACACATCTTCTTCTGGTCAAGCCTTTATGTGAAAGTCGTAGATTTCAGGTCAAAGTTTCGCAGCAATAGAGTATGATATTTTTTGTGTTGTGTCAGAAACTGCAACATTTAATGTGATGCAGAAATTCTATAATTGTCTAGTAAGTTAACCCTTTAGTGTCCAGGTCATGTTTCACCAAAACCAAGATATGTGCTCATTGTGCTGATTTTTTTCTTCCAAGAACTAACTTTGATGGAAATAGAATGCCTAATATTAATATCCAACCTTACAAAATTGAACCGAAACGGTGACCTCAACTTCAAGGTAAATATGCACAACATCTAACCGTTGATGGGATAGATTCACCCCTAAAGGACCAACTGTCCCCTCGGGGTCAAATTGGATTTCGGGCATGTACCTAAAATTTGACAAAAATTCCTTTTTTATTGAAAATTTTATACTAGATTGCAATTAATAAGAGCTACGTGGAGGTTTTTTTTTTTTTTTGTTGGATTTGCGGTTTGAACGGTAGTACCACTCAAAGTCAAAAATGGGGACCACTCGGGCAGCTCCAAAATTTTTGACAAAAGTTTCTATTGACATTGAGATTTTTCACACATATAAAGAATATTTCCTTCTTTGGAAATTTTCCAAAAAAAATCAGATCTTTAGTGTAAAAAGGCATTTTATCCCAAGTAAAACATTTTCACACATTGTTGGGCAACGGGGAAAAAAACTTCATCTTCTGTACATAAAACCTAGAGATCTCTTCACTTTTTATTTTTTCAACAAAAATATGTGGTGAAAACCTTCTTCTTGACCGTTTGGATTATCATTCAAAAACATATGTAGTTCACAACAAAAAAAACGTGAAATGGCAATTTTTGAACCTCCACTCCTTGCACACTTGTTTTGAATATGCTACATCCCTTTTTACCTCTAAAAATTGGTGTGTTGGGAAATAACATCATGCCTAAGACAATGGTAAGAGATTTAGACCTTGTACAGTACAATGCAAAAATTTGATACAAAGTGAAGTCAAAGTCTGCTGATCGCAGGGAAGAAAATGAACTATTTTTTTGACTTTAAACACTATAATCTATTAATCTGTGCGGTGGATTGCAACCAAAATTTTACGGCATGTTGATATAGAAGTCTTTTTAAAGATCTTACAGTTGAAAATCCAAAGTTCACTTTAAAATGTGATTTTCATGCCTCTTTTAGGCAGTGGCAGTTTTGGACTGGTTTTAGAGCGAAAGTAGTCGTGGTCCTTTAGGGATTAAAGTGTTTAAAGTTACCGTATATAGGTAATGAAAATTGTGGATTTTGGAGGGTATACTACTTTATCCATCAATAGATTCTTGCAAGAATTTTTGTACTTTGAATAAAAGAGGTTCACATGTGCACTAGGTGGATAGCTTCCCATTGACATATCATCTGTAAAGAAAACATTTATACTTGATTATTGATGATTTTTTCACCTTTGTCTACTTGATTGTATACAAAAACGTTCCAAACTTATATAAATTCAAACAGAAGTTTTGTATGCAATGAGGGAGATCAAAAATCACATAAATAAAGAATCTTTTAAATTCAAATTAAATTCAAAATTCTCACCAAAATCATTTTGAATGTGTATGAAATACAACATAGTATGCGGAATGGTATTCAATT